>CM070873.1:231572875-232172875 GCA_036365515.1 Torymus aiolomorphi | reverse complement strand
ACAAACTTTAAATTATTTCAGCCGCATAAACTTGCGTTTATACATCGACGCGAGGTAGCAGCGGCGAGACACACGGAAAAATTCCTAATATGAAAAATATACGCCGCACATGTACAACCCCACGAAACAGTTTTCTCAACTTTCGGGGCGACCGCGCGCACATTTTCCCACTGCGGATGCGAGCACACACTTACAGTCTCGTGTCTCTGTGCGCGCGCGCATACACACCACCGCGTAAATACGTGTGCAAGTGGATGCCGTGTGCGAAGGCACGCGAAGCTCTCGCATAGCTCGCGCGCCTGTGTGAGAGTATATCGATGAAGCCTCCCTGGAGAGGTAGGAGGAGGAGGAAGCGAGGCGGCGATATTGGCACCGGGGCAAAACGAGATGATTCCTGCGGGCTCTCGGTTTCCACATCCCCCCGTTCCTCGACGCCGCTCGACTTTACGAAGCTCGAGTGATAGTAAATAAACAGTTCGATTTTCCAAGGCGGTGCTGCTGTTGCTGCTACTGATGCCCTGTGAGAGAGCGCGCGACTCGAATCTTGAAATTTTCTTTTTTAGAGAGGAGCAGTAGTGCCATTGTGCTGTCCGCACGTCTGGGTCAAAATATTTTTGTAAGGGGTTTGGTTTGAATGGATACTTCAACTATATACTGACTTTTTTCTTGAAAATAATGTAGAACTGGGTAAATATAATAACAAATGATATATATGCGGTAACTTTTTAAAGTATATCTTTAGATTGTGCATGATAATATGATTTATTATGTTAAACGTTTATTGAATCAATATTATCGAACTGCGGAATAACAAATTTATCTCTGTAATATAATAAACGAAAATGTTATTCTTATTTTGAACGTAATTAACATAACAATATAAAATTACTAATAATCAAGTTATTGAAGCTCCTATATACTCTTTTAATCTCCAGTATATTATAGGATTACAGATCTCCGAGGTATATAATCTATGGAACTGACCGCGCGTACAGTTACGTTCTTTCTTCGGGTAAAGGTCCCCCCGAAGCAGTATAAGCCTTTCTGGCCAATAGCAAATGTACTTTTAAAAGTACAAAGCGCGGTCTTCATTTGGAGCTTACCATTGAAAGAAGCTTTCGTCCACGTTAATCTTTTCCGGAGGGCAAGGGCCGCAGCCATATATGAGAAATTCTACAAATTATCCACACTTAGAGGGGGTTAGAAAAATTAAAAAAAAAAAATTTGCAGGCACACCTCTGCAATAAATTTTTTCTTGTTCTTTAGGTCATACAATAGACGAGAAAATTGTCGAACACTAGAAAATGGTCTTGTGACACGGTTTTAAAAAATAATCCATTTTTCTTATGGAAATTTAACATGGGAAAAATGGACGAAAAGTAGTCAGTGATGATAAACCAATAGCAAACTCTTAAAAGTGCCAACAAATATTTCACAAAAAAACGATTAAAGTAGAAGGAAAGAGCTTTAATTTGAGCTAAAAATCGTTATTTGAAAGTTACGTGCAAATGATTGAATTACATGGATTCGAGAAAAATCGCTCATATTTGGTCATTTTTCGCGATTTTCAAATGCACGTAACTTTTCGTAGAACCGACCGATTTTAACGATCTTTAAGCTCAAACTTTCTTCTACTTTAATCGCTTTTTTGTGAAATATTTGTTGGCACCTTTAAGAGCTTGCTATTGGTTAATCACCACTGCCTACTTTTGGTCCACATTTCCCGTGTTAAATTTCTGTAAGAAAAATGAATTATTTTTTAAAACCGTGTCACAAGACCATTTTCGAGCGTTCGAAAATTTTCTCGTCTATTATATGACCTAAAGAACGAGAAAAAATTTATTACAGAAGCGTGCCTCCAAATTTTTTTTTTTAAATTTTTCGAACCCTCTAAGTGCGGATAATCTGTAGAATTCCTCATAACACACCGCGACGGTAGCGGCGGCGGTGGCGGCGGCTCCAACAGATAAGAGATATATTTACGGAGCCACATCACAAAGGTGGCGAAAATTATTTAAACGAGAACGATCATTACGCTTTAACTCTCCCCGCGAACGCGCACGCGCGCGCGGGCGTACGTATACTGCTCTATCAGCTCTATAAATTCCCAGCCACCGCTCAACTTTTACGAGGGGTGTTGATTAAAGGAGAAATATTTCATGGAATTAGGTTCGGCCGCGTTCGCACGCAAATTTCGCGTCGGCGCGTAGTTCGCGAAACAATCTTGCTATTATCTCGCTCTCCCATCCTTCCGCTCTTTTTTTTTTCCGCCGCCATACCGTGCGGCTATACGGGCATACACACCAGGGAATAAAGGCTCTTGCGCGGGTCACGAGCCTTCAGGGGAAAAACAAAGTTATTGCAAATACACGGGCGCGGGAGGGTTTCCGCGTCCAAATAGGCGAGCGTACATGTATCGCTTATACGACTCGCTCCATACGCGGGCCGCCGGTATAATAACTGATCGATCGATCGCCCGCCCGCCGGCGAGCTATATAGCGCGCGGGATCGCGATTTCGGTGTACCCCCGCCGCCACACCGAATAGCCCATTGGCCCACCATACGCGCGTGTATAACGTATGTATACACAGCTGATGTCAATGTGCGGATGTGTGTGCGTATACGCGGAGAAAGCGCTTATCAACAAACAGAAGGGAAGAGAGAGAGAGAGAGACAGAGGGCTGACATGCGTGGTGAATATATATAGGTATAGACGGCTAGCTGCTGCAGCGTCGGTGTGCGGCTCTATTTTTTTCCGTTATCGGGATGAAAAGGGCTATACGGAATATTACGATGGACGCGGAAATCCTTTGTGGATGAAAAAGAATTGCGGTTGATGAGAGAGACCGCGCGCGCTGGGATCGATATGTATACCGGGAATTTCAAGTTCTCGCGGGATTAAATCGCATTATAGAGACGACTCTCTCTCTCCCACTCGCGGTATTGGATTAGACGATGGGAGGAGGATTGTCTATTGAATTGTTTCGTAATGGATGACTGGGTGGAATTGAACTTAAAAAAAAAAAATAAAATGAAGTTTCCGCGCGAATGGGAATAAGTGTAACGGAAGAAGCGATGAAAAAGTTTCAATTAGCAGTAGGAAATTACTTTATATCGAGCTTAAATGTTAGAGCCGAAGTTGGAGAAGTTATATATAACATCGACAGTAAAGAGATCATGATTGCGCGTATTAAAGTTTCGTAAAATTCATTAAAACCAATTAAAGATATACTCTGCCCGCTCGCTCTCTCGTTCGAGTAACAGCTGGACGACTATCACAGTGTCGAATGTGCGCGCGGCGCGACCTTTAGTTGAAAACTTTACAGTACAGCCCGCACGGCAGTTCGTGCCTCGGTTGCGATAGGAGTAATTTAAAATCAATGGTCGCGTGCCAAAAGACATGTAGCAGAGTGGTACCGGAAGAGCTCTATTATAACCGATACAATTCGAGATCAGCCAACAGATGTTTCCTCGCGGGAACAAAAAAACACACACGCACACACATACACGTGGCTATAAGGCATAATCGAAGTTTTTCAAACTTACGTGATATATTGTAGTGCGGGCGCAGCGCGATTAAAAACCACGAAAAAGAAATTTAGACCGCGTATATAAATTGAAACAGCCTAGTGTACGACCTGTGGATCGTGACTTCTATTTTAACTTTGAAAGAGATGTTTTCTGAAGTACGCTGGTCACATCCATTCGTCTTAATGCTCAATTTCCAAAAGTTACTTTAAGCTATACTTGACTTTTTATTTAATATTCCTGAAAGGAGGGTTTATTTCAAAGTACAAACATAATTGATTGTTTAAAAAAGTTCCTTTTCAACCGATTAAGGAGGTGTCGCACTATGCTAACACTGTTTTATCGGCGGAACATGTAAAAGTAATTAATATAAATAAAAGGATAATGATTTACGTCTTGAACAAATTCAGTTGCCCTGCGTAATGGTGTAATACATCATTCTAGAAAGTTTCGAGGCAAAAAAACGACGACATCTTTGTTTATTTTTGGAACGAAATTTGGTTAATTTTCGTTAATTTTCGATCCAAAAATAAACAAAGGTGTCGTCGTTTTTTTGTCTCAAAACTTCGTAGAACGATGTATTAGAGGATTACGCAGGGCAAGTGAATTTTTTTAAGACGCAAATCATTATCCTTTTATTTATATTAATTATTTTGACATGTTCCGCCGATACCACAGGGTTAGTGGTAAAGTAGGACTATTACACCACCTTAACATTCTATCCCCCCAGTATATATACGCATCGTAATTTTCTTACAACCTAACAGCAGCGCGTTCCTTCAACTCAACCAAGGACGCAACCCCGCCTGCCGCTACGTACCTGGGTCGAGTGCTGGGACCTGAGCGAGCGTATCGAGCCGGTGTGGTGTAACGAGGGCACGCTGCCGCCGAAGCTCATGCTGGAGTTGGCGCGGCAGCCCACGGGGGTGGTCCAGCCGCCGCGCATGCTGCCCCCGCCGCCACCGCCGTTCCAGCCGCTCGGCGGGCCAATACCACCGGCTACAACACCGCCGCACTCGTCCACCAGCATGCTGTCGTCCGGCCTCCTCCTCGTCGGTGGTTACGTCGGCAGCTGCCTCAGCAGCAGCAGCAGCTTGGACGTGAGACGCTGAGGGTAATAGCATGCCCGGGCGCCGGCTCACGGCCTTGACGATGCTGATGATGCTGCTCCGCCTCCTGCTGCTGTTGTTTCTGTCGGTTGTCCGGATGCCGCCGCATCGCCAAGCGAGTTCCGGGGGTGAGAGGGGTACTACCTCGGCTGCGATGATGAAGCTCGGCTTCAGAAGGAAGAAATGGAAAGTTTGAATTTGAAAGTTCTCGGGAGATTGTGTAGTCCAAAAAGTAATAACAATATTTAATGTTTTCGAACCGGTGAGGTTCGTAAAATGCTTTGCAGGGTGGAAAATGAATTTACGGGGTTTAGTTTTAATTGATCTTTTCCCTGTAAATAGTGTGTAAAATGTTTGCTATACTATATTCTGTGTAGTCGTTTACTAAAAAAAAGAAGCAATCGGTTTTAAAAGATTATAGAGTCAAATAAATATTAGACAGATAAAGTATTAAAAGTTTACGAAATGAAAACCCTGTTTTATTTTGATCCGACTTTTACCAAATTTTGTTTTAGTATACATATACATAGCTTTTGAACGTATATGTATGATATAAACTTTTACAACCAATTTGTCTCCCAACTTACGCGTATACGATGACCCACGTTCGTTCCTATTCACATCTCCAATTATTACAAAAATTTAAATTAAAACTTCCTGCAATACATTTGCAAAAGTCGCGCCCTTTCCTATCACCGCTGCGCAGTATAGAAAACTACGGCGAGCACGTGCAAAACTCCATTGCCATATCACTCACGTGCACGCAGTTCCAATTTCGTCCAACTATATTTTCCGGGGGAAAATTCACTTGTTCCTTTTGCAGAACGAAGAACCGTCTCCATCGCGGAAACTATTTTATTCGGCCGCTATGTACGAGCACGGCGGCGTTTAATCAAAACGTCAATTGAAAGCGCTGTTTTCGCCATCGCACTGCGCGCGAGCGGATCCTCGTAATTTAATCCAAACAGAAACGCGCCGGCGGCTTTGTTGCCGTCTCAAAGGGCGAGCCCGGGCGGCAAGCAAGCCAGCCCGCCCGCGCCCATAAATTGCGTAGAAGATAGGAAGTGCATGGCAGTGTCATTACCTGTATTCGGATAGCTCTTAAGCACAAATTACTTGCTTAGCATGTCGATAGCGCCTCCAACCAACCCCCACGGCACGCGTATAGTAGTACCTGAGCGACGGCTTTTACACTCAATATTGTGCGATAAACGTAAACGGTTGCTATTAATATTACGAGGAGCGAGAAGCGCCGCGCTTCTTTAATGTGTATGCTTTAAAATTGATAACGTGCGCGCGGGGGAAACTGTTTTAGATATACCGATACAATGTTGGCTGCCGGTGATTGCTAACGGGATTATAAATCTCGTTTCTAACACGTAGGCACGTGGATATGTTTATCGCGAAATCTTTGTCGTTTTGCGACTATTTTATCAACAGGTTCGTTATGTAAACGCATTTAATTCTCATCTTGCCGCGTTCAATAACTTATACATATGTACACTTATTGATTATTATCGTTATTGACACATTTAGAAATTTATATTTTCGATATTCTAGAATGCGATAAAAATAATTGAATTCTTTTTTAAAATTTCCAAACAATATCAAATTTACACATTGTACGTGAGGACGTTAATCGGCTATTTTTCTACCATAAATAGAATCTAACGATCCTTCAACTTACTCCCGCACATAATCTATAAAATTCCAAACCTCCCTGGTAGAAACGCTAACCAAAGGTTGGCGAACCATTCGTCAATTTTTAAATTAAATACATCACACCATGATTATGTTGCTGTTGTCGAGAATGAATAACTATTTATATATGTGAAAATATTATGTTCTAGATGCTTTAAAATATAGTGATAGTTTTAAAGTTTCTTAAGTAGAAATGCTTCCATTTGATTAACATGTTAACCAACGAAGTTGGTTTAGTTTCTACCAGGGCTTTCTACTTTTATAAGCGTTTTCTCCCAATCTTTCATCGTTAACTATTGATAATGTCGTATTTAATTAATGTTTTATTCTCATTTTATTTTGAATTCACGTTTATTATGCCCATATAATGTAAATAATTTAATAAAAATAATATCGTTATTATACTCTCTAACACTAATCTCTTATTCTCAATAGAGTAAAAAGCAAAACATTTTCAACCCGAAAATAGGCACCAAACCAAGCGAACCTCCAAATAAAAAGCATCTGAGTATAGCTTACCGTACGGCTCTCTCTATTGTTCGAGCCTCGGCAGGGCAGTAGTTGTCGTCGCCATCATCCCTGGTCCCGCGCCGTCGGCCTTCCATCGCGCGCACCACCGTAGTGATTTACGCATCTCTCCCTCTCTTACACTGCGCGGTCCAAACGCTGCAGCCTCCTTTCTGCCTCGTTCTCTTCCACTCACGTGATGTCCTCCCTCCGTCGAGCGGCGCTCGTAAAGCGAGACATTAACGCGCGCGCGCGCGACACTCGATACGGCGCCTTGCGGCGGTAGCGGTGGACTTGCGCTGATGCGCTTTTCATACGTCGAGGTGGAGCATCGGAGAAGACTGGAGAACGTCGCTGCTGGTGTATATATATAGAGCTGTAACAAAAACATCGAACGCGCCCACGTCAACAACGCCGCTGCAGGGTAGGTATACGCCCGCGGTCCTTATATTGCGAGGCGCGGGGACCGCCGACGTGCGTTTCGTGCCAAGCAGGGTACACGGGAGAGAGAGAGGAAAATAATTGCCGGATTTGGGTTACGGACTGTGTGTATACATATATATACGCGAGATTGGTTGGGGGATCTTGGTGCCGCTGCCACCGACGCTGACGACGACGACGGAGCCGCCACAGGCGTGTGATATCTTTTTAATGCCCGAGCGTATTTATATATATAAAGGGAAGCGGAAGGTTGGATTTGGCGTTGACAAGATTGGTATATTGTTGTCTTTTTTTCTTGAGAAAAGTAGTAGAGTACTTTGGTACAATTGTAGTTGTTGTAGGTTTGTTCGTTCAGTGGACTTTCATTGTAGAGTTACAAGAATCTGATATATACCCTGATAGAAATATTAACCAGAAGCTTTTTAACTTTATGGCTAAAAACGAAAATTGCTTGTATTTCATAATTATGTATACCAATCCGAAATGAATTATGGCATTTACACTTCATAAAATATGTATTTTAAATAATAGTAGAACTTTCCCGCGCCAAAAAATGATTTCGTGGCCCACATATTTGCAACAGTATGGGCAATATATTGGCAATATATGGGCCATACTGCCCACATTGTGCAGTATATGAGCAATATGTGGCTCCGGCGCCTAAGCCGAATATTGGCCATACTGTTTTCCATATCATGTGCACATTAGTCCCATATTTTTTTTTTCTTCAAGTGTGGGATACATATATAAGTATTATGTGGGAAAAATATGGCCCATATTCGGCTGAGGCGCCGGAGCCTCATATGGCCCATACATTGCCCACAAATTTTTTTTTACGCGGGTTTAGATGAATTATATTATTTTTGCATCATGATTTTTGCTAAAAATGCTTCCATTTAATTAACACGTTAGCTATAAAATGTGGTTAATTTTCTACCAGGGTAGTTATTTTTTTATAAGCGTAAATAAGTTCAACGTTGGTTTATATTTCATTTTAGAATTATGTGTCAAAGTAGTTTACTACAAAGTAATTTACTACAGAAGAATAGGAATAATCTAGTTAATAAAAGTATGATCAGTTTTATTACAAACGTTTTTCATTAAAATGAATTTACTAAATATTTCACAGGAAAAGGTAAAGCACTGAAACATTTAATAAAACGACTCTTAACAAACATATGGACGTCTGGAAAAATGACTAGGATTTATTTTCAATTCTCCGTACTCAATAATTACAATATCCGGACCAGAACAATTTCAAATAACCGTTACACCACGCGCGCGCGAAACGTAACGCAAATGCTTCCTATATCCGCTCGCGTTCGATACAGACGGCGAAATAATGGAAAAAGCGCGCGCGCGCGCGAGCAAAAGAAGTGTGAAAACGCCCGCGCGAAACCCGACCGAAGCCAGGCAAAGATTAAAAAATGCCTACAAGCTCAAGAGAAAGAGAGAGAGAGAAAGGAAGCCCTGGGAGAGTTGTGCTTCTCCCGCAAAGTTTTTTCCTCCCCCCCCCCCCCCCCACACAGCTAAGAGGCGTGTCTTAAAAATTTCTCACAACTCCGCGGAACTAAAGTTTATCGCGCGATCCGGTGGCGGCCGTCCTCTTGTTTACTTGCTTTCTTTTTATCCCCCCACCTCACTGTGGAAGCTCATTTACATTCAGTAGTTTCCATTCGCCGCGAAGAAGAAGAAGAGGTAAGAGAGCGTCGACAGTATCTCACCGCGCCGCGATCTTTTGTTCCCGATGCTGGTCTAATCCGTGTATATAAGCGAGTGCGCTTCCCCATTTTTTCTTTCTTACTTTTTTTGTTGCTAAATTATCGTAAGAGATCGGAATCATTTGTGTAAATTCGCACGCGAGGTATATCGTAGTTTTCATTATAATTTCATTTCTATTTCTCCCCACCTCGTGTTGGCTTTAATATAAACGAGGAGAGTCCTGCGCGCCGCGCGCCGCATGTTAATTTCCGTAAAAGGTTTCGCTTTTCACGAGAGCCACGCGCGCGAGTTTGAAAAAACCGCAAACCCACAGCCTATATATATATATATATTTATACAATATTTCTCTACACTTCCTCGCTGACTACAACCGCAAAATATTTATTTTTCTCTCATTATAAATATGAACCCACATACGCGGCACTATAATATAGCGCTCGATTCCCCGCGCGAGTCCACGCGGCGGCGACAGAATCTGGCCATCCGGCACTTCATATAAGAGACGGCCGAAAACGACTGCTACTGCGCAGCAAAAAAGGGGGGGAAAGGATATTCCTCCCAATTTATCAGGAGCTTTCCCGGTCGCGCGCGCGGGCGAGCGAGCGAGCGACTTGATATAACCTTCACGGCGACGCTCATATTAGATACCTACTCTCTCTCGGCTTGTATCAGCGTGAAAAACCGCGGAAAGTTATACGGGTAATTTGGCGCCGAGTAAATCTTCGACGCGCTCGCTCGGCCTCCCCCACAGCGAGAGAGGTGAATGGTTGGAAAGGGGAAAGACTTCGATCCCTCGGCCTCGAGAGTTCGGCGCGTCGGCTGAGGCGAGACGGTATAGCGGCGGCGGCGGCGGCGGCAATCTCACGAAATTGAAGATTGAATCCTACTTGAATCCCGCTTGAATCCCTCTTCTCCTCGGGGGAATGACGAGAGCGTGCTGGTGCGGTGGTGATGGTATACTGCTTGGCGCTGCTGCTGCTGCTCCTGCTACCCGGAAATGTGTAATATCGCGCCTGAAAATAAACAAGAACCATTTCATTAGGGCCTTAATTCGGCGGGCGGAAAATCAAAACACGCGCGCTAGGTTCTATATCTCGCGTGCTTAGCTTTAATGAAGTGCTTATGTATATATACTCGGTGTGTGGGTAGATGTAGTTGATCGTGATAATTTTTCGCTTGATTAACTGCTATTTTCCACTCGGTTGAGCGAACTTGGTAAATCAGGTAGATTGGATGTGTATATGTTATCGATAAATTATACCTATAGGCAATCTTGTTAAATTAAACGATTATTGTTGCTAGACCACTTAACTTTCGGGAAATGGTATAGCATCAATATAATTTTACAGCGATAGAAAGCGGAAAATTTAATAACAAACTTATGGGTTGTTTAATGAGAAGTTACATCGAAGGTATAGCGGTATAAGAAAGTTCGAAGTTGCGTAGCCAACTATATTGTCTCGTATTGATCAAGGATGCAACGATCTTATTTACTTAGCGGCACCAACAGCATTAAATGAACAAAGTTCTGATAATGCACCACCGTCTTGCTACTTGGAAGGCGAAATTTAATTATTTCTCCCAACTTCACATATTTTACTGAAGTATTGTCTATACAAGATAAATTGGAGAAAGATATAATCATGAAGAAATGATATAGTATAAGATTCGATTTTACGCACGAGCGTCAGGTATAATCGAGTATGAGTGCCACATGATTGCACTGAAAACTTGCAAAAGTGCGTGTATGAAATTTTATTTTACTCTTCTTAGAAATGTTTTTTAGTTATCGTATAGAATACACAGTAGCATAATATATAACTATAATCGAATACAATATTGTATAAAAATCCAATAAAAAAAAATGCAAATATAAGAAATTTATAAAAAAATTTTAACCTCAAATATCTTTAATTGGTCACAATAGTCAGATTTTTTTGGGCAAAGAAGTGAATCATTAGATATAAAAAGGCTAATTCTCTGCCTAATTTGAAAACGATTCATTGACTTTTACTCCTGTTATCGTACAGGAAAGAAAACGCACATTTTTTAAAAAATAATTTTTTTCTCGGAAACAAATCAACATAACCTCTTCAAATTTTAACGCAATGTTGTACTCGACAAGTGTTATAAGTGATAAAAATTTTGAGTGGATAAATGAAAAAGTTTTTGAGATATTAATTAAAGAATTATAAACCATATTTTCATTAATAACAAATGACAGGCTAAAGATAATTTAAATTTTAAAAAATGAAATTGTAGGTAATTTAAAGACCTTTTAATAAAAATTTAGTTTATTAAGTAATACTAGCTGAAACAAATTAAAAAATCAAAAAAATGAAAAATTCAAAATCGTTTTTTGGTTATAAAAAAAATCTATAAAATCAAAAAGTAGGTTATTCTATCTCTATGCTCCTTCGAAACGAAGAGAATAAGCCTTTTCCGATGTAAATCGGTCGATCGGTTCAAAAGTTATCGCCTGTACACACACACACACACACACACACACACACACACACACACACACACACACACACACACACACACACACACACACACACACACACACACACACACACACACACACACACATACAGACACGCAATTTTTTTTTATCAAAAACAACGGATTTTAGCGCCAAAAGACTTAAAACATGTTTTCGAACATTTTTTGTTTCAAAAATTTTTTTTACCGTTACAAAGCTTCCTCTTTGAGGAAGCAAAAAATGAAAACCTTTTAACCTTTTAACCTTTTAATCGTAAAATTTTTAATTATTTATATAGTTTTACAACGTGCAGAAACTATTCAAAATAAACTGAAAATGTGATTCTCTCATCGTTAAATTTTATTGAAGAAAATAAACTCCGAGGATACACAAATGATGCTGAAAATTTTGAAACAAGAAAAAAAAACAGCATCTCAAAGTTTAAAAAAAAAAAAAAAATATATATATATATATATATATATATATATATATATATATATATATATATATATATATATATATATATATATATATATATATATTTATAAATTTTGAGAATTTCATCATCATTCTGAAAATTGAAAACCATTTAATTGAAAAACTTTATTTTCTTATTTGGCCCGAAATAGAAAAGTATCGAATATAAAGCAGATGAAAATCAATACAATGCTAAATGAACGAAAGTAGATGAAGGCTGAGTTTAGTCAGACAGTTTGAATTTCAACTCACTGTTTTACGACTTTCTCATACTGCCAGATAACCCGATTCTTCTTAACTTTCCTCAACATAAAAAATATCAATTTTCTTCTACCACAATCACGAATCTTATAATACCTTAAACATTGAATTCACATTAAAAAAGGCCACTACCGAAAATCCTTCCTGCGACAAAACAATATCAAAAGAACTCCACAACCACCGCTAACCATTCCACCTCCAACATTCGTCAAATTTAATTTCGGACCTCGATTTTTCGTTCGCACAGGCTAATACCCCCGGCGGCCTCTCCACTGCTGCGCGATATTCAATTACGCAGGTGCTTCAGGCCGGGCAGGCATCGCAAAATCGAGATTCAACAAGCCATTCGGGAAGGGCTGCTGCGCTATTTCAAGTCGAAAGCAAATTTCATTTGCCGGCCATACACATGCTTGCGCGCCAGTAGGTCTCCCCCCCAACAGCACGTACATTTTTGTCGCTCCAGCGAATTTATCAAAGCGACGATAAAGCGATAATGCCGCGATCCATTTGCTAAACATACGCGCGCGCAAATAAAGCGAGGGTCGCGCAGGTGTGCTCTGATAAAAAGCAGCGCGTACACACACGACGACGCTCTCATCTCCCATCATATCATCGTCGACAAAAGCGTTCGCGCGTCGCGTTTGTACACAATCGATTGATAATCGACGCGCTATCCGAGTACCCAACAAAAGCTCTCGCTCGTGAATTTTGCGCTTTTACCGCCAGTGAATAATTTCGGCATTATAATTTCCCACCGACTGACACGCGCGCTAAGAAAAAAATCACCCTCTCGTGTTCCGCACGGCGGGCATACGTTCCTCACCTATACCTATATATATACAATTTCCACCCACGCGCGTATCTGTCGCCCACGCACACAGCAGCCTTCTCTCCCTCCCTCTCTGCCTACGCACACAGACAGGCGGAAGTTCTCGGAGAGGGAGAGGAGAGAAGTCGCCGTGTTCTCACTGTCAACGCACAGGCCTCTGACCTCGCGCGTAGTTCCGCCTCTACACTGAAAAAAAAGTACAGGAAAAAGTACTAAACGTTCCATAAAAATTACCATCTTGTGCAGGGAACGCGACCACAGACTGTAAAAACCCAAAAAATTACCATACTTTATAAGAAATTTTACCAGAAATATAGGAAAATTTACTATACTTTATTGTAAAATTTACTGTAAAGTATGGTAATTTTTCGGGTCTTTACAGTCTGTGGTAGCTTTACGAGACAGTATAGTAATTTTTCCAAAACTTTTCTCTCAGTGTATTTAACGCGCGAACACGTGCGTGTGCTGCTGCTGCTGCATTCGGTATACTGGCCGGAAAGAGACACGACGACGACGACGAGTTAACGGCGGCACCGAGAGTGAGAGATACGGCGTGTATATAACGCGCGCGGCCTCTCGTATACAGTATAGCTTTGAATGGAGGTGTGTTATTGATTTCGTCCCACACACACATACACACGTGCGCGCGCGCGGAGACACGGCGGCTCGCCCGGTCCAACCCCCCGGCATCCTGTGCCTCCCGCGCGCGCGTAGAAACCCGAGGCCTCCGCGTCTGTAGGCATGTGCCACCCACGCAGGGAGAGAGGGCGACGAAAGTAGAGGGAGTATAGGCGCATGAGCAAGAGAGAACGAGTGCCGATACTTATACCTCTGTATATTACGAGAACGGAGCTGCATATATATACACACACACACACCGGCTGTGTGCATTGCAGCAACCAGCAGCGTCGGGCCTATCTGGCAGCCACGTTGCAGCTTCTCCCTCTCGCTCTCTCTCTCGGGCCGGAGGTACAGCAGCAGTAGTGTGTGTGTGTGGTATCTGGCGTCTGCGCGCCCGCCACAAAGTACCTGAACAACCACCTATCCACCCCTCTCTCTCTCGCTCGCTCGCTCTGCTAACAACCGCGCGACTTGCCTTAACCCATTTTTTTTTTGTACCCTGTGTGCATATACACACGTGTTTATGTATACACTCGCACACACACACACACACATACGAGTGCAGCGGTCTTTCGCTCTGGCGCGCGCGAGAGCGAGAGCAGTGCATGCAGAGAGGGAGAGAGTGGGAAGGGGAATCAATGGGGGATTTCCCTCCTGTTCTCCTGACATATGCGCTGTGCATCGCGGCCTTCCGGGCGTTTTTCTAATTTTCTTTCGCGCGGTTGTTTGAGAACAGGGTCGGATTGAAGTCAGGAGGTATCATCGTCGGCGATGACTATTCTGCGCGAGCGCCGTTCCGAGAGGGAGAGAGGACTGTGACTATTCTCGCCGCGTGGCCCGGGACTAATGAAAATTCACCGAACAATCGCTTTTCTTTCTTTCAGGGGCTCTTTCTCTCGTTTATTTCTCGCGCGGAGCTGATCTCCACCCTCTTTCCAATCATTCTCCGGAGGGATAATGCTTATTAGGCACGGTGAGAGAGAGGAAATTCGAAGGGGAGCGAGATGTGTGTGTGTGTCGGCGGGAGAGAATAGGGGAGGAGGAGAGGGAACTGGATGTTGGAATTTGCGGAGAGTGAAAAAAACAGGAGGGTTCGAATTATATTTGAGTATGTTTTTTTTTTTTTTTTTGAGGAAAGTAAACGTCCCGTTGATGAGGGAGAACTTCGAAATGAGACGGCTAAACTTTTGTTAAGTGCGGGAGCTCTTTTGAGATATTTTTGTTGCTCGATTTTTTGCATTTGCATTCGCGGTTGTGATTTCAGGAATTTTCTTTTCAGTTTTGCAAATTTGCAAAAGTGACTTCCCTATTTTTTTTTGCATGAAAAAATTTCCTATTTTCTCCCTCCGCAGTTTTTCATTTTACTTTGCCGTTTCTCGTTAATAGTTCATTAAATATAAAAGCTTCTTTTTTAAGATAAGCCTTTTCCTCATTCAGAAATATGAAAACTTGTTTCAATTTATTCTCAAGTTAAAATGCTTTATATAATATACATTTCGTTTCACATTTCAGAAATTATTTTTCAAAAATATTCCGTAAATTCGTACGCTCAAGTTGCACATATATAACTTATATTTATAATTGGGGGCCTGGAAACGAAAAGGGGACATGTTTCCAGGCCCTCAATTACAAAAGTGAATACTAACGATTTATATTTACAAAAATTTTAATTCATTCCAAAATTTCTTTCAGGAAATCGTGCAAATTATACAAATTTAAACCACATATATACGACGTTCTATTTATCAAGCAGGTTGGAAACGAAGTAAAATTTAAAATCAGAGTATTAACGTTGCAGCGGCAAGCCTAATGCAGTCCTCACTGCGTACATATTCCCGTCGCACGGGCAACAGCAGTTAGGAGACTTGCAATTTAATCATATTTCAAGTGTGAACGCGCGATGATTTAAATTAGAGGCGCGTTTAAATCAGCCGCGGTCGGATTCGCGCGTCGCGACTGACGCTGAATCACAATGCGCGCGCGCATGCCTAGGTGCGTTTGTACCTCCGAGGCAGGTGTGACACACTTCTGCCACTCAAGCCCATACATTGCGGACACATTATTTTCGAAAAATCCTTGTCTTGGCCGCACGTTGCCTCTAACGTGCGTTCTTTGATATTGCGCGTGAAAATTGAGATTGGAATTAATTTTTTGGCTTGTTGTTCAATTAGAACGTCCAAATGGAAGGTTTGGATTAAATTAAATTATATACCATGTTTACAGTACGTTATTAGAGAGCATAATTGTTTCTTTGAATCGCAAATAGCATTGCAATTACTTTTAACATATAATTGTGCAATTAAATGCTGTTATGGGAATACACGGCGATTGCCAACCAAGCTATTAAACAGTATTCAGTATGTGTTTATATTATTAAGCTTCTTTACGGAATTTATAAGTCTACCTATTAATATTCTCCTCAATGACTGGATTACATGAATCATAATTGCGACTTTCATACATAACCATAAGCTAGAGTGGCTTGACTTAAGGGAGAGAAGGGCATATTTTGCAGCGGTCTTAATGTACAAAGTTATAAATTTGGATCAGCCAGTGTACCTAGCTCCCTTATTTCAAAAGTGCCAAGATAGAACGTCGAGTAGAACTCACTGCAGAGAACTTATAGTTCCGTCATCACGAACTGACGTAGGGCTGGATTCTTTCTGGTCCCAGGGTACGCGACTGTGGAATTCGATTCCTCGCGATATTAAGAATGTTTCCTCGGCGAGTAAATTCAAAGCGGCGTTTAGGAAGTACTTGATGCAAAGGTCATGCGATGTCGACTGTATATATGTGTAAATAGAATATAGACTTGTACTGCTATTTTTATAACAGTACTAAAATCGTTTTGTGATTAATCTTCTGACGTACATCGTATGAATAAAGCAATGTGATGAATTCAATCTGTAATCGCTAGATTGAAGAATAACTAAGTTCAATTATGTGATACTTCGTGACTTGGCGATTGCCATTGACTATGTTTGTGATGATTATACGATTGCGATATAATGTACACAAATGTTAATTATGTTCAATACTTAGAACCATCCTGAGGCGGGTTTTCCTAATAGGATTTATCCCACGTGGTTTGCCTATTGGGTTTTCCCCGTCTCACAGACATGAGCCTGGGCGAATGCGGGATGGTAGACTGTAACTTAATTATTTTGTAATTTACAAATAAAAACTATTCTATTCTATTCTATTATATTCTATATTTAAATACAGAGAGATTTAATTAAATTTGAAATGCTGAAATAACATATTTTCTTCAACGAAAAGTCAATAAAGTATTATGATATTATATACCCTGATATCACAGATATTTCATTATTTTTCAGTATGGACGAAAATATTAAATTTCGAAAGGCCCCCTCCTTTTGTTATTGAATAAAGACGTATCCCCCGGGACTACTATATCGGCTCAACTCTCTCAAACTCAGATATCACATTAGTAAAAGAGAAGGGAGGGGGTTTGGAAGAAAAGACGAGCGCTCGCTCGACTACAGCGAGGGCATTTCCCCCCATAAATTCCTTACAAGCTACACTAGGGGGGAAGGGCCTTAAACTTGATAAAAATGACCGCTGAATGGGTCAAATCGAGCGGCAATAATCGCGTTACGCGCTAAAAAATAGAGCGGTATTATAGACTCGGCAAAGCGTGTACGAGAGGAGAGGAAGTTCCTATACTTTTTCGAAAAAAAAAACCAGAGCGCCGAGGTTCTGGCACACGGCAAACCGCCTATATATACGCGCGCGCGCGCGCGCTGCATTTTCCGGGCGATGTAGCAGCGCGCGCGCGAATCGGAGATTAAGGATTATGGGCGATGCGTCGTCGTATAGTCGACGTCGTCAACCGGCGTCAAATGGATGCGAAAATTACTCGGCCGAGCGTCGCCGCGCGCGTATATCGAGTCAATGACCATCGAGTGATCTGTGTATGTATGTGTGTAGGGCAGTGGTAGAGCGTCGAGCGAACGCGCGAGAGTGGCCGAGGTAGCTAGCGGATGGCGGTCGGGTAGTGCTCGGATGGATGGACGATTTAACGCTCGAATAATTAATCAATTACAGGGCCGGGCCACATCGGCAGGTATATAAACCCCGGGGAAACTTCCGTAATCACGCGCGCGGCGCTGGATGCTGAGGTGCTCACGCACCTTTTCGATGCTTGCGGGTTTCCTGTGCTGATGGAGGAGCTGATGTATATAAGAGCAGGTTGTAGAACGTTGAGAACTGTAACGGAAAGATGTTTGCTGCATAGTAGTTTTTGGGTGTTGACAAAAGTTAAGAGTTTCGGTGGACAATAATATTGTATTTTTCTTTTGGTATTATACTAGTTAATACATTTTTGTTTTTTTACTACGATAGTGTTTATGGAAACGAATAACTTTTAACTTCAGCAAAGTAGCTTAATGTCATCAAACCGCAAACTTTCCGCAAGTACGAAAAACACTCACTCGGAATGCCGAAAGCGACGCTACATTTAAAATTCACAGCGGCACGCGCGCGCAGCTTTCGCGGTAAACGGCGAAACTTTTGCTTATATTATTTTATATGTAATTGAAATGTTGATTTCACCGCGTGGGGCGACGTTGGAAAAAGCGCCGCGGGCGCGTCAATTTTCATGCAAATGTAGCATAGCGCGCAAGTTTTGATATATGCAAGTATACGCGCACGGGCAACAGGAAAGCGTACGCGCTCACAATTTTGGATTGTTCAAGTTTCAACTGATATTAGGGGCCTCGATAACTTCGTGTGCACACACAGCTGGGGCTATATACACTGCAGCAACAGCCGCGCGTGCAAAATTCCCGAGACTTGTTTACGCGGGCGGATGATGGAAGAAAAGTTATCGCGGACTCACCTCAACGGCGAAATGTTTAAGCGCGCGTCGAGTAGTATTTATTGACACCGCGCGCGGAATTATCTCACTCTCGTTTTGCGCACGTGCGCGCGCTGCATCGGCAATCGGATTGGAACTGTCCGCGTTTTGGCGCGCGCATTGCCGGCTTCAATTTTATCGACATTTGCGTCTGCCGTTGTCGTCGTCGTCGTCGAAGCATTTTCTTTCCCCCTCGCGCACGTATAGGTAGGTATTATAAAGCGACTGCGTCGGCGCTCGTTCATGCGACGCGCTTCTCGGAGGGTTGCTGCTACGCTTGTTTCGCATATAAAAATATACAGCTCATATTTACGAATCTCTCTCGTATATACATACGAGCGCTGTGTGTGGATGTCCGTACACGCGAGGTATGGGTTACGAGGTGGTTTGTAAACCGCAACATCCTCGAAAGTGAAATAATGATAATATATCGCGCGTACGCATATATATATGTAGGCGGAGCTCAGCGTCCGGCATCGATCTTATACGCGCGGTATTTATAGCGCCGTAACGGACTGGTTACAGTCGCTTGTGTGCATGAGTGTGTGCGAGAAGAGCGCGGACATTGAAAGAAATACACTTGTAAATCAATGGGTTACGAGGTATTAAACCGGCGAGCGGAAAATTTTACCTCGCCGCGCGACTCTGCTATATATACACTCTATCGTAAAGCACTTTTTGTGGCTTACGAAGACATCAATTCTGCGAGCGAATCTAATTTTCATGTTTTTTAACGACCGATTCGCTCCACTTCTCGACCCTTTTTTCTATTACGCGGAGAATCGTGCTTCGCGCTGTCTCTTCTCTCTGCGATATTATACAGTGCCTTATCGGGTTAACGTATAAATATTTACACACTTTCTTAATATGAGCGAGCGAATAAATATACCTATCGAAAATATATTTCTTAAAGCGATGTAGATTATTAATTAAACTTTGCAATACGCTGCGATAACATGTTTATTTGAACTAAATTTATAACTTCTTCGTTATTATCACGACGCAAATACACATTTGATAACATCCTCGCTGCGAAAATATTCCACAATTTACTTAAACAGATGAACATGCGTAATACTCTGAATTAAACAGAAAATTGTTATATTCAGAGAGAGGAAATGTAGCGCTTGTAAGGGGAAAAAATTGCCCCAGACACTCAAATCTCCCGTGAGAATGTTATAATCTTCAGCGAGCTCGGGCTTTCTGCCGCTCTCTCTCTCTCTCTCTCTCTCCTTCTCTTTCTCTTTCTCCCATTTTTTTTGTTCTTGTTCTAAGACTCGTGCCGGGGCGGCACAGCTGCGTGCGTATATATATATCGCCGGGAGAGACGCAGAGAAAGTGCCAGCAGCTATATAGCTTCCCTTGCTTTCCTAATTTCCATTAAGCGCTGACGAATGAATTCGCAGGAGCGATTTTTAATGTCGGAGATTAAACGCGTGCTCGTGCGGGGGACTTTGTAATGAAAAAAATCAGGTGAACGATGGCGCTTATATATAAGAGGGGGGGAGAGAGGCGGCTGGATTGAATTTTTTTAGCGACGACAACACGCGCGTGTGTTCGATGGATTTTCCGTCGAGTCATTATAAGGTGATCGGTTACTTTTTTCCGTATTGGAATTTCGCGTTGTTTCGTATTTATTTATTTTCTTTATGTACATATATATATGTATATGCGCGCGTTGATTAAATTCGGACGAAGATGGGGGGACTTTTCATTAAATATTGTTTGCTTTCGCACTGACAGATAATATTTTAAATTTTAATGGAAAAGTCATTCGTATATATAATGAAGTGTTTATTCGTTTCTGGGTCATTCATACACTGCATTGAATGTAAAGGAAGATAAATTTGAGCTGCCGATAATATAATGCGATGGTTAAACGATACAATTATCAGAAAATAATGCGGCTCTAAGTTGCTTGTTTGTTTATACTTGTATAGAAAAAAAAATAACAATATAAAGACCCGAGAGCAACTGCAACTCATTATACTAAAAGGCAAAACACAATAATAACGATGTTGAAACAACGAGAAACAGCATTTCCGCCATGTTTACAATCGCGAAACGTATTATAGCAACATTAGAAAGTAAGCAATGTAATTGCAACGCCGCAGTAATATTTGCACAATGAATTATACGCACGTGGATATTAAGTAAATATATCAAGTATAGCGCTGAGTGTGCGCACGCTTGATTATGTCGGTTGATCACGAGAGAGAGAGAGAGAGAGAGAGAGAGAGAGAGAGAGAGAGAGAGAGAGAGAGAGAGAGAGAGAGAGAGAATGCACGTTGTGAATTTTCATTATCTACACTCGCTAAGCCCGAGTTTATTCGCCAGTGATAATTCAATTGCGCCACTGCTGTAGCGTGAATTCTAGATTAAGGGGAGCGACAAGAGTTACATCCGCGCGTATATATATATATATATGTACATCGCGCCTCCCGTGAATTAATTTATTGCTCACGATTCATCGGCAATTCTTGAGCAATGCCGCCCGGAAAGACCGAGAAGAAGAAGAAGCGTAAGCTCGTTCGAAGGTATTGCATTATTTACATAAAAATTGACGCGCGCAATTTATCACGAAGAGTGTATAGTACACGCGAACCGTTCGCTCGCTCGTTCGCCGATGTATATATGTATGTGTACGGTTGAGTAAACCTCATTTATTTTTGTTTCGCATTTTCCCGACTCATTTAGAACCTGCGCGGATCCTTTCAGCGCCAGCGCGCGGGTCAATCTCAATTACCTACTACCCGCGGACGTGCGAGGAGAGCGTGTGTGCGTGACCCATCTCATTGACCGAGACTCAATCGTATATGGCTCTCTCTCTCTCTCTCTCTCTCTCTCTCTGCACACTGATGGACCACTTGGCGAACAAGAAACGCTCTCTCGATGCGTGTTAGCGTTGTATGTATAGCGTATTCTAAGTCGGGTAATATACACGCGAGTTCGTAGAGGAGAAAATAAAGGTTGATTTAGTCGTGGCGATGTTAATTAGGAGGATTGCTACGGAATTTCGTGAATGTTTCGAGAGTTGGATAACTGATGAATATATGTAAAGTATAAACTTTGTTTCATGGAGAAATGTGTTATTGAAAAATATCTCCAAAAAAGGCACAAACTCGAAAGTAAAGTACACAGGATAATTGCTTTTACGTAACAACGTGGTTATTTCAATTACAATTGTTTTTTGGGAGCATAATAAAATAAACGTGCAATCTCGAATACGCGCTTTCGAGAGAAATAAATTAAAGATTGAGCAATATATAATTGAGTCGCCCCGCGCAATTATGTCGATTTTTTGTTCTCTTCCCGCAAGAACATGAAAGAAGCGAGAGCTGAGGAAAATGACATAATTATACCAAAACGATGCCATTAACTTTAAACGTAACGACAAGTACTGTCGCGCGATTTCAGACTCTCTCGCCCGTCAGACCTTTATATATACCGACCTTTTCGCACACGAGCGACACGAAGGATTTCACCTCGAACACGACGCGCGCGCGGCTGCAAAAACGTTGCCGCAGTACACGTCACTCTCCTTACAATCTTACACACGCGCTATAACCGACAATACGTAGCGACACATAACGAACGGACAAAGAGAGCCGGGAACGTAAACAAAACGGCACCTAATAGACCGTTACATATAAGCACACGAGAGTCAAACTGCCCGTCCCATACACACACCATATTATATATATAGCAAATAGCACCCGCGAACGTGTGGTGCGAATTAGTCCTTATATATATATATGTATATATATACACACACACACACACACACACACACACACACACACACACACACACACACACACACACACACACACACACACACACACACACACACACACACACACACACACACACACACACACACACACACACACACACACATACACACCATCGCTTTTACACGACGTATCCTCGCCCGCGCACGCGTGAAAGTCTCATTCTCCCTCGTTACGCTTTGAGGTCGTCGATATAAAGCGACGAGGGCCATAAAGCACGGCGGTATATAAGAATTTTGCGCGCGCACGCGTAAAGCTCTCACCGCAGCTTTCGCGCTCGCGACAAAACGAAGAAGGCGCGCGGGCCCGACCTACATTCCTCTCCCGATTTTTCCCTCTTCGCTTTCGACGATTACGCCGGCGACGCGGTGGCACGAAGGGTGGGAGGGAGGCTGCTGCTGCTGCTGCCGAGTGTACACGAAGAAGAAGAAGTCTAAGCGAGAGACCTCGTCAAAGCAGCCGCCGCCGCTGCTGAGCTCTCGCCCTCTCAGCCCGGGAGTATAACAGCCTGCGCGAAAGGAAAATAAAGGGGCGCGTTGAGGGGGGAGGGAGGGAGAGAAAGAAAGCTGCCTGCTTGCCGGGAGCATCGACACCCGTGATTATCATTCCTCCCGCGCGAGGGAGGAGGAGAGATAGAAGGGCGAAGGTGAAGCGGAGGGCGGCCGCGGGGGTTTTTTCGTTTTTGTTCACCCCTGGTCTCGTAGGCTTATTCGGCCCCCGCAGACAATTTGTCGCTGATTCTGCGCGCGTATTATAGTTTGAAATGTATTCCGCTACGTGCGCGCGAGAGAGAGAGGTAGACGTTATGGTAGGTATAGTGGTTGTCTTAAAAATGGTAAAGGAGAGAAATCCGGCTTTGTTTGTTCTTTTGGCGGTGGACGCAAAGGAAGAATGATTGCCGTGCGCCACGATAGGCGCGCGGGAGTGAAGAAGCAATTCTCAAAAAGGCGCTTAGCGATAGAGAAGAGAGTGGATATAGCGCGGTGTGGCAAAGCAGATGTATATGTATATGTGTATACTACGTGTGCATGAGGCTTAGATTTTTTCGCCCGAGAAATGGAATACAAAGTGCGGTTTTTTTGTATCTGCAATGGGCCGCGCGGAGGCGAGTATCTTTATTTACTGAGGCTGATGTTGAAACGAAAATTACCCGATGCGGAGGGTATATAGCAACGGGTTGGAATGGCCAACGATGTGTATTTACTAATGGAAATTAAGCTTTTTGTTTGAATTACATTATTTGCGTGTACAAGTTTAGGGATGACAAACAAAATTAATATTTCATAATGTAAAGATCCATATACATATACGCGTTGACTGTTAAATAAATAAATTGAAAATGATTCATTTTAATAATAAATTGTAAAATTATTATAGCTGGCCTGAAAATTCAAATATTATACATATTATTGTATTACATATTATTTCTGCTAGTTATGTATTATTAAACATCGACCCGGAACATTAATTTGGCAAACCACATTTTTCTTAGGAAAACAAAAGAGATGAAAGTGTAACGATGAGTATAAAGGCAAAGTATCAGAAGATAGTTGTGAACATGCTCGTATTTAAGGAATCATTGTGTAGTAAAATTCTTACTAAAGTTTTATGCCCGGTAACAGCGATCCATTAAACATTTAATAACTGTCAATACTAGTAACTTGGACGAAAGTAATTAAGGTAGATTTATGTGAGTGGCCATTACATGGCCAGAGCAACAACCCACTTAACGGTACGGGGCGTAAATTGAATTATTTTAATAATACAAGATCGTTATATAATAGGTATTAAAACATTCTTTCTGTAGTGGAACATTAATGTTATTACACCGCCGTAGTGGTGTCGCATCTGATTAAGGTTACGATGTTCACTTTTATTTTAAATATTTGAACGGAGCCTTCTACAAACTTACACATTGATATTCCATTTTAATACCTCAATATAGTAACATCTTTTCTATTATACTAAAATAAATAAAATAAAAATAAAAATTGTTCATCTATATACGTAAACCTGAAAGGAAGAAAAGTACCCAATTCCCCGGAAAGGGGATAATCTTTGTGAATACCTCCGCATTTTCACTTTCAAAACAACCAGGGGGAAAACGTTTCAATCCGGAGAAATGCGACATTACCTTCGAAATCCGACATGCCCTAAAATTCAAAACAAAAGTTTTTATTGAGCACTATACACGGAGCGCGCGCGCGCGTAAATCTTCGACGTTCCCGCGTACTTCATTACATTCTTCGGCGCTTCAACAGCAGTACAGCACCAAGTATCCTCTCTCTTTCTCTCTTTCCCTTCTGGCTTTGTTCAAAGCAATCCTAGAAAATGGGCGCCTCTCTCTCTGTTTTACAACGTACACGAGCGCCCACCTATATAGACACTTTATCGCCGCGGTGCAATTAGAAAAGCAGCGAGCGTCAAAAAGCCAGAGGAGCGAACCCTTTTGACGTGTGTACGATAAACAAAGCTCTCACGCAAGAAAAAAGAAGAAGGGGAAAACTTCTTTCACGGGGATCTCCGCTCGGTGGGGGTGAAGTCCCTATATGGCTAACGATCGACGGCCGCGGCAAAAGGCACGCGGCCGCAGAGAAATCCTGAAAATCGTGAGAACCGCGATGCCGCTGGCTTTTTATTTAGAGGCACGCGCGCGCGAACACACATGATGGCAACAAAGTGCGCGAGTGTCGCGCTGACAAAGGACGAAACAAGGAAGCCAAACGGAGAGTAAACGAGCAAATGACGTGGCGGAGAGGGCGAAAAGAGAGTGCGGGGGAGAAATGGAGTAGACGTGTTTCTGGGTGAAAAATCCGTCGAGTATATGTGATACGAGGGCGTACGCGCGTGCTCCATATATACGCAGTTTACCGAATTCTTTCGAGGGACATGTATGTTGCACGTGTGTTGCGGCAGGATTAAGCTTTGTCACCCGTAAGTGGGCTTATGAGGATTCCAAGTATATTTTTTCTTTTTCTTTCGTATGCGTAATTATATTTTTTGTATACTTTTTGTACAGGCTGTCTTTTGGCCAAGAGAGAGAAATTTGAAGGGACAGTTTAATAGTATTTTGTTAATTTGTATAGCATTTTCATTGTTACCGCGAAATTGTTGTTGATTAAAGGAGGAGAAACAATTGACTAACCCGCGCGTCTATGCCCCTATGTGTAATTTAACTTGGTAAAATACGGACGAGAGTAAATACCGAGTTTCAAAGCCCTTCGTTAGAACCGCGGCTGACTCAATTGTCCGTTACTACTTGTAACCTCTGTTACTACTTATTACATCTGCCCTGGGAATAAGTCGATAATAGTGTTCCCCCAAAGTCTATTAGCTTAATACGGGAAATTTCAGATTGCATAAGTTGATAATAAAAGTTATTTGAGTTCGTGAAAGATATAATATAATAGAGATAATTTCTGAATATTCGACATTTTGCATTATAAGAGTTTTTCAATAACAAATCGCGTAAGGATTTCTTTCGTTAATCTCTCATCACTTTATTAACTTTTCTTTGTACTAAACAATGTTCTAAATTAAAATAACTTATTATACTTTCCATTACTTTTAATAAAATGCATTAAACCGTGAAAGTGGATGAAAAAAAATAGACTAATCCGTACTAGACGTCCGCCGTAGAAACTAAAACAGTTTTATTTCTTTTTTTTAATAACTTAGCATTTTCATGAAAAACCTTTATAAAATTATACATTTTCTAAAATTCCTCTACGTGAATCAAGTACTACATAAACTTTACCTCGTTTTCTCTTGTACCAGCGACTTTTATAAAATTATGATAATGAAAATCGCTGTAACGCCAAGTTACTAGCTTTGCTTGTGCCACTTAAAGTTTTTAATTAAACTGTCAAAAAAACGCCCTCTGAATAAATACGTAAAAATTTCGACACATATTGTCAATCCGTAAAATAAACATCCGCTGCAATCCGTTTGACAAAAACTTTATATATACGTATAAAACTTCCATCAAAGGATTTTCGAGCTCCCACGTGCAGTGAAATGCAAGAATAAGCACGCGCAGAAGCGATACATTACAGGACATATACTGCAAAGGAAAATCAGAGCAGCGTACTATCGGTGATATATTCGGTTAGGAATAGACGACGGAGCTCTTTGCGCTCTCTCTCTCTCTCTCTCTTTCTCTGCAGTGTACTATACGAAACAAAGAAAAAGAAGACAGCGAGCGGGCGAAAGAGAGATAGGCAAGGACAGATAGGGGAAAAGCGTGCGCGTCGCACGGCCACGAGACACACCGTGCGACGCGTCCCCTTGGAGAGTCCCTCTCTCTTCCTCTCGACTATGACACTTGTAGTGCGTGGGCGGGCGCTCTAGACTCGCGGTAGGTAGAGGTATATCGCTAGCGGCCCTCGGGGGACGGAGGCTGTAGCTCTCTCTCTCTCTCGCTCTTGCACACGCGGCTGCTCACCGGACGCGAATCTAAGCGAAGGCGCGCGCGCACAACCCGAATCTATAGTCCCACTTTTAATCTCCCGAGGCCGAAGCGTGCGCTAGCTGCCGCTGGGAAATAAGGAGAGAAAAAAGGGAGAGAGAGAGAGAGCGGGAAGGAAAAAGGAAATTCTGTCGCGCGTCTCCTAAGGGTGCTAAGCGAGCAGAATTTCACGATTTTTCCGCAACGCGCGCGCTGCCCGGTGAAATACGAGCCTGGCGACTTTTTGCGGCCGGACGGACGGTATCTTCCTTCGTACCCTCTCTCTCTCTCGTGCTCGCACCCGTTCGCTTCTTTTTTTCTTTTTTTTTTTTATTCCGGCTCGTTTTTTGCGTGTACGCGCTGACGAAACGAAAATACGATTGCGCGGCGAATCTGGGATTAAAATTTTTCAATGTTTCGGACTTTTGGAATTTATTACCCGCGCGGCGCGCGTGCTGCACGCGGGATTGATTTTTTACAAGTCCGAGAGGAGAGAGAGAGAGAGAGGGGTAGAGAGGGAGAGAAAAAAGACGAAAAAGCGTCTCCACGAATAAATTCGAGTCGCAGAGTTCGGCTTAAATGCGTTAAAAACTCGACTTTACGAGATTTTTTTCGATCGCCGCGCGACTCACTGTGAAAAATGGCCGTAGCGGGAAATTGGATGTTCGTTTGGAGGGAGTGGAGGCACGTGATGCAGAAGTGCGAAAATGAGAGAGAATTTTGACTTAGGGGAGACTGGCTTCTAAAATACTTGAGCGTATTCCGATTTTACGAGCTTTATTTTTTAGCTTTGTCATCTATTAATGCCTGTAATTCATCATTTTTTTTTTTGTACGCGTAGTTTCAAGATGGTGGGGAGCGAGAAAAATGATCTGCCTTGCATAAAATTTTCTTGCCCCTCGGTGACACAGAAGAAATAGAATTCCCTTGGTGAACGCCGACAAGCTGTTTATGCAAGTTCATTATGTTATTAATGTAACATTCATAAAGTTTGCATAAATAATAAGAATAAATTCTGAAAAATTTTGTTTTTATTTATGTTTAGTTTTTATAGTGTATACTTATCTAGTTATTTAGTTGATTAGTCGCTAAAGACTTTTTTGCAAATATATTCATCAACTTTTATTTTAATCTATTATTCAAATCTGTCTTTTATGAGGCTCGTTATCATGACTTGAGAACTGACATTTCATTGATCACATAATTATCCCGATTATTGCCTCTCCTAATACTATAGTTAAAAAAGTTTATGAGATTCATAGATATGTGCCATTTATTGACTCAGCAATTAACGATATCATTAAATTTGTAAAATTTATTGAGTATAAAAGTAGTCATTCCTAAAGTCTTCTGTAAACACAAATTATACAAACAGAAAGTTTTATATTACACTTCTATTAAGTACTACCTTTATTGTTATTTAAAATAATTGTAAGTAAAGTTTTCTTATAAAATTGCATATTCGTAATTATTTAATCTTTAAAATAATGAAAATAAAAGTTGGGAAATATTAATCATAATTAATCGTTAGAAATTATTATACAACGATTATAGAATAATACAATGCAATCAATTTAAGTATAATCAGGTTGATGATTAAATTTTAATGTATAATTGATCGTGTGTACATTATAATGAAGTAAACAGAATAATCTTCGTTCAAATTCAAATTAGGAAATTGTATTCCATATATTCAAATTAATGCATGCTGTAATAAAACTATTCTGACAAAAATAAGCTTATTCAAATCGTGTCATAATCAAAATCTCCAAATGTATATAAACATGATGCAGAAGAATTTACACTATGATAATCCATGAAAATTTGCAACGTTGGAAGTGCAACGAAATAAATAAAAATAATTGATTTTACTTCTGGGTTGTACTAATTAATATTAATTTTGAGTGGAGATTTAGTGTATTATATCATAAAATAACTTTATAAGAATGATTTAGATGAAATTCTTATTATTTAATAACTTTAATCAACTGTAAGAAATTATTTCGTTGCATTCCAACGATGCAAACTTCAGACCCACGATAATCCAAGCATTCGATGATAATAAACATTTTGTAATTGCAAATTGTAATTTCATTTCTCACCAATCCTCCAATATCATCCTTTTCAATTATCGGTTATTTAAGCAACTTCACCCTTGCGTATATATAAATATAATCACATTATACCGGAGAAAACTGGTGAATCACTCGCCGAGAAAGGAAAGCAGAAGGCAAAGTGATTTACAAAGAAGAAATCGAGCGATAGCGAAGCAGCCGAGCTTTTGTGGTCAGTGGTTGCTCCCACGCGCGCGCGCGCGCGCGCACGCGCTCACGTAATCTTTTTGGATTCATTTAAGCAGCGCTTACGAAGAGCTATCGCCGCGGGAGGATAAAGCTCCGGATCGTGCCGTATATATACGCTCGTAGCCGAGGAGTCAAAAAGTTTCAACCAGCAAGCAACCTTTCCAATTTACGTCCGGCAGCGAGTAGTAGGAAGGAGAAATAGAAGCGGGAGAGGGAGAAAGAAAGGAGCGAGAGGTTGTAGCGCGCGCTGTTAAACGCCCGGAAAACGACCCCGGAGCATCAAAGATACGAGCGGAGCGAGCGAGCGCGCGCAAGAGATCGAGGATCCGTCGTCGCCACTGCCGTCGTCGTCGTTTCCAGCCGGAAATAAGAGCGAAAATCTTGTTTTCCTACCTCCCCCGATTTCTCTCCCTCCAAACACACGCACGCACACAGAGACAGAGGAAAAAATATCGGGAATGAAAATAACTTATTCATCCGCACTCTTCGCTAGCGCAAAATGCTCTATACGCTTTTAGTCCGAGCGAATTATCATACACTCAGAAAAACGATCCTCCTGTATTGAAATAAAATTCAACAAAGGATTCCTCCTCCGCGAAAAATCATCATCCCGCTACAGGAAAATTGACTTCCTGTTGTAAGATAATTCCTCCTTTCATAGGAAGATATCCTCTTGGACCTATTTTTAGCGGAAAACCTCTTCCGACAGACAGATTCTCGTTGATACAGGAAGATCGTTTTCTGAGTGTACCTCTTCTCTCGCGGATGTATACAAACGCAAGCGAGCACGTGAGAATGTATGCCTTTCTGTCGATTTGTGACTTCTCGATCGGGGCTTTGCGGTGGCAATTTTAAGGCGAAAAAAAGGGGACCGGGGGAAATCTCGAGGAAACGCTGCCGAGAGAAAGCGAGAGCCTCGCGCGCGCGAGCTCCTTCACTTGATTAACTGGATCCTTGGCGCGCGCGTATAACGCTCGTTGCCAAGTAACGCGGAGAAGTCGAAGAGGCATATCAGCGTTATGGAAATCGCTTTAAGAGTTCTGACCTTAATATCTCGCCCGCTGAATCGCGCGCTCGCTTGCTCGCGGCTCAAGTTCACAAGTTTCAATGAAAAGACACCGAGTGAGCGCGCGCGCGAGAGAGAGAGAGAGAAATCACGGTATTAATGCCTTTTGATGGAAATTGGCGAGAGAGCCACTTCGCTGCCGATGAATATAACTTTTCATCAGCGCCCTTCTCGACAAGAATCTTCAAGTTTGCTAATTATTATTTTCACCGAACAGCAGCAGTGGCAGCAGTAGCAGGGACACTCCGGATAGTGGCGCAGGAACGCCAGGCGTAAATAAATAGGGTGCCAGAGGGGCGCGAAAAAGCTCGTATTTAAAAATCACTCGAACGTATTGCGCTTCGCTTTGTCCATTTCGGATGGCCGAAGAGAGTGAGAGAGTATCGGTGCGTTGAGCTCCCTTTCGGCGTATACACATTGGACGCACTTCAGCTGTCGCAAAATCAAGCTCGAGGGATAAGCAAATCTTCGCGTTTTGTGATTCAGTGATTCAGAAAAACCGATTTCGAAACTCCGCTAGCGCGTGTGCGCGCACGAGGGAGAGAGACAGAGCTTGATTCACTGGAATGTTTGAAAGTGTCCATCAAACTTTGCAATTCGCTTGGCTTTCTCTGCGTTCCGGCAGTTGCATATTGATTTTAGGCTTTGCGAATTTCGCGTCCAGTCGCCGAGCGAAATCGGAAAATTCCCTTTGTTACGCCTGGACGTGGAATTAATTACTTTAATTTTATAATTCCTGGCCTCGGCGTGTAATTACAGTGCGAGCACGCGTGCAGTTGTTTGTACGAATTGTCACACATGATCATTATTAAACGGCAATTTGAACGTTGCCTTCCGATTAATGTGCATTTCAAGTTGATCTGCGTACAATCCTTAACTGTAATTAAAAAAATTCTTAATTTATCAATTCTAAACATTGTTTTTTTATTATTATACTTTGGAAATCTGAAAATCTTCTATTATATAAATCTATCTCTTGAACAGATTTTGTTTCCCGCGAGAAGACATTAAAACTCTGAGTGTGCAGTGTATCTCCGGAAAAATAACAGCGATACGTTAAAAATGTCAAGATCGTATGTCCATGGACATACATTTAAAGTGCATATCCCCGCGCTTATAATTCAAAACGCGCGCCATTAGCTTTTAATACGTCATATATGATTCTCGGCTGTGAAGCTATGCATAAGTGATTGATGGGCCGGGTACACAAGGAACGCAGAGTCTACTGCAGCAATAAAGTCAACGTAATGAAACCAACGACACTGCCATAGTCGCAGTATTAAGACAAGGTTGGCGTTATTACGACCCGACATTATCATGACAGTGCTGACCCCCTGCTGGAGCACTGGGGGGGTTTATAGTTTATAACGGAATTAAAAACAGTTTGCGCAAAAGCACCTTATTACAAACTCATTTAAATAATCATAAAATTAAATGAACTTTTTGTATATATGCTGAATGCTGTACGAGGACGGCTCATAACACGGTGCGTATTTGCATGTTCCATTCAGTATATGTGGGCTTTTATTATCCATTACCCTCTGTATATTTGGAAAACGTGTCGTTTATGAGGCTGTCTATACGGCAAAGTGAAAATCTCGCTTTGAAATATATTTTAGATCGTCATTTTCAGTATTACTTTTGATCGTATTAAAGTTATTTTTCATATCACTGAATAAACGTGACCAAATAATTTTAACAATTGTGGAAACCACTTTTTATGGATAAAAAAGGCACTTCTCAGTTGAAAATTTATGTTTGAATATTTTAAAGTCTTCACAGTTATATTTTTATGTAACCACTGATTGTCAGAATGTATATTCAAAACCTTTTCTTACTTTAAGTCATTAAAAACAGGTTAATAGGTGTGTATAAAATAACATTAAAAAGAAAAAAAAAAGATATGCCTCGTGGAGTATTTAAATAAAATAATATAGCTTTTCATTTCGTTATACGGTAAATTTTTCATTCATCAGTGAATCTAAACCCAAAGCTTTAAACAATGACGATGTTTATGAAATCACAGCTGTATCTTCAGCTCCAGCATAACTGACGGATAGCGAAGCTATTTAAAATAGACCCAGCCCCCCAGCCCTTATCGATTTTGTATCCGGTGTGAAATGCACTCACTATAACGCAATTACTCAAAGTCCATTATTCAAAGACTAATTAACCATTTGTAAAGGTGACGGATTCGAATTAGCACTGAATGTTCGCGCCTGTAGCCGATGATCGATCGGCGAAAAAGGGCCCGACTAAATATTAGGACAACGGTAATTGAAAATTCATGCGACTATACGCGGCGCTCGCAGCCATCATATAGACCAGCAGCGACTATATTATAGAATTTTCGATCGAGTGGATTTAACGTACCCATTGAATTTCAAAGATGTAAATTTGCCTATAGTATGGCATCGTCCGCTCGCTGGCGGCACGCTGCACTACTGATATACCAAGCGACAAGGCCGATCTATTTTATCGGTCTATCGATTACATTCTCCGAATATATACATATATACATGAATTCATTCAAAAACATCGGCTAAGCTGTTTTATTGACGCTGAATTAGGCAGTCCATTGCTCGGAAAACTTCGGGACAATCGAGCGAGTGAGCAGTACGACGCGAGTGAGCGAACGAGCGAGCGGGAGAGAGTAGATAGAACCGAGAGAAGAGCAGAGTAGCGCGCGAAATTTGGCCCGAAGTTACAGCCCGAACTTGGCGGAGATTTGCATTTTACGTAATTCACGTGATCATGCCCCGAGGAACGTGTCTGGAATTCGATTGTGAACAATTTCCCTCTCTGTCCGAAAAGAAGATGAATTCAAACACTTCGTACTTTCGAGATTGTTACTCAACAGGTATTGCAAAAGCGGTACGAGCGCGCCGAATTCAATAGAATTTCATCTGAATTTCTCACGAAAAATTATATTTTTATCCCGAAGGGTTATTCTCTTGAAAGGTAAAAACTGTTTCAATTGTGTATGAGATGTGAAAAGTACGGTTGACGGCTGTAATACGTATAATGAGGGTAAAATGTGATAATATGCTCCATATATGCATTAAGTAGATTAAAGAGAGGTATGATAAATCTGTTCTCATGTAGCGAAAGATATAATACGTTACGCGCTGTTGAACCCTTTAATTCAAAAGTGTAATTAGTTAGTGAAATACCATTATTATGCGAGATGATTTTAAGGGTTTAATTAGCATAGTTCTGGTGTTTGCATACACTGACAGAAAAACCCGGGGAAAAATTCCTATGTTGCTCTTGGAAGTTGCCCACAACTGCTTAAAATCGAAATATTTACTATCTTTTATATGAAAAAGTCCAATGTCACAAGTAAAACTTCCTATGCCAGCATAGTAAAAATTAACACGTGACTAATGGAACTTTATCTTTTGTACATTTTCCCAGGCTAGCATGGTAAAAATTGAGAGAGTTTTAGAGTAAGAATTCACACGTTCAATCGTAAACACCCCGCGAGTGCACGAAAAGTTGACCTCTTCAATGTCAAAATAGGAAAGATTCAGACAGATACATGTCAACAAACTCAATCCACCTTGGCAACATCGAGACAAAACACAAACGCTAAACGCAACAACTGAATGTGCGTTCTAATCCAACATACTTGTTTTTAATTTTTTTTTTATTTTTTATGATAAGACAATTTTTAAAATCATTGTTTATTTGTAATATTTTTAAGGAAGGTTGTGAAAAACCATTATATCGAAAATACAAATTCATTAATAAATAAATGAGCTTGTTTAATTTAAGGTATTGGTAATAGTTATAAAATGTTAAACAATATTCTTAATATATAACATTTGTAATAAATTACGTTAAAATAGAGAATAATATTATTCGAGTTAAAGCATAATTTGTTATAAATTGTTATAAAATTAGCGCGCATAACTTACGTTTGGGGATATACAAGTTCCAAAATTTTGTAGGACATATGTCTTTTAGGTAAGTGGTTAGCGCTCCCGACTACCGTGCCAAGGGTTCCAGGTTCGAGTCTCGATGCCGTCAAAAATTTTTAATTTATTTAATAAATTTTCTTTAATCATGTTTAATTCAAAAATAACTTCTGTATTGTCTAAATATAATAATTATGTGTCTGATACTCGCTCCCCCACTCCTAAAAAAAAAAGATGTAATAATTTTTTTCGCTCTTTAAAATCAGTTATAAAAAAATTCCCATGTTAGACTTGGAATTTTTCCTACGTGTTTGCAATTTCTGCTAAAAATCCGACATATGGTCGAGTTACGATTCCAACATGGTAATTTTTACATGACAACATAAGAATTTTTACCAGATTTTTTCTGTCAGTGTACGCGCTATGTACTTTTCCAATACTGTAATATTTCCAAAAAACTGTATAGCTATATTCTTGAGTCCTTAACAAGCGAGACGATGTATAAAATATTATATAAGTCTTATATATTATTTAAGACGTTATTCTTAAATATCATAAATTTTCAAAACACTAAAAGCTTTAATATTATAATAAGAAACTATATCTAGTTTAAAACGTGGAATTATATGTACACGGATTACAATTCAGCGTCGGTATATAATTAGGTCGTCTATTTTCGGCGAAAGATTATACTCGAACTTACCGGATCAGCACTTCATTAAAGAGCGAGAGGACGTTAACGGCATAATCACTTACCTGAAACACAAAAAATATTTAATTAGATACGCGTATAAATGTCAATATAATGAACAACTATATAATTAAAGAGTATAATCATGTCTAAAATAACTGTACCGCTCAAAGATTTATTCAGGTCGGACAATTTTCACCGAATAAATCTTTAAAATAGCAAATATTTCATTTCCCTACATATACATATAAATCTATTTTCGCGTGTACACAGTACCAACTATCGAAATATATATATATATAAAGTTTTTCAAATACAGCACGAAGCAGCGCAGTATACAGGAGTTGAAAAGCTCCCGAAATAGCCGCCGCGGCGCGCCTCGAGTGCGCGGCAATAAATTCAGATTTGATAATGAAAGTCGACGGATTCGCAGGAGAGCCGCAGTATACACTCGCTCTATGTTGTGACGCGACGATTCGCCCGACGATTTATACCGATTCTTGATTTTTCACCGATCATCATAAAACTCGCGAGACTCCTCCAGACGGGACCGAAGCGAAATAAAACGCAGCGCGGCGGGACGAAGGGAGGGAAAAGTTTGGTCGTTGCGCCGTGCCGCACTGAAATAGTTTTCGCGGGAGAGAGTCGAGCAGCCGTGAAAGTCACCTAAAGTCGGCAGCGAAAAAAGATTAAGGGCTTGCGCGCGCGGGCGGGCGCCACTTTATTTCGTAGCCGTCAACGTCTTGTCGGCGATATTTTAGACTCTCGGCATTGTCGCGCGGCCGTCTCGGCTTTTCCCATCTCCCCTTCTATTATTTCTCTCTCTCGTCTCTCGTTCTCTGCGAAGAGTCTCAAGACGCATTTTCCTCCTCTCCGCCTACGTGTGTGTATATATAGATAGATATACATCTCTGTTCGGGCGCTTCGATTTCCCCGCTTCGGGCAGGTATCTAAGTCACCGTCGACGACGTCGTTACCTCTTTTTCGCCCACCTGCGCCCGCAGAGTGAGAGTAAGACCGGCCAATCTATACGCACCGCGCGGTCCCCCCTTTTTTTTAAGAGCGCAATCGCGAGCGCGCTTCTTCTCCGAAAGTGCCCCCGGTGCGGTTAAATAGTCGCGGTCAGAGCGCAAGTGGCCTCTCTTCGCTTTCGAGCACTTTTCGAGCGCTTTCGATGCCCTTCCTTCTCCATCCTCGCTCGCTCGCTCGCTTCCTTCCTTCCTTCCTTCCTACTTTTCTTGCGAGCTCGTTCGATTCCTGCGTCGCTCTACTCTACTCTCCGCCCACCTCCGTCGCTCGCGAAAAACCTAGCGAGCGCGCTGGGTAAGTTTTTTAAAGGGGCGCGTACTCGTTAGCGCGTTGCTGCCGGCGCGAGAGAGTTCGTGGAAAATCAACTTTCGCCTATTTAATTACCATAACGAAGGGAGAGTTTTGAACGGCGAGCGGTAGTTGTGGCTAACTTTTTGACCTCTTGCCTGATGCAGTGGGGAAAAAGTATGACCGGTATGTACACAGAGTAAGTGGCTTTTTTTCTCTGGCCGCGGGAAGCGGGTATTTCAATCCGACGGATCTGATTCGGCGGGATTTGTTTGCGTGTTTGGGAGAGAATATTGGTACAGTATCCCTGGTAGAAAATTAACCATAAGTTGGCCAGAATATGCTTAACCAGCATATGGCTTAGCCATATTCTGTCCAACTTATGGTTAATTTTCTACCAGGGATGATGAATAACAATGAGGTATATTTGAATTAGATGACAAATAATTTTTATTAATTATACCAAGTTATTCTGCTGAAAAAACCTAACATTACGCAGCACTGTCTTTACCAAGAGTCTGCACAACTTCAAGATGGACCTAGATATAAAATGGGCTCGTGCTGACTACTATAAATTATCGTTTAGGATAGAAGCCATATGGAACAATGTACCGCATAGCATAAGGATTGTGTGTAATAGACCCTGCTTTAAAAAAACTTTTGCTAGTCTACTATATGTGCGTAAAACATTCATACTTATTTGTGCATTTTTTGCAATATGTTGCTTCTGTACTTTGTAACAATTTTTTGTGTTTCTATTACGCCTTCTCTGAATGTAATTTTATACGCTGCACGCTAATTTGTATACTACAATTTATATTATTATTGTTTACATAATTTTTTATCTTTTTTTTTAGTTCTTTTGACGGTAAAAACAATGTAATGTATTGTATATATATATATATATGTATTTTAACATGTATTTAATTTGTGTCCCACAAGGGACAAGAGCCCTTAGTCATAATAAAATTATTCTTATTCTTATTCTTATTCTTATAATTGTTGAAACATCCGCATATATATTGTACGTTTAAAATTGAAAAACAAATTTTTTTTGTAGTTATTCTTTGAGTTCTCTAATTATTAAGAAAGCAAGAAAGAAATTCAATGACACTTGATGATTACTTGACATATATATCTGTAAAAAATACCGGAAATAACAATCAGCTTTTTTAAAAACCATTCCATTTACGTGAAAATTTACGGTTATATTCGATTCATATTTTTGTTGATTCAGATAAAATTAATTCGGTTACTAAATTATTTACAATATAAATTAGAATAAAGGGGGGTCCAATGTTTCGACGATTCACTATAAAATCGAGCCAACTAACGATTTTTATAAATTCGACATAAGTCGTTGCCGAATGTACATAATTCCGAAATTTAAATGACGAAACACGTATTTTCAAATGTAACAATTTACCTACTGTTCAAAATATCGAATTTCAAACTACAGAATTTTAATGTAGATGTAGCTACTTTCTAATGATTTATTTGGAAATTATTTTTATTATCTCCTTATTAAAATTCTGTAGTTTGAAATTCGATATTTTGGACAGTAGGTAAATTGTTACATTCGAAAATTATTTTTTATCATTTAAAATTTCGGAATTATGTACATTCGACAACGACTTATGTCGAATTTATAAATATCGTTAGTCGGCTCGATTTTATAGTGAATCCTCGAAACTTTGCCTCCCCCCCCCCCTCGTTCAGAAACAGAATGCGCAAACATTATAACATCGTAAAAACTTTGTACACAATATCTCTGCACCCATAAAAACATAATTTCCTAATAATAAAGAATTCTTATAATTTCTGAATTTCATAAACGCAAGGACCAACTCGACTCTAAAACTTTTCTCCACCTCCTTTATAAATCTGCTCCCTTATGCAAACCAGTGCGCTTAACCTACGAGCAGCGTGCGCGCGCAGAGCTTGAAAAATACTAATCAACGGATTTACCATTCGGTGAGTCTCATTTCACTTGGATAACACGCTTAACATATTTTAGCTGTAACTTCATCTTTATCCTCCCACCACTCTCTCTAGCTCTCATCTCTTCGCACAATTCAAAAAAGAGCCGCGTATAATAATACATTTTATATATAGGAATCCCATTATCCCCTAACGCGTATGAGCTATAGCGGGATATTCGCGGAATTGTTTGTCGGAGGGCCATCATATAATGGTATAACATATATTCTTCACGGCTCGTCGAGCTCTCTTCTCTCCTCAGCCGTGCGGTGAGCATCATCATCGCATAATCCTACTACACTCTCCTCGTCTGGCGCGACAATTATCGCTGCAGCGGGCCGTGCGACGCGCGTGCTGGCATAAAAAATCGACGTAAACACATCATCGTCGAGTGGTGGCTCTCTATCTCTCTCTCTTTTGTCTCCTTCTATATCTCTCCCACTATATACCTGCATATGTACAGGTTTTCCTCTCCATGTACGAAGGCCGTAATTGGCAGGGAAAAATATAACGGACGCAAGAGTGTATAGTGCAGGGTACTCGACGCGGCGCGCAATAAAGTCTTTTATTTATCTTCCCGCAGCAGCATGCGTCGGCGGTGGGCCGCGTGCGCAGCGTTTTACAGGTATTACGGCCCGTACGGAGAGTCAGGAGGGACATACACGCAGGCGGCATGCACATGCGGAGGAGGAGCAAGTGTGTGAATTTTGAATGGGCGGTGTATGTGTGGAACAGACGAGTCGAAATCTCCATTTTTAGGGTGCGCCCGTAAAAGTGAGCAGCTCGTCAAGCCTTCTTTTTTGTGCACTTTCAGGCCGGAATAATACCGCTCGTAATGAGTTGTAACTCACGTACGTTAAATACTAATCTTTAGCGAGAGAATTGTGGCCCTTATAAATTCACTAGGAATATGGCTTATAAAGCAGCGACTGCGCACGTCATGTGACTTTTTAATCTCTTGTGTTTCATTACGCAAAGGAAAATGCTTAACTCAATAATACGGTCTAATTATTTTTTTCCCTCCAATCCTTTTTGTCATAAAATATTCCAGATAAAAGTTTGTTAGGAACTGCTCCTGCTATACGGAGTTTCGATCGTACAACTGTTGCGTACGGTAACTCAGCGTACATTTGAATATCAGCGTAGAATACTCGCCCGTACGTAATAGCCATGCAGCATATGGAGTTTAAAGTTTTATAGCTATTTCATGATGAGTTGTTAATTAAACACTTTGAAATGTCCTTATAAATTTTCAGCTCACAGCTGTAGATTTATTAATGCATTTCCCGATTTTATTACCAACCTTACAAGTTGAAAACCAACTATAAAATTATTTAGAAACATCTGTATTACGTGAATTAAAGAAAAAAATGCATACCAAACGACAGTTTTCAAAAAAATACCGCACAAAACTCAGTAAAATAATGATAATAGCAGCGCTCACATTATTTCCACTTAAATATCCCCCGGCGAGAACTCCAAAAGCGCCACAATTCATGAAAACCCCTATCTCTCAGCCGAGTGCCCTCGCCGTATTTCCATTTTTCGACGCCGGGACCTCGGACTTTCGGCGACCGCGCGTCGTCATCATCCTCCGTGCGGAAACGCGACGGCGCGTAATCACACGAGAGCGAGCGAGCCAGCCACCCCTTTTCCACTATATGCCAGGCGCGCTCATCTCTCTCTCTCTCTCTGGTATAATACCCGCGACCTCATCACAGTGTCCTCTCTTGCGTGCGCGCATTATACGTTTTCGGCCGAGTCGCGCGCGCGGTCACGCGCGAGTGAGTGAGCGCGCAGCACGGCCCATCAAACCCCATATATATACCGGGTGGAACGACTGCTACTGCTGCGCATGATGGAAGGAAAAAGGGTAAAATTAACGCAGTGCCGGTAGACGAAATTGAAATCGCTTGATACGATTATGCCGGTGAGTATATAGCACGCGCTTGCGTGAGAGGGACTGCACTGGGCGTCTGCAATTGTAATTGTTTTCTTTTTGCATTGTATATACGTAGGTATATAGGGAGAGGAGGGAAGACAACCTTTTTTTTTTATGAAACGCGGGCCGCGCGTGGGCTTTGACGGCGAGTAATTGCATCGCTAATTGAAAGGCTCTTTTTTGCAATTATGCAATTCATTGCGCCGTTCATTGTTGCACGGGTGTGCGCGCGTGGGGCGAGAAACAATTATTGGAAAAAGTTTGACGCGGCCGCGCGCGCGCTGCGGGCGGTTCTGTGTGTGTTTTTCTGCGGCAGGCAAAGATATGTAGGCCGTGGTTGCTGTGTACACGCTAACTATCAGAAGAACCAAATAAACACGTGTGATGGTATGTGCATTGTTAGATCGTTGATTTAACATTGTTTTATAAATGAAATTGCATTAAAGGTGTAATTTAAGGGTTCGGAAGAAATTATAATTTGCGACAGTAATTGATGAACGAATCTACAAGAATATTTTTACAAGAAAGTGCGAAAAAGTTTATTGGGAATGCAGTGTTTTGGTGGGAGAAAATTAGTTTTAGGGTATATTACATTTTTATGGTTTGTTCCGTCGTCTACTGTTCTCGCAATCCTGTAATTGATCATAAACTAATGGCGGGGTTCTTCTATATACCGGATTAAGCCACAGGATCCGAACAACTTCGATCGTAAAAGGCAAATCCCTAAACACTACTTTCCTGTTAACTGTATTGAGCAGTTAAATTGTTTATGAAGACAGTTCACGGAAAACGCGTTAATTTGATATTCTAGAATATAAAATGTAAATGTAGAATGTGTAAAGTAAGCTCTAATTTCGGTTAAAATTTTTATCAATGTTTTGGAAAAAGTATGTGGAAAAAAAAATGTTTTACTGAGTTATTATTTTATGGAAAATAATAGTCGAAGTATTATTAGTAATATTAATAAAGAATGAATTTAACTTTTAAAACTAAAAAACACTAGTTTTATATTTTTTATAAAATCAACGAATCAATAATAATGAGAATATAAAACAACGCATTATAAACGAAGAATGAAATGAATATTTACTGGATTTTCTTTATGCTTTTTAATTAACCAAACATAAATATTACAGCGCAAATTGTGATAATTTGTTTGTAAAGCCAGGAGAATTTGATATTTACTTAGTATTCCACCGCCGCGGGAAATATAAAAATAAATCCGAATAAACAAAATCGCAAAATATTATATCAACATCGAGCGCAAAAGTTGACCGAAATCCTTTATATATTTTATTATTTCGAACTCGATTTCCATTACTGGAAAATGGCGACTCTGCATAAAGAGCCACGAAAATAAAGGGAAATATCACTGTCACAATATAGCAGCAGCGTCTCATTAGCGGGTGCGCGCACAGATTCAATCTAGCCTATCGTTAAAGTATAAAAAGAAAAAGATGAAGACTTCCCGCGTCGCATTTCCCAGGGAGACAATTCAAACGGTATCAATGATCATGAGGAGAGCCGACGGCCGGTCCTCGAAGAAAACCGGGGTGGAGAGGAGGAAGGGCGTATAGATATATAGACGCGGAGGAACTATTCCAATCGAGAGGAAGAATCCTAATGAAAGCTCACCAGTCGGCGAAAATGGGGGACGACGGCCGGGGACAGAGTAAGAATGAGAGAGAATGAAACAACGAGCCGAGAGAAAAAGAGAATCGCGAGAAGCGAAGGTCCGATAAAAATGAAATTTTAATTCGGCCTCATTCGAAATCAATAACCCTCGGGCGCGAGCGAGCGACAGCCTCGTGATGCTCTCTCTTCTTCTCTCACTCGACTGGCACGTGCATTCATCGCGTCCGTTATACGTCTGTCAAGGGTCCGCACGCGGCCGACGAATGAAAGCATCCCAAAGGCGATATATTCTCTTCTCCTAGCCTACATATCCGTCCCGGGGGGGATTTCCCCGAGCCCGAAAAGCGGAAGAAAGAACATCTCGATGTCTCGGCGAAAAAGCGCTGCGGAGCTCCCTTCGCGCGTCCGAGCGAGCGAGAGATATACATCTCGTATTGATTTCGAGAGAGAAAGAGAGAGCTCGCAACATTCTTTGTGTGTAGCGCGCGCGCGGGACACAAGAGACATCGGAGCAGCTTTTTTGTCTCCGGGCTTTTTCCCGTGTCTTTGACAACAGGGACTATTTATGTGAGAGAAAGAGAGATACGCCGTGTCGGTCAATTTGTATCTCGCTGTCGGTATAGAGTGCTCAGCTATATACTCCTGCTGACTGAATTTTTCAGGTATTTGAGTAAGTGAGACACGCAAAGGTTGTTGTTCTCGACGAACGTTTCTATATCAAATTCACCTATAGCAAAAACAATTTTTTATTTGGTTATAACATTTTCTATTGGTACTATGTGTAGTGCTGTATTCGCGTATCCGATAGAGCAAACTTTCGATACTAACAAGCTGTACTCGTTGAGGCAAAACATCGAATGATTGATGCTGGCCCGACCGGCGAATTAGAAACAACATTTTCACGAAACTTTTATTTAATCAATCAATAGCTAGTTTGGGGAAAATGGCAAGTCAACGGTCGCTCGTGCGTGTAAAGGTTTTTGATTCACGTTACAATGCATCAATTTCGTTTACTTTTTTTCTTTTTTCTTCCAAAAAAAAGAAGAAAAAAATACGCCCCACCCACTCGCAATTGCTGACAGTACCACGCGTTTTTTAGAAAACCGTCGACCAAGCGCAAATGCAGCTCGTCTGCGCAAAATCATTCCCCACCGCGATCAATAAATTCTCCGGCTCGGCAACAAAATCTATCCTCGTTTACCACCGAATAACCCCGCACTTACCGCACCGCCACCGCCGCTCTCTATTTTTCAAACCTTAATACCGATTAATGCGTCGTGGCGCGCGCGTCTTAATCTCAACCCGCCGTCGTCGAATTTGATTTGACAGCACGCGACGACCCCGTCGGACAGATATTTCGGTTCACAGACGCGGGAGCGATATCTATTATTCAATCCCAAGACGCCATGGCGGGATCCCGCCTCGCTCTTATCAATTTTTAAAGAACCGCTTCAACCTGCGGTGAGAACGAGGCGCATGAGCGGTTCGATGAAACATTGACGACGGTTTTAGGTACATATTACGACTGCGAGCGCGTGTTATGTGGCTGACGTCGAAACGGATCAGTGAGAGGCGCGAGTATTATAAAGTTACGAGGGCCATTGCGGATAAATGCGTTTTTGACACCCCCCCCCCCCCCCGCTACATTCGTTCGTTACATATATATCGAGCAACAAGTGATGATACAAACGGTCCACACGCGCGCGCGTGGTTTCTGTGGTTTTTATGCCATGCACGCGCCGGCTGTATTCTAATAATGGAAACAATTACGCAGGAGTAATTTGTAAAAAAAATTTCGAGGGGTACATACTATAATATACACGTTCGTTTCGAGATAACGCTGAACCCGCGTATTAAATATTACAACGACAGCAATCCCATGAGTTTTACTACATGCTATACCATTCGAGCATTTTTCGAAAACTGCAGCAGTTCCGCGCTCACCCCTTCAATTTTCTAAAACGCGCGCGGAAATCCGCGACCGCGCCTTATACTTAAAGTCCCGCACACTAAAAATGATTCATGTAAATTGAGCGCAGTATTCATTCTATATACCCTAGATTTACGAATTTTTATACCCCGCTCTCTCCCCCATAAATCCTAATTACCCGCAAAAACTTCACGACTGGGAAATTCTCCCCCAAAATTGGATTGCCTCGATTACACATACGCTCCGAAATCCCCACTAGTACATACCGCTCGAGCATTGACCCGCCGCAAATATATACGTTCGACTGCATTTTTCATCGCCAGCAAATTATCAAGAATCGGGGAGAAAGAGTTGAGCATCACGTGCGCCACGCGGCGGCGGCGGCGGCAGCGACGAGGCGAATTCCGTCAGTTTTTTTCACCGAAATTAATGAAACACCCTTGTAAAGGAGAGAGAGCGAGAGATCCTCTCGCGCGCGTGCTAACGTCTCATGCATTATTTTGCGCCGTCCGCTGCAAGAACAACTGCTGCTCATCAGGCATGAATAATACAAGAGTAGCGCGCGTTCTCACAGCCGGATTATTCTCGATTCAAGGAAATTCACGCGCGACAGCTCGGGTCGTCGTCGTCGCTCACTATTTTTATACGACAAAAATTAACTTAGTTTGCCGCCGGGGGGGAAAGATACGCCGTCGGCAGCGAAAGAAAGAGACGGAATGTATATAGTGGCGGAGAAAAATGCGAGAGGAAAAAGAGAAGCGCGCAGAGAGGAGAGGTATGGGAGCAGTTTCGCGTACTACTCCGCTTCTTTCTCGTGTCTTCCAATAGCTCTGCGCAGTGCTTCGAGAACGAGATCAAAACGGTGCTGCTGCTGTTCTTGCGTGTATATAAACGCGTATATTCCGCGCGCAGTCGCAGTAGTTTGACGTGCACCGTCACGTCGTAATAACCGCGCGCGCGGCCCCTCGCGCATTTCCATAATTCGAATACGCGAGGGAGAAGAGAATGCGGGAGAGGAGCGAAACACGGGGACCGCGCGCGCGCGCATTCGATAATTGTCTCGACCTATTTTCGAAGGGGAATGCGCCGCGCGCGCGCGCGCCTATACTGAAAGTAAACGAGAGAAACGCGGTGCCTGCGGAAAAACAGCGGCTGCAAAGGGAGCGAGGAAAACCTACTGCAGCGCGCGCGAACTCCACTGTCAATTTCGCGAAAATGCGAGCGAGCGCCGGCTCTCCCCTTGTCTTCGGTAAGCCGCCGCCCGCGCGAGTTTAAACTTTTCCGTAATATAAGTGTAAATATATTATATATATATGTGTGTGTGTGTGTGTGTGTGTGCGTGTGTGTGTGTTGCGGCCGGCCTGTAGTATTGCCGGGGGGAAAAATTGATGCGCCCGCGCTATTCCCGCCGAGACTCGTAATAATATTTTTTAAGTGCGCGACGATGATGTATATAATGCAGAGAGATATAACCGGGAGAGAGGAATGATGTGCGCGCTGAGTGTGTTTCTAAAATTTAGGTTGCAAGCTTAAACTACTGCATCGCTTTCTGTAATTCTGGGGGATACACGCGCACCGGGTTTGATTTACTTTGAAAAGTTGTGCAAAAAGTATATACGAAATCGCGGCCTCGTTAGTATAGTGTGCAGAGGCGCGTTACTTTCATTACGCTGCGAAATTGATAAACTAAAAAAAGAAATTGACGGGACTTTGTTCGGAGCGCAGGTGGAGGGAACAAGTCTACTCTTTAATTTTCTCTCATCTTTGTACCTGTTTTGGAGCGTTTAACGCGTCAAGGAGTTTGCTATGAATATAGTAGAATTTTCAGCCTACCTGGATTTTTTCAAAAGTTACATTTTTACATTCTATATGGTATATCTTTTCTCGAGCGTACATACACAGAAAGTAAAATCGCATTTCCTACCAAGAATCCCATATACGACATATATATACAAACCAGCGAAATATACACGTTACAACGTTACGCAGAACCCCAATAACCAGAGAGTGTACGTCGAGTAACTCGATCTTCCATTTCCCCCCCCTTTGATCTGAAAGAACATCACGAATCGGAAAGCAAAACTATCCCGCGCACCGCAGTCCGATATAGCACAGCTTACCTCCACGTATAACAATTATCGTAAAGCAAACACGCGCAGCAGTACAGTCAGTCCGGAATACAGGAAGTCGCGACGGCGGCTTGCATTTTCGCAAAAATGCCGATACACATCTCGTTTCGGCACACGGCGAGAGACTATTGCCGCGTACAAAAGCTTGGTTGCCGCTATACCCCGTGTACGATACGCGTTACACAAAGTACACACTACTCGAGCGATCCCGCGGGGGAAAAAAAAGGGCGCGCCTTGTCGATACCTACACACGTAATAATACACAGCGCGCAAATGAAAAGGAATTCGTTCGCAAGACTATATATATACAGCCTGTGTTTGTGTGTGCGTACAGTGTCGGCCGCTATATTGGACCGAGCATAACTGTCTCTGGTTCTCTCTGTATACGCCCTGCCCTCTTAAACCCGATATCACCTTTCTCGAGGCACATAACACGTACGCGCGTGTATAGTGCGGGTGTGTGTATATACACACAGAGCGCTGCGGAGTATGAGAGAGAACCGGCCATGCGGCGTGCGCCGGAAGTATATAGCGCGGTGCCGTAAGAGATTTCGTGTATAGCAGCACGTGTTGGCGGCCGATGGGATCGTTTACACTCCTCGAGGTGAAGGGTTTGCGTATATACAGTATACATATATGTATATATACATATACGCTTGTATAATACGAGAGAGCTCGACATGCTTGCAGCTTTTTTCCGTCTCTCTCTCACTTGTTCTCCTTCGCCGTGGCCACTTGCAACCAATTACCTTTCCGCCTGACGGATCGCGTAGGAGTCGAGTTTCGGTGCGGCTATATAAGTACGCTCGCGCGCACTGCTGAAATATGCGAGTTGGCCCGGAAGACGTATTACGCAGAGAGGAAGAAGGCCAGGGGAGAGAAAGGAGAACCGGGCGCATAAATTTATATATGCACTCTTAAAACTGCGCTCCCGTAAATTATGGAGGCGTTTTGTTTCGCGCGCGCGCGCGAGTCTTGATAAATATCGTTTGAAATTTGAGATGCGATTCTTCCGACCTATAAGCCCGCGTAGTTCGAACTGTACCGTGCTTCCGTTGGCGCAGTAATAACTCTATATCAAAAACGATAAGCTTTTGCGAAAATGAGTTTTTGTTGAAAATTAATAATGTAGGAGAGTTTCAGCTATATGTAAACTTATATTTTTAATATAGATATGAAATTTCATGGGTGAAAATTTATTCGTCGAATTCCTATATTAAACTTCAGTGATAACAAACTTCGACAGCCGCAGTCGCTTTATGAATATCCCATGAAAATTTCACATTATAATTTGAAATATATTCATCGATCTTCCGAATGAATTATATATCTATCTGCGAGATTTCAAAAGCCTTCATCAAACTCAATAATAATCCACCTCCTCTTGCCACTTTCAACAGTTTTAAAAGCACTCGTTCAACAATCTCCGGTATTATTACTTTTGAAAAATCACGACCTCTCTCCCTCTCTAAATTAATTAACGTTTGATATCTATATCTCGCCTCACCCAATCCTCTTTATACCTCCTCTATATACTACAAAAAAGCTGGAAATCATAACTCCCAAATCTTAATGAACAAACTGGGAAAGCGGCTCGTTCGGCTTTATATATACGCTCGGCGTCTGAATACGCGGGTTTTACGCGCCGCGTCGTCGCAAATAAAGCCGGAACGGGCTCTCTCTCTCACTCTCGCGCGAGAACGACCGACGACCGATATCCCGAGCTCGCGCGCACGTGAAAGTGCGAGTATAGTAAGCGCGGGAACGGTAGAGGCGCGCAGAGAGAGAGAGAGAGAGAGAGAGGCTGTTATAGGAACAGGAAGAGCACGGCGACGTGTTTGCCGTAATTGCCGGTAATAGACAATCGCTCTTCTCCCCGCGCGAGCTAGTATAGGCCACGGGCCCGTAAATATCGACGACGGCACATACATACCTACTGCTATATCCTCTCTTTCTCTCTCGCGCGTGTACGGTGAGAGGAGCGCTTTTTAAGGCGCGCGCTCGTTTGTATTGCCCTGGAAAAAAGGCGACAGCGCGAGCGAGCGCCTATATGCGATTTCGCCCCGGGCGCGGATTCGTTTTCCCATGAGCGCGCGCCGACGCCGTCGCCTCCGGCGTTCAATTTTTCTCTCTCTCATTCGCTCTCCCTCTCACGTGAGAGCAAGATTTTTCACGAAGGATGCGGGCTCTGATGTAGGTGGAGAAAGAGGGAGAGAGATATAGAGAGGAGCCAAAAAGAGGTCCGAATGATGATGCGCTGAGCTCGCTTGAAAATCCGAACGCGAGCCTATATTCTCGTGCTCCAGATATATTGCGCCTATTTTCGGTTTTAATTTTCGGTAATGCACGGACGCTCTGCGCCCTCGCGCGTATCGGTGCATGTTTTCACGTAGATTGCTTTGTTTTCTTTTCCGGGGGAAAGATGTCAGTGGGATTTGATGGTTGACGTTTCTTTCTGTTTCGTTTTTTCGAAAAAAAGAAAAATGACACTTGTATTTTAATAAAAGAAAAGCAGTGAAGAATTCAAGTAGGGAAATGCAAAAGTTTTTGAATCTGCGGGGTTAGGATTTCTATTTTAATACTTTTGACGTATACAGGCAGAATGATTTGAAAGGTTATTGTTATATTCCCTTTAATACGTACAAAACTTGGCGTTTCAAATTATTTAAATTTGAAATTTAATTTGCAGAACTGTTCGTGGCAAATTGTTGACTTATGTTGTTAAGCATTAGGTAACTTTTGGAAAAATTCAATTATGAATTTCGATCGTGGATGAATAGATTTCAATTTATCATCTGGATATTCATATAGTATATAGCTTAACTTAAATTTATTATTAAAAACGAGTGATTTCTTAATATTTTTTTATTTTTTTTTAATCCTTTTTAACAGAAGTTTTCATGGAAATGAAGAAAAGTAGACAAAAGTGCTCATTTCGAATTGACAAAAGATGCTTATGATCGGATTGCGTTAGAGCATCATGTAACATTACAAGAGACGTACAACAAACAACCAAGATACTTAGGTACCTTCGTATTGTATTTCAACCGATAAAAACGACGGTATGAAAAATCAATCTTGTACCATTATCTTCGATCTTTGTATTTCTAACTACTATTAAATGATTTGTTATAAATACGATACCCTGATGAGATTCGTTATTTCTAGTAACAGAGACATAATACATATAATAATAATATTCTTATTATAAAACGTTTTTTCGTTGTATTTTCAATTATTAGTGCATTTATTAAATTAAATAACACACAGCGTTACTTAATACATCGGGTAAGGCAATATGATTTCATTATATCGACACTTGCAAGGTGTTTATATGGGTGTGAAAGTCGATTGCCAATAAAAATTTCTTGTTTAATAATTATTAAATACGACAGCTAATGAATTGAGTGTTAATGGAAACGCATTAATATCAGTCGATTATTCATGATTAAAAATTACTCTTTAAGGCATCAGGTACTTAGTTTCATAGTATCTTGAAAAGTTTTTTGGAACCTTGCATGCTCACGCCAACAATAAAACGATAATTTATTAAAAATTTTTCACACGCATATCTTTCAATGATTTTTTTTTTATAAAATTTATAATAAATCAACTCAATCTGAACCGTTTTTATTACATATCAATTTACAAATAAGAAAGAAACTTCAATGCATTCGTGTATTGTATATTCGTGAAATGTTTTTTAACTTTAAAGTTGAATCACTTTGGATGACATTCACAATTCTCCTCAACGAATTTCTCTTTACCTCTTTCAATCAACTTAACTACTTGTAAAAATGATCCTCGAAAGAGATAGAACATACTCTCAGTCCACGATATAACCCTGTGAACTTTAGTACTTTCACCTCGAACAAATGAATCTTGTTTGTATTAAGAGCTCTTACTCTGTGCAAACTTTGACAAATGACTCGATGACATCAAAAGAATCAATGGGAATAAAATTATTTTCATGATTTACGTCTTAAAAATTTTACGTTTTCCCGTTGAAAGTGTAATTTTAAAAGGTTACATGCATTGCATCTTTAAATTATAGTGTTATATGTACATAAAAACTCTATGATATTGAACTCTTCGGATATCGATTTTATCGATATCGAACTATACGTATAATAGACTAGATTTTGAGCTCAAAAATGTCAGACGCTAATCCTATTGCATCTGAGTGCTATTTTATTGAGCGACACACGTCGCAATTCGTATTTTTCAAAGTTCAATCAATGTCATTTTATCGCAAAAGAATTTAGAAACCTGAGATTTTAGTGGTATCAATATTGTTTCTCAACTGTTATCGATACAATTACATAAAGGAATAATTTTGTATTATTTAATTCCAATAACGCAGAAGTAATTTTTATTTAAAACTTGATACTATATGTGCTTGTGTATTAAAACGTGCACATGTAGGTCAAACAGTTTTTCGGCTTCGAAATTATAGATAACAGAAAGGATTATAGGCGTCGACAATACAAAAGTAATCTGAAAAACGATGACGCAAGGAATATTTCTACTCAATGTATGAAAAGAACTCTTGCGCCACTGTTCAGAGATCGCCTTTATATCCTTACTTGTGCACAATAAATTTATATTTAGCACCTCTAATGAAATTATTAAAAGCGTATTATAGTTCTTGATTATCAGTACTGGAGACGTTCTTTCTCTAAGAAGTGTACTTTTATAATATTTAATATCGGAAAATGTATTAAAGATAGTAAATTTAATGAAATATAATATTCAGTACTTGCAGTAAAAATTTATAACAATCGCTTGAAAGTAGCTTATCCGTTAAATATTTTGTAAAAATTAAAAGAAATATGAATATTCATGTTATTTGAAAAATTACCTGAACCTCAATATGCCTCACTTATTAAATGTAATTGAATTTTACATATTCCACGATAAAATAAAAAAAATGTATAGATATCCTCTGCGAAATATAATTTCAAAAGCTTTCGCGCTTAAATATCTTTTTATATTTTTACTCCCAACGATCAATGCTATAATTTTAGTATCTAAAAGGTTGATAATGACGAAGATATAATAAAAGGTATATAAAGGAGAGAGGAAAAAGTTATTACCAAGCTTATTATATCCTCGCTGAAAATAATGTAGCCCCTTCAATAAATTTGATTCTTCTTAAGAAACACTTTTATATAAAGTGAAATTATGTGTAACTCGTAACAACAAAAGAACACTGCACCTTTAAAATACCGAAACCATGACGCACTCTACAATTATACGCACACGTAAAACAACAAATGCGAGCGTTCGAAAATGCCCCGTACTCCGAGTCGAAAAACTTTTTCACGCTCTCCGGACTACTAAACTAAGTATATACGAGAATTTTTCAATTACCCCGAGGTCCAGCCATCACAGAGTTAGAGAGAACCCGTTGGCAACCACTTTAGCTCATTGCCCGCGAAAAATGGCCTTATCCCTATACACACGTCCGACTACTTTTGCACGCCGGAATAATCCCAGCCGGGCTCTTGTGCTAGGGCCACCTCCTCTTCCTCGCACACGTAGCAGTCGTGCATTCTACGAGGAACTAATTCTCTTTCACTCTTGCGCACATCTCCCCGTCTCCCTCTATTTCTCTCCCGGTCTCCTGCGCGCGCGAGGCGCAGAGGAATTTTTAATTTCCCGAGTCGGGGCGAGCCGCCCGCTGAAATTCGATCGTGTTAATCAACTGCGATCCGCATCCACTCACCCACATCACCCGTGTATAGTTATATATTCGGCCGCAAAAGTCTGGTGGTTGGTAGTCGGTATAGGGCTCTCGCACCGCGGGCTTCTTCTTGTTTGCTCTGCGGGGGTGAAATTTCGCGCAGACTTCCCTGTATATATAGCTGCAAGCGGACGGATGAGAGAGAGAGAGAGAGAGAGAGGCATCGGGCCGTGCTACCGCCACTATATGTATAGGTTGTGCGTTATCGTCAAAGGCGAACCAGCGGCAGCAGCATCGTGGCGTCGGCGCACACTGGGACGTTATCGCGCGCGCGTGGACGCCGAACGAACCCCGTCCACCCCCCGGGACTTTAATGAATTAACGAGGCCGACGGCGAAGATAAAGTGCCCCGCGGTCCTGCGGAGAAAAGTAGCCGAAGATTAAGACGAATAAATGGACTTTATTATCGGGCTTTGTAATAGAAAAGATCGTCGTTGTTTTTACGGATCGGCTGCGCGCGGCCCGGGCGAGCCTGTCGGCCCAGGCTTTTTTGTTATCTTTCGCGGGAGATGGACGGAGATAGAGAAAAAGAGCAAGTCGAGAGAGGGTCAGAGAGTGAGAGAGCAAACGGGAGGAGAGAGGAAGTAGGAGAAAAAAGGGATGGTAAGGGTGAAGTTGTAAAAACGCGCTGAAATAGCATGCTAAACTGCTAAAGCATTTTATGTTAATTTGAATTTAAAGCCTTTTTCGTTTTAAAAGGAAATATTGTGAGAGGGCAGAAATTTATTTGGTTGGATTATTTAAACTCAATTATCATACATTTGTACAGGCTAAAGCATTTAATACATTTTGATCATGAAATTTTACGTAAATTATGCGTTATTTAAACCTTTAGAAATATTTGTTAATAGTAAGTAACATGAGCCAGTTTCTTGGTAAATATATTAATATCAATAAGCAATATAGTCTAAACTATAAACCTGCTCTCATACGTCCATCACTAATAAAATTCACTTGTATTTGTAAAAGAATGAAATTTCCGTATTCATCGATTCAGTGTGCCAATTTATGAAGGAAAGGTTGAAATTTCTCTTTCTTCCTTTATTAAAAATTTAAAAAATCTCATCGACATATAAATTTTCTAAAAGGCCTTTGTACAAGAATACCTCCACTTCACACGCGTATTATTTTCCGGTTCAATAAATCAAAATAATATCAATGTACTTTCAACAGAGTACTATCCATTTTATTCTTCTATGCTATACAATTTTTCTATACTAAACACATGGCGAATCCACTGGTTTTTATTAACTGAAATTTATGTCAATCTAAACGTATTAAAAAGTGGTATCGGAAATCAATAGTGAGAAATTATGCTTTTTGAAACGTGTACATAAATTAATATATAATCAATATCAGAAAGTATAATTGACAATATTTCATTTTCTGCCTTTTCAGTCAATTTTTCAAAAAGTTTCACGATTAATATCACCTGTAGATTGATGGATAGAATAATAGTTCTAACTCATATGTAACATTTCGCAGTATGTCCAATGGCATGGATTTCAAGTGTAAACTGTACGCTCATACATTCCAGATTAGTGTCAAAGAACTAGAAACATTTAAAATATGAAATCTTTATAGAAATTCAAACATTTCATTTAATTTTTTGTGTAGAAAAAAAAAGGATCAAATTAAATGTTATCGAGAACAAATATATTTTTTTTTCTAAAATGTTCGTAAATAAAAAAAAAATTATAAAAATAACTTGTAAAATGCCTACCATTCTTTTGCAAACAAGGTTTGATTCACGACTATACTATAATACTATATATTAGTATAGCTTTTTCAGAGCGCAGCTTTTTCTTGTCGTCTAGGAATATAAATTACATTCCGGTAAATAAATTTCCAGCTGTCACAGTAATAAATGACAAAAGAATTTGCATGCAGAGTGACACCACTACCCACATTTTTGCCCGAATTATCAAAGAATTTCATTCGTTTGCACGAAAATATTCCAGGCTTTTTATTTATAATACCCCCACGCGATAAATCACTAACCCTCACCTATAAATATATATATACCACTTCCACCTCTCGACAACTTTCGCCCACCATTAAATTCCATCATCCCGAAAATAAAACCTGCACATAACCGCAGACGCACAAACCGAAACCCCCAATACCCGGTAAACAGTTTCATAATCGAAGCCCTTTACTATACCACACAGCCGCCCCGCCACAAAAAACGTCTGAAGCAGTCGTCGTCTCGCTCTCTCGAACTCCGCACTCGAGGCAGCTCAATAAAAAAAAAAGAGCAGAGAGAGAGAGAGAGAGAGAGAGAGAGAGAGAGAGAGAGAGAAAAGAGAGCGAACTTGACGTCTCGTGCAGCCTAAGGTAATGCACCGTCGTCGCGTCGCCGTTGGCAGAGTCCCTTTAACGCGCGGGCGTGCGAAAAACCACCTTGTTGCCGACAGCAGCTCTCTCGCTCTCACCTACTGCTTCAAAGAACATCGCAGCACCGGGTACTGCAGCAGCTCACTATGCAGCAGCCAACCCGCGTGCCTCGTTATATATACACGCCGCGCACGCTATGTACGTATATATCTATATATATATATACGTGCGCAGTGAGAAAGCTAGAGACACGGACCGTATAGCAAGAGGTGTCGTATCTCCGGCGTTGCGCTTCGATTGCCTTCCTCATCTCTCGTCAAGATTCGGTACGTATATATACGTATATACCTACATGTATATAGATACCTCGCTCTACTCGGTTCGGACAAACGAGCGACGCTATAACTGCGGAGAGGAGGGTGATAACCGACGCATCGCGATGCTCCGGGGGATGCGGTAGGTATAGCTGTTTGACGACGAATGCCTTATACACACACACACACACATATATATATATATATATATATATATATATATATATATATATATATATATATATATATATATATATATATATATATATATATATATATATATATATATATATATATATATATATATATATATATATATATATATATATATATATATATATATATATATATATATATATATATATATATATATATATATATATATATATATATATATGTATATACAGACAGATATATGTATACAGCACGGGTGTATATAGGCGAGCAGTGACAGAGAACTCGGGCGTGCGAGACGTAAGACGATACGTATGTAGGCGTAAGTGTACCTCTCGCGCTCGAAAAGCGGCTGGAAGAGCGCCAAAGCGAGACACACACAGAGAGAGGGGAGTAGAGCTTTCGACGCTTGAAAATACCGGGGGTAAAGCCCCGGCCGGCCGCGCCGTACGCGCGAGCGCGCTTTTTAAGTGAAATAAGAGCGATATGAAAGGCTCTTTGCCCGCGACTGAAACTTTTTCACTTTTGCGGCGCGGATCTCCCCCTCTCCCTCTCGCTCTTTGCACCGACACGGAAGCTTCGAACGCCTGCGAATATATTTACACGGCCGCTGCTCTCCGCGTGTATATATATATATATGCGTGTGTGTAGACGTGTATACGTGTTTACGCGCGCGTGTGCCGGCTGCTGATTTATGCGAACGCGCGTCCCGAGAGGCGCGGGAAAACGCGCGCTGCAAACTTTTCCGCAGTGTAGGAGAGAGGCTGCGCGACAGTATATATATTACGTGCTCTGTGCGTCTGGCATAGACGCGGAATCAGTTGTTATACGCGCCGGGCTTATAAGCTAGAGACTTTGTTACAACTGCCGTGTATATATATAGAGATGCGGTTTATCAATTCGCCATACGGCCATGTATAAGCCTGAAACGCGCGTCGTGTGCGTGCATCCCAGGGGCCGAATTCCGTCACCTTTACAAACGCATTCTTTGCCCGCGTCTTTTTATTGGGCTTTACGTGCCCGGAGAGTGTGGCGCCGATATATAGGTCCATTATTTTCGATATCGCGCGGTAAGGAAACTGATTAAGCCTCTGTATAGGGTGGGAGAGAGGAAGGGTGGCATTATCGCGCCGCCTCGGAATTTAATATAGCGTAAATAAAACAATTTGATTAAGACGAAGGGACGGGGGTGGCGGAGGAGGGCCGTTAATCCGCGTCGCATTAAAAGTTAGCCCCGCGCGCGTGCCTGCGCTTCCTTCCCGCATGTTACACACACACACACACACACGTATATATGTATATCCACGTTTAATCGAGCGAATCGAATAATTCCTATAAGGCCGCGCGCGTATACACGACTTTATTGGCGAATGCTTGAAATATTCAAATTTATTCGCGCGGTCTCGATGAATTATACGGCCCTGCAGCTCGAGTTGCATACGTTTTTGCAAAGAACACCTTGATAAATTCAATATGAAGCGTCTACGGAGACGCGCGTGCCCCGCGTGCGCTATATCCCGCCTTTGAGTATGCGTGCTCTATATATACATTACATACATAAGGCACAAGTACACGCAGCAGCATCACCCCTTTTATCGTCTCTTCCCTCACGTGCATGTCCTTGTCGCGTGTTTATCTTTACAACACGCGTGTACCTATATATTCGCGACCTCGAAGGACGCGCGTCGTGTCCTCCTCGATTGAATTTTCCGTATTTCCCGCCCAGGGATCCGCATACAATTCTACGCGTTGTCGCTGTTGTTTGGTCCCGGTGATATCGAGTTATGTATAAGTTAGCGATCGCGAAACTCGCGACTTTTGCCACTCGCTCGCGCAAGAGTGGGAGGAGAGAGAGAGAGAGAGGAGGGCTCATGAATAATGCAGACGAGGGTGGCGGCGCGTATCAGCGCTCGCTCGCTCGCGCGCGCGCACAGATGTAGTTAGTGATTTTAATCACGTTTAGCAAAGATTTATTAGCGGATACGTGGCCGGGGGAGTTTTCGGGGTCTATTGAAAAAGGCCCTTCCCCCACGGGTTGGTGTTTTTGTGTGCGCACGCTCGCGCGGTTGCGGGATTGAATGCCGAGCGCGAAGAGGAGGTTCTTTTCGACTTTTTTTTTTCGGCAACCGTGGTGTACGTGCTTTGTTGCGGGAGGGATATAATGGGGGTTCGCCGAAAACTTTACGGTCGGGTTGGTGTATTTAATGTACGATTCGGAAATATTAGGGCCGCAGGGATATTTATATACTTTTTGGATTATATATATACAGGAGTCTGCGTCGAGCGAATATGATTTCTGCCCTAATAAAATAAGGGACTCGATGTGTTCTCAAAGTAAGTTTTATTACAGCGCTTTTTGGCGGGTATTGGCATTGTAGAGTACAGTTTTGTTTGTTTGGGCCACTTTTGATCTGCAAACAGCGCTCGCGTGTGTGTGTGTGTGTGTGTGTGTGTGTGTGTGTGTGTGTGGGTGTGTGTGGGTGTGGGTGTGTGTGTGTGTGTGTGTGTGTGTGTGTGTGTGTGTGTATATATATAATTGTTGCTCGAACTCGGTCCGCACTTTCGGCAACGTGCGAGTTCCGAACTCGTGCCTCCTGCAAGTTATATACGATCGCGATCTCCCGAGGCTTCCCCGCCTCCCAACTTATAAAAAAAGATTAAGCCAATATTATCGCTCTTCCGGGGAGCTAAAACTAATTGTCAGCGCGAGCATCCACCTCCGCCGCCAAGTTTACAGACTAAACAGTTTTCTCCGAGTCGCGCGGTAGTCCACTCCTCCTCTTATTTAAAAATATTTTTTTAGGTCCTCCTCCTCCCCTTCCGCGCCACCCTCTCTCTCTCTCTCTCTACCATTGCCCTAATAGAAATTGTCCGCTCCGGAAGTTGGTCCACTTCTAAACTTTCGTCAAGACCCATCGCTCTAATTATCGCTTCCTCTCGTATTAAATTTCTCCCGGCGCCTAGTCTCCACACACACACACACACACACACACACACACACACACACACACACACACACACACACACACACACACACACACACACACACAGCAAGCTTTCGAGCGCCGCGTATAGCTCGAGCCGAGGGCCCTCGAAAAAACTTTATTTCGCGGGTACACACGTTATCGAGGCACCCTTATATATCCCCCGCGAAAAAACACTCAGGGTCCGATCTATAATAAGTATCTCTCGTTATCTCTTCGATGGTGAACGGCGCTCCCGTGCGCTATCTATCGGTTCCTCGTATCTCTCCTGTTTATCTATATACTTAGGCACACGCGCGCGCACGACGAGATGCGATTTTACTTCGCTTCTTTTTTTTCAGTTGGCTGACTCGCGACGAGGGTCGCGAAGGGAGATAAAACGCGCGAGACGGACGACGAGGAAGTTTTCTCAACGCCTGCGCGAGAGGGGATGGGAAAAAGTTGCGTGTTCTTCGGAGACGCGAGCGAATGCTGCTGCAGTAGCGTTTGCGCGTACGTGTGTGTAAGTATATGTGTGTATATGTAGAGAGGGACAGATGCAGCACAAGCGGTGCGGCGCGCTCGAGATGAATTCATTGTTTCTCGCTTACGCGCGCGGGGGTAATATTATGCAGATTTTCTCGGGTAAAAAGATTTCGCGGCTCTGCGTTATATAATGTTATTTGTTTTGGAAATAAGAGGAAGCGCTGCTTTTGTGAGCAAAAAGTTTCTTTGCATACGCGAACACTTGATACTGTACTTTTACACAATTTTGCTTTAAGCGCTGCGCATATTTTGTATGCATCGCGCAGACACGGAGAAAATATTTACATGCGTACAATTTAATTAGTCAAAAATGGGCGTGATTAATATTTAAGTCGTTTAAATTGTGGTCACTGGAATCAATTATGGTAATAATATTTACAAATCTATTTATTGGACATTATCTTGTTTAATAAATATAACTAAGAATCTCTCGTTATCTCTTCGATAAATATAACTAAGAGTATAAGAGAAAAAAAAATAACTATCTATATAAATAAGATAGTTCATATTATAAAGTCAAGTGTAATTTAGTTGTAATAATTAGTTTTATCGTAGATCATATACTGCACATACACGCTCTTCTTTAAGTAACAATATTGTTGAACCGTGCATTTTTATTGGACACTTGCGGTATATCCAATCAACCATTTATCCAATTTACTATAAAGTGTGAAACTTACACTGTATGAGCTTGCGAATAAATACTAAAGAACTTTGAAGGTTACAGACCATTTCAGCGCACTTGCAGTCTACCATTAACATTCCCGTACTAAAGTCCCAGGGACAGACCCGAACGATTGCGGCGACATATGCTTTGCCCCCTTCCGCCCCTTCGCCCACTCCGCAACACTTCCATGCGCGCGAAGTCGAATTTCCAAATGTCCACCAATTTGCCGGGAAAGTCACCCTCCCCTCTTCCTCTTCCTCCATACCAATCCTCCATACCTATATATACCCAGGCACGAAGCCCGGACTCCCGACCCCATACATTTGGAAACTTATTGAATGCATATCGCGTTGCCACGGGACTACGGCTTGACTATACCGCCCGGGTGTGCGCTCCTCATTCCTTTGCCTCCTCCTTCTCCTCCCGCCTCCTCCGGTCCATTGTGTATAAAAAGGAAGAGGATGCGACGCTCGCTATATGGGAATGGCATTTCGGCTGTGCGCTGCTTCTGCTGCTGCGCGAAAAGCTGCGCGGCAAGGAAGGGATTTTGAATAAATTTTCGTAACAAGGCAGAGCGCGAGCGCGCGGAAGATCGTCGAGACAAAAATTACACGACCCCTCGGCTTTATCGCACAGACTCAGCGATTCTCCCTAGCTTTCTTTCTCTCTCTCGTAGGATTTTCTTCCGATCGCCTCTCGCATCTCTATATACGAGAGTTTTCTTTTTATCCAAAAAATGCGTTTTCCCTCCGGAACGAAGAAAGTTTTTTTTTTCTTTTTATACTCATTGGGGATCGTTGCGCGCTTGCTTATTTTATTTTAATTATATTAAAAGATGATTTGATTCTGTATGGATATGTGATATTATGAATATTACGTGTTGAGTGTGATTAATATTCGTTTGTAGACGTGTTCTATCGACAGCATTCATTATTAAAATTAAATATTTTAAAAGTGGTGGAAGGAGTTGCGTATGCCTACCTATATCATTCTAATATTAAATTCATAATCCCATACTTATATATTTTCCTTATTATTGATATTTTATGAAATTAGATATATCGTCGGCTAATTAGTGGAAAGAGGTGTCCATTTTTCAACTAAGCCGACGATATAAGGGTTTCTAAAATCGATGTTCACGTATCATCCAGGTTTTTAACATTCAAAAAGGTGGATTAAATATTGTAAAGCAATTTTTTTCTTTTTTTAAACGAAAGTTTTGTACAAAAACTGGTGCTTTTGCGTTTAACTACGTATATCTAAACTATTAAGTAAATAATTTCTAGGAATTACCCAGTCCCCACTTTTCAGTCCTCCATGCCACTTTAAATCCGAATACAATTTTAAGTTGCTGTCGTTAGATATGTAGTGATAAATTATATGATCGATACGTCGAATTTATACATTAATAGTATAATCAAATATCTTTGTGATGTCATTTGATTTTATAGATATATCGGTAAATTCATCTTAATCTTAATTTAAAAACCGGATATTTTCTTGCGATTATATAGAAAAAGTTAAAAACGTTTTCTTTTTAACTTTTCAAACTTGCGGAACAACTATCTTTACGCTACTTGCGGGCCTTAGTAAAGAGCATTCAAAAGCTCATAATTCAGCGAAAACTTTCTGCTATATTCTCAGCCACAAAAAACTATTCACAAGAAAATGCAGTCAGGAAAAGTAGCATATTTCCTTTAAAATAACATTTGATATTTGAAGAGTATACAAAGACAATCTTAAATTTTATTCTCTGCTTGAAATATATTTGAATAACGTAATAATGCGCATGAACATTTGTGTTGGCAACCGAAACTAGAGTTTTAAACACGCAATTATTGAACTGACCATATTCAAAGTGTTTTGTTTCACAAATTCAGAATGGCCAATATCGTTACAGGACGCTATAAATATGAACTTTCGTAAAATTTGTTTTCACTCCATTACAGTTTTGTTCATGTTTTTAAATTGCACATGAATATAGAATAGAATCGTCTAGAGACATGGTATGTATATAACACAATTTACAAAAAACAAATATGAAAACTAACGGTTCAAAATGTATTTTTTGGTAACGAAAATATTTTGCTTCTTTTTATGTATGAAGTTAACAATATACAGCCTTTCAGGGTAAAGAAATTCACTGAATAATTTAGGCAGACTATCAAAATAACTACTACTTAACCAGTATTATAGCGAGTGTACTTCGTCTCGCTTGTGATAAAATTACGCCACTCGACCTTACACTTTACGTGACCCGAATTTCTCGATCGTTTAGTGCTTTTTTAAACCGGAAGTTAATTTTGTGAAGTACGTTCAATCGAATAATGTGAAAAGTCAATTCCAAGAAGAATTTCAGTAATAATTGTTGCTCGCGTATTAAATCTTTGTTATGCATTATTGCAAAAACGCTTCTATATTTAAAAAAGATTAAAATAAATTAAAATTTTATACGATTCGAATAAAATGTATTTCAATATTTTGAAAGAAAATCCATAATAAACTCTTAACACATTCAACTGTCTACTGTATTTTTAACCGTTTTTATTACTTCAATATAAATTTTGCATTCCACTTTGTAGAGTGGTTAAAAGTATAATGAATCTTCAGCTTTCCTGACTCATATTTGTCTTTTTTTTCTATTTTTTTTCTTTTCTTCTATATAAATTTTACATTGCATATTAAAAAGTAAAGCAGATAAAAGCATAATGAATTTGGGCTTGTTTTTGTCCATTCATATACATAATAGAACTGGCCGTACTTCATTAAGAATTACCAACTCCTAAGGGGTACTTCGCACGGCCCCGAGTGGCACACTTATATGATCATATATAATAAAAATTTGAGCTTTCGTATCTCGTCAGCGGATGCTTCAATTGAGATCTCGCACGTTTCATTTTATAGCCTTATTTACGAGCGGCGTGCTTATAACATTTTTTAGATTTATTACAAAGATAGACAAGCTAGTTAATCAAGCATTCCAGTTTCGACTATAAAGAAGCCTATACTATATACCGTCCAACCCTAAAAAAGAATTCTTCCCTTTTACGCGCACACTTTTTACTGATCTACCAGATTAGCATATTATATTGTACCATTACAATGATTTCCCCTTTTTATACATTCTTACATTATTCATACTACTTGCAAATCCCAAACGAAAAGCGTATATATAAAGAACAAAGCCAATGGCTCAATATAGCCAACACAAAGAAACGAAAGAGTAGGTTAATTTATCGCAGCAAACTCGATTTCGCGTATACACCCACCCACACACAAGGATTGGGAACAAACCCCCATTTTCACGTGTACCCCGCGCCATTCAACCTAATACCCTATCGACAAGTCCTTGTTCCGAACTTGCGGATTTCTTCCCCGCGCGGATTGTTTCTCGCGCAGCTACTTATAGGTAAGCGAACAAGGTCGCAGCCATGGTCTTTGAATATCCCTTCCCCCTCTCGCGTCTTCGCGCTCTGAATGGGTATTACCCGCGCGCGCCTTCTCGTTAACTGTTCGATTCGAGGGGGGGGCGGTCGCGCGCAGTTTAGCCGCCGGCCTTTTTGTGATACACCGCGCGTCGCTGAAACTTGGGCAATTTTAATTAATCGAAGGAGTCCCCTTTTCCCCCTTCACCCCTCTCGTGAACTTCAGAGCGCATTCAGCTCGTTTGCGAATCGCCGCCGCCGTCGTTGTCGCTTTGGCAGAACTTAACGATTTCCGGTGAGGACGTTATATATCGAGCGCGAACTTCTTATTTCGGCGTAAATATAAACGCGGAGTGGTGGAGAGAGAGAGGCATGTCCGTGCTTTACGAGGGGAGAGATATATATGCTGCGCGGGTGTACATATTGGTTGGCGAAGTGCGTTTATTGGCGAAATTTGAACTTTACTTGGGCGACCGGCCTCTCTCGCTCGCTCGCCTGCGCTTTTGATATAAGTTTTCGAGCAACTTCCGCGGAAATTCAGCTGAGAGAGAGAAGCCTCCAATTAGATTTTAATAAGTTTCCGCTTTTGCCGTCGCCGGTAATTTAAATAATGCCGGATATTTATTCCCCCCCCCCGGTAACTCTCGTTAATTGGTCTAATGAATAAAGGCGAGAGTGCTGTTTGTTGTCGCGGGACGACGGACTCTGCGCAGCACAGAGAGAAAGAGCACGATTTTCTAAATAATAATAATAATTCATGGATCGCGATTAATTTGCGCGCTACGGATTTCCGCGCGCTCTCTGTGAAATGATATCGTCCAACAAATGGAGAGATCCTCGTGTGTGTGTGTGTGTGTGTGTGTGTGTGTGTGTGTGTGTGTGTGTGTGTGTGTGTGTGTGTGTGTGTGTGTGTGTGTGTGTGTGTGTGTGTGTGTGTGTGTGTGTGTGTGTGTGTGTGTGTGTGTGTGTAAGGTAAATATAAAATCAAGCGAATGTGTGTATATATATCATTATTATTTGCTCGTTAGCGCGCAGTTTTAAGGATCGATCGATTGTTAATTAGCCGAAATCCGAAATTGGCCGATGTGTGACTTACATGAAAATTCACCGGAGGCACGCGGCGGCGCAGCGAGAGCTAATCGGTTTATTACAAAATCAAATTTGCGATTCAATCAATTACACTCTTATTCTTGCTCGCGCGCGGATAGATCGATATTCGCCGGGGCTACATATACGCGCGGCGGCGGTGGCGGCAATATTGTTTGTCCCGCACGACTGTAATCAATAAATTAACAAGGTGCATCGTGCAGTTCCGCCGCCATAATACTCATACGGTTAAATTGAACAACAAACATTGCTTATTAAATCGAACGGTAATTGCGGCACCGCGGTGTGTGTACATATACACCAGCGAGCATTTCGAAAAATGTTAATCTCATTACAAGCGGCCGCGGCCAAAAATATTACACCGACACCACCGCCGCAGCGATATACATCCGCCGTGGCGCCCATAATTCACGTACTTACACACACATACACACATGCGCAAGATGCACAAAAATTTAGCATAATTCGAGCGAGCGCGGCGAGGCACGTAGTTTATAAACTGATTGCGCGCGGGAACACAAAGCAAAGTAAATCAAGATACGGACGGATGGAGAGAGAGACAGAGAGAGAGAGAGAGAGGCACGAGGAGGAAATGAAAAAGTGGTCGCGGGGAAAATCGAAGGGGAAGATTGGGAGGGAAAACGGGGCCGCGACGGCGGGCGGCGCGTGAGAAATGGATTAAATATCGAGCGGAAAAGTCTCTCTCTCTCTCTCGGCATTACTTTAATTAATACAAATCGTCACCCTCATTATCAAGAGAATTTTCGTCGCGCCGAGATCTACTTTCCTTTAGCGCCGCGTCCGATATATCGCGCTATATAAGCTTTTTTCGCTATTATCGCGTACAGACTCTGCGTGCCGTGGTGCAGGACGTGCAATGTTTACACACTCGAGGTGGCCGAAAAACAAACTAATTTACCATGGGATTACCGTCCGATAAAATTACCGCGCAAATATATACGTTTGTTCGCGTCGGCGCGTTGCAACGCGTGTGTGCTGCTCGCAGAATGCATTTAATTTCAGATATCGCAAACGCCGCGGCGCGCGTCGTATTTTTAAATTACGCCCGCGCATATAGCGCGTTACACTCGCGCAGGGGGCAAACAAATGCGCGTTGCGCCGCTGCATTGTAATAAACTATCGGCGACACGTATTCATACATGTATGTGTACGCTTTGGGGTAATCAAAAGTGCGGTCGAGAGGCGAAAGACGAATGCCGCTATGTATACGTATATATACGCGAGGTCGCACCGAAGAAATTTTGCTAATAGGTGTGCAATACGCGCTGGACGCGACGCCACTCCATAATGACGACCAAATTGACCGCGATACTGTAGCCCTGTCGTGCGTTTTTCCACACCGGTAAATAAATTATGACCGTTTCGCGACCATGCGCTAAAAGTACACGAGCGCGCGCGCGCGCGTACGCGCATACATATATTTTTAGTCGGGACGAGCTCGTAATTCACGCGGCGTACGCATCCTGTCTGGTTACGTACGTCTTTTTTCTCTCTCTCTCCTCTCTCTCTCTCTCTCTCTCTTCTTACGAAGCAGGCCAATGAAACTGGGTCTGCTTCTTCGACGATTGCCGAATTATTCAGCAAAAACTATTATATTGCGCGCACTTGCGCGCACATGATGGGCTTACGTGTGAGCGAGAGAAACAGAGAGAGAAAGGCTCATCTAAATGCCGCGGCGGCGCTTGAAAACTCGAGTAGCCGGCTCTGACGTGTCTTTTTACGAGAACACGCGGTGAACAAGTCGTCGCCGCGTTCTCTCTCTCTCTCTCTCTCTCTCTCTCTCTCTCTCTCTCTCTCTCTCTCTCTCTCTCTCTCTCTCTCTCTCTTTCTCGCAGCTCTCGCTGAATTGAATTATGCTCGCGCCGAAGTGTAAAGCAAAGGTCTAACTTAATAAAACTAATCTTTGACTTGTGGTTTGTTGTGCGTGCGATACGGTATAGCAGTGGTATAAGAAGTACTTCCTACTGTTTAAGGTCTAAGGGGGAATTTTCCCTTTGAAATATTCTTTAACGCGCATTATTTGTGTTGTTTAAATCTTGTGAATCATATAATCTCTTTGAACTCTTATGACTCAATAAGTGAAATGTTGCGCGTATGCCATATTGCAGTATATATATATAATACTTGCCTTCCGAACACTCCCGCGCTCCTTGATATCTAGTAACTTAATTTAGTCTGTTCATATTTGAAATGATTAGTATCTTCGAAATTTTAAACAAAAATATAGAATGTAAGTAGAATTAGTTTAGTTTTCTGTAGACAAATTTTGTAATTAAATAATAACCGTATATTTAATAAAAAAATAACTTATAATTTATCAGAGAAAACACTATAGACAAATATATGCATTGAGTCTACTGTATTGACATGTACGTCTAACCATACTCAGCCATTTCTACTGAAACTTATCCTACTTATGATTATTAAAGTACGATTTTCAATTCAAAACTTTTTCATGATTAAGACAGTTAAGCAACTTAAAAATTATTATTTTATTTTTTCGTTTATTTGACAACACCCATTTTAACAAAACTTTCAAATGCCGTCTCTTATTCGACAATCCGGTGACCGTCATTCTTACACCTATTGCATTAAAGCCGCGAGTCACCAGCCACGAGAACCAGCCATAATCTCATAACAGGCTATTGACACAAGAGCGAGAAGCAGAGAAAAACAGAGGGGACAAAAATCTTACTTCGTCTCATTCGTAAGTCATCCCGCGCTTCCGCAGCGGCGGCGGCGTCGACGTAGAAAAACAAGACGCAGCCTCGTCGTCGTCGTCGTTTGTCGCTGATACCGCTATACTCTCCCTCTTTGGCGTGTCCCATCCGCCAGCCCCGCGGCACACTCACATCGTCCCTTCAGCGAGCGCGCGCGCGCACACACGCACTATATATATATTTAACGATAAATCGCGGGCAAAACACGTGCCGAGTGCAGTAACTTTAGTTTTTTGCCGGGCGCGCGCGCGTGTCCATCGGCTTTGCCGGCGGTCCACGTGACGGCATGCAGCCGGGGAAACCGTATACACCACTCGGTGCGCACGGCGGGCGTCACGTGCTACGCGTATATATGTGAAAGAGAAAGAGCGCGAGACCGAACAACAGAGGAGCACAGCGTGCGCTCGCGTACACACGACCGGAGCGAGAGCAGCCGCGCGACTGAAGGCTACTGCTCTACGTTGCGGCGCGGCACTGCGCCGTCTCTCGGGCTCTTCCCTTTCTCTCTCTCTATCTCGCGCCGCGTGCGCGCGCGGAGAGAGCCGCGTGGGGAGCGAGAATTCGCGCAGCATCCCTGTTATATATGATATGCGCGTTGCACGCCGCGAGGCTTTCCTCTCTCTCTTATATATACTTAGTGCGCGAGCCCTTCGATCACCGTTCTCTTACCCTACCACCCCCTCTCTTCTGTGCTCGTATATGATTTTTGCTCCCTTCTTCTTTTCGCGCCCTTAATTCTCACCGGCGGTTTTCTTCCGTGTTGTTGTCGAGCCTCTATACGTGTATACCCGCGTAAAAAAAATTGAGATGATTAAAAGATCGCTTAAAGATACGTCTCGATTATGGCCGTTTTTGTTACTTTTTAAGATGACAAATCTCAACGAATAATCTAGATGATTTTAATATCTTATTAATCATCGCCTTTGAAATATTTTTAAGACGATTTTCAGACATACGAAATTCATTATTTAATATCATTTTAAGATAAATTTGAGATGCTTTTGAAATGAATTTGAGACGAATTCGAGTATTCGAGACGAGCTTTCGCACTGAATTTAAGATGATTTTTAGATTTTTTAAGATAATGATAAGATTAACTTGAGACAAACTTTTATGACAACTTTAAGATGTCTGATAAATGAATTGATTCGATAATTATAAATTTATTAAAAAATTTTTTTAATCGCTTCTTTAAACCCGATTCAGGGGTTTATACCAAAAGCAAGGCAAGCTTTGAAGTTTAGACTCTTGTTAAAGAGTGATTTAAAAGCTGAATCTCTCGGACTTATATACTCTCGGCGTTTCAATGCGTTTAGGGGTGCCCCGATCGATGCGCCGCGTAGCGGCGGCAAACGACAATCAGGAGTTCGGTTACTTCCGATCGGTTCTTACCGTCGTTAGACGCTATGCGGCGCATCGATCGGGGCACCCCTAAACACATTGAAACGCCGAGAGTATATAAGTCCGAGAGATTCAGTCTTTAAATCACTCTTTAACAAGAGTCTAAACTTCAAGGCTTGCCTTGCTTTTGGTATAAACCCCTTAATCGGGTTTAAAGAAGTGATTACAAAATTTTTTTTTTTTAAATTTTGGAATCAATTTATTTTTCAGACATCTTAAAGTTGTCATAAAAGTTTGTCTCAAATTAATCTTATCATCATCTTAAAAAATCTAAAAATCATCTTAAATTCAGTACGAAAGCTCGTCTCGAATTGGTCTCAAATTCATTTCAAAAGCATCTCAAATTTATCTTAAAATGATATTAAATAATGAATTTCGTATGTCTGAAAACCATCTTAAAATTGCTTTAAAAGGCCGAATGTAGCGATGATTAAAAAAATATTAAAATCATCTTGATTATTCGTTGAGATTTGTCATCTTAAAAAGTAACAAAAACGGCCATAATCGAGACATATCTTAAAGCGATCTTTTTGTGATCTCAACTTTTTTTACGCGGGTACTTACGCCTCTGTGATCTGCAGCCACTCGCAGAGTTTCTTCCGTAATGGTAATAGCACGCGCGTTATGTATGTATGGGCCTTTCTCGCCAACTACTTTGTACTTTTCGGTATTCGGAAATTGATTTACATCCCGCGAATAATTCTTTTTCTGGGCGGCTTGTATAGATTGAAAACTTGAGTAAATAAGTACAATTGAAGATACACTTTACTATATTTATTATATCTGTATTATGTTATTGATTGTTACATTCATGCAATCATTTACTATTCCGAAAACAAATTTCAACATGAGTTCTTACTATATTGTAATATATCTCAGTTTTAAGGTCGAAACTTGACGTTTGATGTAGATCATTAGGGCAATGAAACTATAGTTACCGGAGATAAATCTTGCATATGGATATCATGACGGATTGATTTTGAAACGCGATATATATTTGACTCAGTACTCAAATACAACCAATTTGAATAAATATGTAGCATGTTAACTCTACTGTACAGATGTATTCGACCAATTGCGGAACTACGAATTGTTTTTAATTCATATTTAATTCCATATAGCGGGTATGAGAAGGTTTCATAAAGCCACCATAAGTACTTTGTTTCAGTGTCAATTGCTAACGCATTTAAATAAAACGATCTAGTTTCAAGAGATTGTTTAAAATATATTGTCTGATTAGTACTATTAATATTTACTTGATATACAGATACTTTATTCTGATTGTAATATTCGTTATTTTCTTCAACACAATAAAAAAAGTATTCACCTTGTGGATGAATAATCAGAGCATGTGGACATCCATCTAAATAACATTCTTCGCAATAAGAGAAAGAATAGAACGTTTGATGAGAAGCATTACATCGTTTCATATCGTAAATCATAATCGAATGCATATTTTCAGATACAATAGAGTGTTTGATGTAAAATAATTTTTCTGTAAGCCAGTCAAAAGCTATATTATTTATGTAATACTGTCCCGTAATATTATAGATAATTGTTTGATTACGTAGTCCTTTTAAACTAACTTTGTAAATATGTATGTCGTCACTAGCGTAAAAGTAGTCACTATTAGTGTTATAAGTAATTTCAAAAGAACTCTTATAAATTAATGATTCTGTATTAAACCAGATAGGTAAAATACTATTTGTTAATTTTGTTTCCATTCGATTAATACTGAATCCTCTGATAACATTTTTCCTTACATGAAGAATGAATTGATCATTTATAGGTTGACAAGATTTTAAATCGGTTTTCAGTTCCCAACCTGAATAACATGCACAACTGCGACCAGCGTTTTTATGAGATGTTAAAACACACATTTGTTGGCATCCACCATTACGACGCATGCATGCGTTGGATACATCTTTCATAATTTCCTTGGAATGAGAAAAGGCTTTAATGATAGTAGCATTAGAAAAAGTGAATTGATGCACGTATTGTGCTTTACAAGTTTGCTTTTCTATGGTACATGACCGTAAGCTAGTGTCATTCTGGTTAATATCTGACCACAACCAGAAAAGATGATCGTCAAAGTATGCTAAACTAAGAATATTCAGACTTTCTTCTAAAATATGAGTGCGTTCATTACCATCATAATTTGAACTCATAATCATGAGAAACTTTTCTACCCAATAGATTCTTTGGTTTCTCCGATCTACAGTTATTCCATTAATATCGGCAATTACAATAAGTTGATAATTTTTTCCATCCATATTCATTCTACAAATCTAAAGAATTCAAGAATTGCATTATTTTTTATAGTATCGTATTTACTAAAATCGAACATTTTATTATTGAAGAAATAAATATTATAACCTTTATTTAAACAATGAAGAAAAATAAGAATCATTATTTAAAAAATTGAAAATAATAGCAAAAAAATTTCCCACGAAAGAAAAGGAAAAAATTTGTTATACAATATTGTAGTAAATTATTGCCAAAACGATTGAGTGTATATTAAAATAGAAATTACCCCTTTAGATTGCTCCATAATAAATAAAAAGCCCTCAGCAGAGTCTAAAATGATGTCTTGTGGATTTTGCAGACTTGTTGAAAGAATGCTGTACTGTTTCGTTCGTACATCAATGACAATCAAAGTTCCGATTGATTTATCAACTGCATACAACTTTTCGTTTATAAAATCTACTGCCAATGCTTGTGGATTAAATCTTGTTTCTTTAAAGGCAACGTTTAAATTTTTATTTGAAATATTTGACTGCTCACTTGCTGTAGAAAATATTTCCAATCCGTTTATTTCGCTCCAAAATATCATTTTTTCTCTGTATATATCAAATGCGTTTATAAAGTTATCAACTTTTAGCAGAAGATTTATTTTTTCAGATTTTGGATCGTAGCCCCAAAGGTTATTATTGTCGTTAATGATAAGCTCATAGGAAAAGTATTGTAATACTTCACTACTTTTATTTTTAGCATCTGCAACTATAATAAACTGTTAATAGTCGTGCAAAAGCATTCAAATACTTATGTAATATCAGTACAAAGCGGTTGAGGTGATTACAATTTACAAAAAACTAAATTATAACATAATGTTCATCAAAATAATCAATTCTGATGTATATTCAAAACTTACTTATTTTTAATTCCATCGTAGAATTTTTTGGTTCAAACGTTGTACGTGTAATTAAAATAATAATTAATAAAATGATTATTATTGTACCCAAAGCTACATAGGAGTATTTCACGAACTTTTTGTACGAACGCTTAGGTATATATACTTTCTTTTTAAAGATCTTATGTTCAATCACATCAGTCAAATTTGTATTAGGAGTTAGTTCACAATCTGTATTAACCTCTAATTGAATACCTAAAATTACAAAAATTTTAACATAAAGAGGAATAATAAGGTACTGTTATGAATGAGGACTGGCAATTAATTAATAATAATAAATGAAGGAGGACTCGATGACAAAACAGCACGGCGTCTCTCGACCACGAATTGCACCTGGGACATTTTGTTTTCGCAACGGATGGTTTTCCAATTGAGCTGCCGATATTTATACATGGAAAAAAGTGAGCTTGGCGGAGCACCCACGATTGAGAGGAGAATAATACATTCCATATTGTACCGATACAGCTTACGATATAGCTTACTATTGTGCCATTAGTGCCCATACTGATACCGCATGGGATTCCGTGTACACGGAAAAAAAGTGATGCTGCATAAATGTGCTAATGTAGCAAACAGCATTTGTATTATTACTGTATGATATTGATACTACTACTCTCTAAAGTTGAATTAGTGAAAATTGCTCCACCATTTCAATTAGTAGAAAAAACTTCTAATTTATTAGTGAATATTCACTATTTCATTTAGTAGTTTATTAAAACTACTATTTTGATTAGTAGTTTTTACTAATTTAATTAGTAGTTTTTAAAAAACCACTAATGAAATAGTGAATATTCACTAATAAATTAGTAGTTTTTTCTACTAATTGAAATGGTGGAGCAATTTTCACTAATTCAACTTTAGAGAGTACACTACAGCTCTATCAGAGCGAATGGTACCAACCTTTTGCCGCATCAGTCTGTGATCCGTGTCATTATCAGCTCGGTTAAAACAAGGCTGCTTCGACTTCACAATAGTAAGCTGTATCGGTACAATTTGGAATGTATTATTCTCCTCTCAATCGCTGGTGCTCCTCCAGGCTCACTTTTTTCCGTGTATAGGTATGCGTCTTTTCATCGAATCGTCCTCATTATCACAAGAGCAACCAGACTCCAGTCGTCACATCACCGTTCCACACGTGACAGTACCATTTTCGTATGTCATACAATTTGAAAAATAGTATTGTTATAGAAAAACTGCAGAAGTATTTTAATTCGTAAAATCTATGCTACTGTGATGAAGATTTTATCAGCATAGGATTATTTAAAATTGTAAAATTTCGTTAAAATAAAAAAATTACAATGAAATAAAACCATATACTATTATCATGAACTAATATTATAAAAAAATGTATGTAATAAGGTATGAAGTTTTTATGAATTTGATATTACCTTCGTCCATTGTTATGAATTGGTGGAATATATTAGATTATGGCAAAGATCTTTCACGTAGCGCGGATGCTGAAATACTGAACTACAATCCTGCCTGCAGAGAACTTTGCAATGAGATACTTTCTGTTGTAGTATATTTAGTATCATTTTGATATAGTTTAAGTCTGATGAAATACATACCGGATGCGCTATAATATATCTCGTTTGTCATAGCTATAAGTAAAGAAACAGATACTTGCAATGTTTGGTTCAATTGTTTTCATGACGAATAGCTTTGAATTAATTTTTATAATGGTGAAAAAATCTAATATTTGACAGATGATTTGATTATAAATAAGTTAAAGATTTCAAATTTTTTCATAATAGAAGAATTAAAGTAACTGTAGTGTAGTTCAGACAATATTTTTTGTATGTCTCTGCAAACACGTTTAAAAAAAGTAATAGATATCAAATTATAGTACATCTTCTACCATGAAAAATTTGAGAATGAGCCGGAAGTGATATTGATTTCCCAACAAACTGAAATAAAAAAAGCGTATTTGACTATATTTCACTTTTATTTAAAGCAAATATAACAACAATTAGAAAGAAATTCCGAACACTCTAAAAATGAAATTAGTCTTGCTAAGAGCTGAATGAAAAACTTGGCTAACTGTACACTTGGCGTGTGTACTTAATACGGCCATGTTGCAGATTAATACTCTTGTAAAGAAGTGACAGGGATTCAAACAATTTTGAAATAATTTATAAACCATATTTTTCAAATATTTTAAATACTTATATTATGTTTATGAATTTTAAATTGCATTTATTTTTATTTATACAATAATATTAGATTGTGCATGTGCTTAAAAGAAATTTTTTTGAATCGATTGCTTGTAGTGTTTAAAATAATATTACAAAAGTACTTAACCTTTTCTGAGAATAGTAATTTGTCAATTACGACAAAAATGTCGTCATTGCAAATTTCTAAGTTTAAAATTAAAAAAATAAAATACTTTGAAAAATATAAAAATCATGATTTGAGATAGTACCGGACGAAAAATAATAAAGTTACAATTATTCGTGTCATTTATTATTTTGTAGGAACACTGTTTCTAACAAACAGTACAATAATCTTGCATCGAAAATGCTTTATATATGTTACACATGTAGATTACTGTCCATCATTTGAAAGAAGTGTATAATAATTACAATGGTGCATCAAGTATATCGCAGCGCTTCATCGTACCGCACTGTAAAGATTTTGATGTGACTTAAGGAATTTAAGAAAGATAAAATAATATTTGAAGTCAAAAGATTGTGAACCCACCCCTGCACGCACACACGTATACTAACACTCATGCCCTTCTCATGTAAGAAAGAACTGATATAAAGAACAAAAATTACACGTGTTACTATATCTATATATACAAGAAACAGAAAACATTAAAGGAAACAAGCTATATATATATATATATAAAATAACCCACGTTATTGGTTGTTCTTTATATCTGTTCCTTCTTCGACGGACCTCAAAAGCTTTCCTTGAATGTTCTAGCAGAATGAAATCTCTGCTCATGTGCGTGCACCCGTTATTTATATAATTTCGTCTTGGTAACAGTGATCAGCTTATAATATCGTGCAGATTATAATTAAAGCATTAGTCAATGATAATAAGCAAGCTGTAGTCGAACGTACGTCTGTACGCCAAAGTATGAATCTTTTCTGTTCATCTGTCGGTGTCGTACCGCGGCTTGCTCTCCTTGAGTTAGAAAACTTTGTATAACTTGTAAGCATCGTTGTGGAGAAAGGTATTTCAGTCTTCCAGTTAAAGAAGCATCGGGTGAATGAAGTTGACAATTTCCATTTTACCTGCTTCACTTGATCTGTTAGTTTTTTCTTAGCTATTGTATTATATACTGCTTGAAACGATTAAAGAAATCCAGTATGGTAGAGGCTCCCAATGTGGACACTGTTATAGAAGGAAAAGCTGTACTAAATTAAAGGTTTGGTATTATAATATTAAATTACAGATCATTGTATTAGGTAACTTTCGTCCATACAACTATATTAAAAGTATCAACGTTGATGTTTGATAACATATGAGATGATTCTCATATAGAAAAATAATTAGAGGTTTTCCACATTGAGTGAGTGTCCACATTGGGAGCCTCTCTCCTACCATAAGCTACTGTTAACAAAAAATAACTTTTTTGACTAAATTAATATTTTTAAAGTCTTTTGACAAATTACAGATATTTTAAAGAAAAAAGTAATTATGTTATAAATAATAATATTTGTTATTTGAATAATGATTAATGATTTTATTTTCAACGAATTTATAAGTTGAAGTTAGTAAAAAGAAAAACATTAATGTGGCGTGTGAACAATTATATAAAATTGAAATAAAAGACGTTATTCCGCTTGACATATTAATATAAACATTTAAATATAAATAAATACGTTAAATGAATAAAATTCGTAATTTGGTTAGCCTAAAAACCTCCAAGTATATGTTTTTGAATATTATGCTTCTTACACGTGAATAATTGAATGTTCAAAGATTACTTTGAGATTCATCCAGTTTAATTTTTAACAATTATTGTAGGAAAAACATTAAGAGTGAATATTTCATAATTATTATTTCTAATGCAAAAATAAAATGCTAAAAATATTCAAGTATTTGTATAAGTAAAAAATAATATTTTCATTTTACGGAGTAATTTTATTAAATATTTATATAAAAGGCGAATTCACAATAAAAGCAAAACAAAGAAGTTCATTTTTTATTTGCAATTATGATATGAATAACTATCTGCAGTAAATGACTAATTCTTGGACATTCACATTTTAAGATAAGAGAAAATCATATAAAAGATAAACTTAAAATGTATTCTGGGAAAACTACTGCGACAAAGCAATTTATTCCAACATAAAAATCATGTCCCGTTATATTATCTAAAAACAAAAATTAGCATAGAAAAAAAAATTACCATACGACGAATGCTTCATAATTCAAAACGCAGCACGTCCAATTTCATTCGGACTTTTATCGCAACTTTTATTATGCCTTTTATCGAGGCGAAATTTCACCCATAAAAATTCCTCCCCCAAACGTTTTTATAGATTTACGTGCGCGGTTAGTTAATCTTCGCGCGCACGCGTGTTTGGAGGGATGAAAAAAAAAAAGAAGCGAAAGTGGAGTCGATCGAGCATGAAGGAAGGAGGTTGTTGGTGCGAGGGCTTGATAAATAAAAAGTCATTTCTCTTGACAAAGAATGATCAATCCCTTCTTTAATATTCACATATTTATATATTTACAGCGAAGTGATTGCTTGTGGTGGTGGTGGTAGTGGCGTAAAAGGTGGTGAGGGGGTGGGTACGGGCGCCCTCGGTATAATTGGATCCCGCCTGTGTGCGCCGCGAATAAGAAGACGACGACAGATGCAGTCCGTGTATATGTATGCGCGTATATGTACCACGGTACTGCCGTCTTGCTCCTCTCTCTCTCTCTCTCTCTCTCTCTCTCGCTCTCTCTCTCTCCGTTGATCTTCTCCTCTCTCGCCCGCGAGAGTAGTAGGCCCGAAAAGTCGGCGAGCCGTCGCGCTCAGCCGTCGAACTCGTGCATCTGAGACGGCTGCCAGCCGAGGTTCAGCAGGGACCTGCAAGCAATTAGGAGGTATATAGGTTTATGCCGCGCGCGGCCGACTAGCGGAGCCGAAAATAGCTCCTACAGCCGCGTATAATTCGCCGAAGTTAACTCGGCGAAAAATTTCGCGCCACAGCGCCCGCTTAACGCATCGATTAATCTCACCCCGGTCTGTACAATCCCCCGTACCGCCCCCTCACCACGATATCGTTTTCACCGGATGAGTTTGTCTCTGGCGATAATTATTCAAATTAAGGTCTCGTTTAATTGCTGCTTCCGACAGTACTATAAATACCCTGTTATCATTTACGGGCTGAATGGTATATATATATAGATGTATAGATATAAGGCTGAGCACCATCGCGCGAACGAGGTGGCCCTTCAGCTTCTTATACATCTATAATTACGCGCCTGATGATTTATATAGATAAACGCGGGTAGGAGTGGATTTTGGTTGTTCGTTTGGCAAATAAACTCGAATATTTTTTTTCAAATTAGCAAAAGAATCGAGGTATCTACGAACACTGTAAAATAAATTTTACATACTGAGAATCATATTGCAAAGCTTTCATAATACCGCGAGTCGGTTTGAACGTAGATAATAAAATGTCTAAATGAACCGCGATAAAAGTTTAATGAAAAAAAAACGCGCGTCACGCTAGGACCATCCGCGTATAAAATTGTAAAAGAAAAATGACGACGAAACGACGGATAACTCACCAAATCAAATGATCCACTTGAATTTCAAGCGTATGCCATATCCGCCATTCATCCGCGGCGGCGAGTAGCGCGGAGAAATATCGCGGTAAAGTGAACTTTGGTGCACGCGAACGGGGCGTAAAAAAAAGGAATACAAAAGACGATGTAAAACTCACTCTCGGGCGGCTTTCATGAAGCCAGCCGGGCCGCACGTGAAAACGCAGCCCCGCGCCAAGTGCTCGGCCATTAAGTCCTTCAGCAGTTCCTCCGACACGCCGCCGGTTCTGCCCGCCCAAGTACTCTCATCCGCGGCCTCTGATAGCACGTGCGTCACCTTCAATCTGCAAACGGAGAATGGAGAAAAAGTGTGATGCGGCTTCCGACGCGGGAAATTTTATTACGCCGCGACCGCGGGACTTGAATAGGGGGTTTCTCTTCATTTTTCGAGGCTTAGACTGTGCGTTCTTGCCTCTTTTTTTTGTTGAAGTGGCGTTTTATTATTGGTGTAATAAACATTCGCGGAAAATCTTATGCGAATTCGCATAAACAACTTTCAGTTGGAACAGAAACGTGTCTAAAAAAATCTTGATTAAAATTTGATGTTTTGAAGTTTCTAACACGACAATACTCGACATTAATAAAGTGTTGGCTTCTTATCAGTTAAATGAAACTGTTCGTTTTATCACAATTGATTGCTTTTAAAATTTCAACAATTCATCGGTTTTAGATATGTGTAGTGCAATGCGAAAATTGTCAAATTTGTATAAAGGCATAACACGCTATTTTTCGGAATGTATAGATGTTTGACAATATTCCGGAAGGCATACGAAAGCAAAAAAAAATTAAATCACAGTTAAAATAGAGATAATTTCAAAGAGTAATCGCGCACGTATCAATAATCCTATTAATTACTTTCTAAACCTCACATGTGCATTTATTTGTTTCGTAACTTTTTTTACTGCTGTTATCGACTAGGTATACGCGCAATACAAAACGATCGTTTTCATCAGATAAAAAAAGTTATCACGCAGTTTCGGTTATTTTGAGTATTGTCCGCTTTATAATGTATATACAGTCACTAAAAATTTTTACCGAAAACACGAAATAAAAAACATTTTCACCATTGCAAAAGCCATTACTTAAACTAATGATATTTTTCGTTAAGATTTCCAAACCGCAACAATACAGTTATTAAAAATATAGATAATACTACAAAAGCTTGCTTTAACACGAGAGAACGAAATAGAGAAGCGCGGGCGTGTAATAAAATGATCGCTGATATCCGATCCGACAAGATCCTACGGAAAATCCGCGTCGCGATAAAGGAAGAAACCATCGAGCAGCCCGTATAATGCAGACTGCGGCTGTGCGGGGGCGGAAAGAGAGAGCGAGCGAAACAAGTGTAAAAAAAGAAGAATCCCAGCGAATAAGGCAGTTGGTCCGCAAATCAGCTTAAGGCTCCTCAATCTCGTGAATTCCCCCGCTTCTTCGACTTTTCGTTCGCGCCGAGTAAAAAAGGGTCCCTTCTCTTTCTCTCGCTCTCTCATCCCCCTCGGTTGAAAGACGAATCCATAATAAATGCCTGCGGCTCTGTGTACTCACGTACGTTCCCTGCAAACCCGATCGAGCTGTTGGGCGTAGAAAATACCCTCTTCGCTCCTGTTGAAGTTGATCAGGTTCAGGCTCGGCCTGCAACAAACACGAGAGCTCTGTGTTGTAGAGAGCTTATACGGATAGCACAAAAACAATACGGGAGAAGAGGAGGAGGAAGGGGCAGGAGAAGAAGGACAAAAAGGCGAAAGCCGACCGCGATAGACTGGGCACGCTGTCGTTGATGGATAATCGATGCTCGCGCGACGCGCGCCTGCGGTAAAAAAAACAAGGGATTGAGGAAGCGCGGAAAACGAGGAGCCGAAAGATACTGAAGGAGAAGGAGGACAAAAACTCTGGGATGTGTATGTGTATACATATACACACTGCTTCGGCTTCTAACTCACGGATTGCGTCTGCCGAGGGACCGCTTGATGATGGACAGCATGACCGTGAGACCGCTGCCCGCCGCCAGCAGGTGTATCACTGGGTGTCCGTCGTAGCTCTCGGCGCTGAAATCGCCGAGCGAGTTGCTGAGCGTCACCGTGTCGCCGGGCTGTAGAGTGACGAGACGGGGACTCATCGCGCCGTCCTCGTAACGCTTGACCATCAGGCAGAGGCAGTCGTCAGTGCGGATGGAGGCGGGCCGGTCCTCAGGCTCCAGCCAGTTTGGTACTGGCGTGTACAGCCGTGAAACTTCCGTACCTGTCCCAAACAGAGTGTTCAAAATTTTGTTTTTTTTTCTTTTTCTTGTTTTTTTTTTAAGACTGCGAGTGTCGAGGTACCGGCTTGTGCGTTCGGTCGAGATATAAAGAAGTTGTTGCGGGGAGAGAGACGCGTGTCGGCACCGTGGGATGATGGCTAGATTTTGTGTATACGCGCAGGGAGTATAGAGTGTGCGGGCTGACACGACTATAACCCCAGGAGAGTCGTACGTATGTGTCCGTTTGATCGCGATAAAATTCCGAGAAATGTTGGCTTTATATGCAAAATGCCGGAGTCGCGATAACATTTTTCTTATCGGATGAAAATTTTGTCGAAAATTTAAGTGCAAGCGAAATAAAGGTTGCGGCGATAGTGGTGATTAGGATGTAATGGTTTTAGAAAATAGTGGTGTCGTTTAACTTTGCATCTTTTTAACAATATAATGGTATTATTTAACGTTATATTAATTAACAATATTATTTTAGTACTGATAAAACATTTACATTTTTAAATTTGATACTGACATTAACAATTATTAACATTAATAATATTTATTAATATTATATTTGAATTGTATTATTATTTATTGATTTTGTATATAATTATGAAACAGAATTAATTGTTATATGCATTTCTTAATAATAAAATCAAATCATTTCATATTATATTTTATATTATATTTTACTTCAAAATAATTCTGTGACTCTATCAATACCATTAACCTATAACAACAATGGAATGATCATTTTCCAATCATGGACGCATTGATGTAATACGCCAGAAGCAGTGAGGCTAATGACGACGGTAAGGGAGATGGGCAAATTTCAGTATAAACATCTCGGTTTACCACAAACCGGGAATTGGGAAGTAGGAGGTTCCGATGCGGTAAACGCATATTTAATCAAACTTTGACAATTGAAAATATTGATTTGAAAATTTTCAAACAGTATTCGACTTTTTCAACTTTTTTTTTAGTTTAAATCGACTGCATTATAAATAATATATATGTAACATTTTTCTATATCGACCATTTTACAGAATATTATTAAAGTAGTGAAATAAAATGGAAAACATACCTGTGTCTTTATATATACTTTATAACATACATTAAGAAATATTATTTTGAAATAAAATTTAAAAGCAAATCTTTTTACATAATAGCGGCTAAGAAATATTACATTACTTAAGATATTTTAGCAATCCTGTATGAAGCTTTGATTTTAGATAATTGTATATTGAGATAAATGGAAAATCAAAATAAGTATATAACTTTAATACTATTATGACAGAACAAAACAGTTATAAAAAGCAAGCCATATACAAAAACTTGTTAGAATAAATTACATTTATTAAAAGCGCAATCTCAAAATAAATGTGAATTAAGTGCAATAAAGCAGTAATCGCGTGTATCCTAAGTTTACCCTCAAACAAAAATAACAAATGTTATAAAAATATACACTTATGCAAAATAAAATACTAGAAATATTATTTTTAATTAAAAATAAAATTTGAACAGGCTTTAATTTGGCAATGAAAGAAGCAGTTTCCTCGCTCTGAAAAATATATGGATGTAAAAAATATATTAACGTTGATTTTCAATAAAAGCTTGTTGTAAATATGAATTATCTTGTTTTCTTTTACCAGAAAATAGTAAAAGTAATATCATTTAGTTGAAGATTTTCGGTTGCACAAGTTACAATGAAAATTGCACGAAGATGCTACACAATCTTGGATCCTGAGGAGCTTAAAAATAACCTTGGTTTATTAAATTTATACACCGTCGCTTGTGCGCATAATACCAGGCACGAAGACAAAAGCTTTTCAAGTTTTTGTTAGATGCAATAAGTTCATGCTTACCCATGACGTTCATTTTAGCCTCTACGTGTCTGCCAGGCGGAACTAGTTGAATGTAATTCTGTGCACGCAAAACTAAAAGATGAACTACTTTGCAGAGAGGAGTGTTCTCAAGCACCTCATATTCATTGTACGTCCGCTTTGACAAGTCTATCTTTTCGTGAGATGTCGAGAGTGTGCCATACTTTTTCCAGATGCATCGATTCTTCTTTCTGAACGACAGTTCAATCTAAAATGAAAATACGATTTGTAGATATAAATATTCAAACTGCAGGTTTTATTCATACAATGAAACGACAGTTATTTTCATGCGGTTGTAGATATTCATAAAACCTGTTTGTACATTAAAAGAATAATTCACTTTAATTCAACTTGTTTATATTACATTATTCAAAAGCCTGCGATTTTTTTGTTTTCATTCTTATTTCCGCAGACAAGTATAAAGTCATTCTTTTCCAAAAATAACGTGCAATTCTATTTTTGAACATTTTCTTTCTTTTGCCACACAATGCAGTAACAATACACAATGCATTTTCATTTTAACCTTAATTTGAGAGCTCGTAAATTCTGTCCTGGCGGCAATTCCCGTATACCCCAGTGCGACTTAACTCATCGGGTACTCAAGCGAAATTCCAACGATGAGAGTCCAGCTCAAAGCGCTACATTATATACCGGGGGAACGAAGGGGGCATAAATACCTCGGCCGTCTCGCTGTTTCGCTGCCAATTAGGCGGCCAGTCGACGTCCTCGGCCAGCTCGACGTTGTGGGTGACGACGTCGCCGGTACCCTCGAAGCACACGCGGAAGGCGAAGTCGGTGTCGTTCAGCTTTCTTATCTGGCACTCGGCGGCCGGGTTGTCCGCCGGCGCGGTGTAATAAAACGAGACGGTATTCGTGGTCTGCCGCCAATCCATTCGCAGGGCGGGCGGTTTAGGGACGGGTTCGGTTGCACTTTCGTTCTTACCGTTATTATCTATGCGCACGGAGAGAGACAGAAGCGAGATTATTAGTATATCTTGTTTTTTTTTCTTACTTTTACGAAGGGTTTGTTTTTTTTTATACTCACTATCTTTAGGCTTATCTTTATCACTTTCAAGGTAGAGATCTACGTTAACGGAGCGCTCCAATCTCCCCACTATGCACTTTTGGAGTATACTTTGATAATTCACCCACGCATGCACCTGAAAATAGTATTTAAGAATGTATTAAAATGTTTATGATAATAGTAACGGGAAAAAATGAGCTTTTCTCAACTTACATCGTCAAATAACTTGGTAGCATCCTTGCCTACGCCTTTCATCAGCTCATCCATGCCGCCAGGATGAAAACTCATATAACGGGATACATTAAAAACTATACCTGCGAATATAAAATTAAATGTTATTTCTCAGGTAAATATTAAAGTTAGAATGTAATGGCGAACATAGACGTTATGATGATGCATTTACATTTACGTAATTTATATTATAGTATTTTTATTTCGACCGGTATTTTTCGCGAAATAAGGACACGGTTATTCAAATTATTCGTTAAGTATGAAAGCACGCGGAAATTAAGGTTAATTGAGTGTCAAGATGTGACGTTTAAAAGTTTCACGCCGCTATAGCACTTCGCTTCCAATTATCGACGCGTCAGCTGAATAAATATCCGCGGAAAAGTAACAAGACGAATATTAATTAAGAAGAAAAAGAATGAAAAAAAAGGGATAAAAGCATGAAAACAAAATTCACTTTATACACCGTCATCAACTAAAACTGATCCTTCGTCTCCGTACATCTCCCGAGCGTCAATTGAGTTCTCCACATGTTAATAAAGCCCGCGGCTTACAACTATCCGCGCGACGCCGCGTATACGCGCATATCACTCCAAATCAAAATTCAATTTCTCGCCCTATGCACAATGGGGAGCTCAACGCGCTCGCCTATATGTATACACACGCAAACAAAAGGGGCGCGGCGGGCAAAGTTTCGCGACGAGGATGACGACGGCGCCGCAACAAAGTGCACAGACACACACACTATATAATGCGAACCTCGTATTGCGATCCAGGCGTCGTTCGCCTTGTTGTGCCGGGCGAGCTCGGCAGGTGTCACGGTGAGTAGTCGGCCGCCCACGCCGGTGAGATCCACCCCCGACGAGCCCAGCCGGATCCAGTCCATCAGGCTGTGGCCCGGCGCCAGGGCTGTTTTGTTCCTCGGGTTGCCTGTGTGCAGCCGTGCGTGTGTGTGCGTGGTCGAGACGGAGAGGGGGAGAGAAAGCGACCGAGAAAAGAGAGAGAGAAAAAAAAGAACAAGCGCGTTATTACGAGGCACTTCGTTATTGTTTGCAGGGAAGCACGGTTAATGACGCTCGCGACAAAAGAGTGTATCGGGGGAGGAGGGGGCGGCTTTGTTGATCGCGATGACAATGAGTGGCGGTTGAATGAGTCGTCGTAAATTAAATGGCCTTTAATTTCGATCGATGAGCTTTCTAAAGACGGCTGCGCTGTGCATATATCGGGCTTTTCGATACATTTATTTTGGTAATAATAATCGACGTTGTCGCTCGATCCAATTTACGGGTAATGATTTCCGCGCGTGTATATATACATATATATGCTTTGCCTAATCTCGGACAGTGATTATAATTGCGACTATATTATGATGTTACTAAAATTAGAAGATTAGTTTCACCATCGGCCGATAAACTGCTAAATAGCGTAAACATTCAATTATGGGGTATGTATATTTAGATCCTCATGGATATCAGAGCTGGAATATTATCTTAATAAACATGCGTGTATTATATAGTTTCTGATGATCTATTACGGTTCTAATTTAGCTCACAGTTTGTGTGTGTGTGTGTGTGTGTATATTATTTTAATTAGATGTAGAAAATATATAGCCACTGACATTGGCATTATTAACATTGAGTGCGCGCATAGTTATAAGAAAAACTTGACCCTGAGTGGCTAAAGATAGTGGTGTGCAGCTCAAACAACAGTTTTTACGGATAAAGCTATAGAACCAATAAGATATAAATAGAATTACGAATATCCCCCTCAGATCAATATACGTATATTGTCTGGAACTTAGACTGCTATCCTCTGAAATATCTTTCATTTCCCACAAGAACCACCTTTTACTTTAAAAAAAATATATAAAAATTTCGTTAAGATCCTTGTATATGTACAACTTCCGCCTAATTCCCCTTTTCCTCCGAACTCCGCAAAAGATACAATTTTTCACTTTTCATATTGAGCCTCGAACTTTCCTCCCCCAAACTTTAGTAGGTCAAATGGAGTCAAGAAGTAAGTCGAGCATCTCTCTGCCTCTCACTCGACACCCCTAAAAGCCAAATCAGTCGAAGACTGATCCGCAACTCATGAAGGCGCGCGCGCGCGCGCGAGTATAGACAGAGCGGGGCGGTCGCGGTCGCGTGCGCTCCTAATTGGCAATTAAGCGTGCACACACTCACTCACGCGGAGTTCGGAGAGGAGGGTGGTACCACTGACCTGGCGGTGGTGGCGGTGGCGGTGGCGTTGCATCCTGCCGAGCGGTGGAGGAGGCATGAGCGGTAGCGGTGGTGGTAGCTGCAGGCGGCGGGGGCGGCGGCGGCGCTCGGCACCGGCAGCACCAGCACCAGCATCCTCGGCCGCCGCGGCGCGGCATCGCCCGCACGGCCACCGCGAGGAGACTGCGCGAGAATGGAACCCGAGAGCTCGCGAGCCGCACCACCAGCAAGCAAGCGACGCGAGCGTGCGAGCGAGATCGATCAATATGACTTCTCTCCCTCTCTCAGTTTCGCGCGCGCGTGCACGTGTATATATATATACCTACGTATACGTACGTGTACGCAGCAGCCTCAGCGCGCGCGCTCTTTCTGTGTCTTTGTATCACCCCGCGCGCGTACTACTCTTCAGGGATAAAGAGAGGGTTGTGTATGTATGTGTGTGTGTGCTAGCAACTTTCTCTCACTTTGACGCACCCGGTGAATGTATGAGTGCCTCTCTGTGTGTAAGTCGAGGGGGATGAGAGCAAGCGCACGCGGCCCGCCGAGGCGCCTCTTTTCAAGAGGTAGATATATAGATACGAGGGAGACAAGTTTGTGTGTGTGTGTGTGTGTCAGTGTGGCCCGGTTTTGCTTCTCGATTAGGCGGATGGCTTTTTTGATTTATTGAGCGCCCACGTGGAGTGTAAGGATTGCCGCCCGCCGTGCGGAGGAGGAAGCGCGAGACGTAGAAGGAAGTTGCGCGAGTATTGAGGAGCTGCTCTGCTATATTTTTTTTATTTTTTTTTTTTTTAATTTCATTAGATGAGTATCTCGGATGCGAGACGCTTGCCGTACACTTGCGGACTACTTTCGCGAGTTCGCCTCGGCGATGAATATATATCTCGCTACCGCTGTTGCTCTGTGGAGCTCTCAGCTGAATTGGAGTCAATCAAAGGCGCGAACTTTGTAAATGCTTCATTTGCATAATTGAGTCGTCGTAAATGCTCCGGGATTGTTTGTTTTTTTTTTTTGGCCACGACGGGGCTTGTCAATTTTAACGTCGAGGAAATTGAGGCGAGGCGGCACTCAGGCGGTAAAAAAATTCAAGTTAATTTTGTGGAAAACAATTTAACTGCGTTGCGTGCGTTTATATCGATACACTTACGTGATGGTATAATTCGATTCGAATGTTATTCGATGAAATAAAAGAGCCATTTCAGGGGGGCTATACCCGTTTTATGTATGATCGAAGCATGTTAGAATTATTATTGTTGTCAGTTTATTCAAATTTTTCGATAAATTGTGGGATGGTCGAACTGAATTACGACGAAAAATTAAAACAAAATAATTAAATTAATTTTCAGTGTAATAAAATAAGCGTTGTATATCATAAACAGTGTCAAAAAATAATATAAGCTTTTTAGTACGCTTTCGTATCGTATAATCTCAGATGGCATATTAAATATGTAATGCTACTCCATCGTATAGGTGTCACGATAGCTTTAGCGTTTATATAACGCTTGCAGGAAGCTAATCCATACATTTGGCTTGCATATGAGTTGCGACAGCTGTTTAAGGTAGTTCTCGAGTAATAATCGGAGGCAAAAGTTTTGACTCTCTCACTCGCTTGCCGTGCGTGTTTTGTTTACGCTAGGGAGAGACTCGAACTCTTCGAACGGACGGTATACCCCCACTCCGCGCATTTTCGCTGTCTCTCTCACTCTCATGGCGTATAATAATATTCTAAATACCTTCCTTGACAACATTTTAGTTTTTCAAAAACATTTCCCAGAAATTATTTCTTTAATCAATGAAAATAATCGTTTTGTGATGTCTCTCCCTATATGCTACGTGTTAAACGTGGAAACTTTGAGAATTTATAACTCGAAAATTGCTCCGCTGAGATTGTTTGAATTTGAAAATTCAATGTAAAATACCGTAATAACCTATAATTAATTTTCAAACGAATCTACCAGAACTCAGTTTACTCGAAAACTACCTTAATGCTGTTGCGCATATCTTTGGATCCCGAAGCTTAATGAAGAATAGAAAAGTTACATGAGAGCTTGAACGACAAATTGATTTACATTTAAATTGGAGAATCCATTAAAACAAACAATATTGAATTGAATACATGCAATTAAGTAAATGCATTTACTTTATCTATAATAATCAATCTCTATAACAAAATTGAGCATTTTTACAGTATTTTTAAAAGTTTTACTATTACAACAATTAATATCACTAATAATTTCCATACTTTGCATTTCCTTAATTGAAAACAACAGTATATTTCCATATATAATTTGTATACAATTGTACAATTTTTAAAAGAATTCGTATTTTTTTCTTTTTTTTTGTTTGTTAAAACGCAAATTCGCTGCGTCAACAACTTCAAATATTCGCAACGATAAAAACTTGTCGAGCGTGAATCCCGTGTGATTGCATTTTTTTCCACGTCAAATATTCAGACGAGGCGGGCGGGTGCGCGCTGTGCAAAGATATATACATTCAGCGCATTAAAAGAGAGCGCGCGTCCCACTGTTTGAAACAAGAGAGCGAAAAGAATGTCGTCAAGTTTACCGTCTTGTTCGGAAAACACGGCACATTATTTATGTTTTGTCCTCGAGATATTCGTAAAATTCAAATGCGCCGGCGCTCGCGGGATTCACAGAGCGAAAGAGGACACCGCCAACGCGCGCTCGCTTCCGACCCAGGAAAACATCGGGAGAAGGAAAAAGAGCATCTCTATGTCTCTCTCACGCGCCCGCGCTCCAATAGGTATTTGTTTATGAAGTTGCTTTCATCCGAGAGTTCAAGAGACTCTATACATCTCTCTCTTTATCTCGCAAAAACGCCTTTCTCTCTTTCTCTCTCTCGAAACTACCGATACTAATGAAGAGAAATCCCCTTTCATTATACATCCCGTTGGCCCGGGTAAGAAAAGGGTGGTGCTCACACACCGGGGCTCTTTTTGCATAGAGATCGACGCGGGTGAGCGTATATATCTTTGAGACGAGCTTCGATCTGCGATACAGCGGTACGGGAATTCCGGCGGGCGGATGAGGGGAGACGAGTGCGGCTCCGTGTTCCTATACTCCGGCATGAAAAGTGCAACGGCTTGTAATACGGAAATGCCTTTTGAAGATCGGTCGGGGCGCGCTGCAAATGGCTGGCAAAGGAAATTTAATGGGAAGCGCCTGGCTGAAGAGCCATTGCCGGTGCGCGCTAGCTGAGCGAGAGCGAGGAGAGTCGAGTTTTTAAGAGAGGACGTTTCGGGGCGAAAAGCGCAGCCAGTCACGTGACTGCGCGCGCGCGCTCGCGTTTACTCGTTGCGAATTAAAAGACACTTTTCTCGAGCATCGAGGCCTTTTTACGGGCTTTGATTGAGGAACTCTGACCTTTTATTTTCTCCTTAAAGGGCAGCTTTATGAAAGCTTTAGATCTGTCTCGTGGCGTTAAGGGGGAGGGGTAGTTTTACTGGATTTTGAGGAAATAAAAGTTAAATAGTTACTGCCGCGCACGGGCAAAGTACTCGGCGAGCTTTATTAGAGATCAAATCTGGCTTAATTACGACGGTTACTAATAGCTCGTTGTTATACTTTATATTGCGAGTAAAGGGAACTTTCTAGGGGACGAAGTAGTTCTCGAGTAAAGGAAACGGACTTTCTGATATGTTTCTATAAGATCAAAGTGTATTTATGTCGTAAAATGAAACCATACGTTATACTTAGATCATATTGATTATGTTTTAATTATATATTTTTTGTTAAATTTATAGACCAAAGAATACATAAAAACGATGATTATATACGAGAAGCAAAACAGTGTGTTTTATTGTGACATGTAGATTCATCTGTAGCTGGGGGGAGAGAGGAATGCACGAAAGTTATTTCTATCAGAGCCTGTTGAGGAGAATGTCCGGCCTATATCAAGATGCTCGGAGCGCCAGACTTTTTCGAATGCGGTATTATCGATCGACCCGGCATCTGAGTAATAGGCAAATATTTTACATACCTGCCCCGCGCCCGAGTGCGGTATGTATATATACCTACATGCCCGCGTCCATTAAGGGCGTTAAAATAAAAGTAGGATCGATCACTTTGACCTCATCTGCAAATGCGCTTAGGAAATAAGTCATAAAGACTTCTTAAGCGAAGTTTACCAGACCGCGAGGCGCACTTTCAGAAGTTCGTTGACGAAAATTCTTTTAAATTTATCTCTGACTTGTATTACAAGTAATTTATTATAGTCGTGTCTTTTGAAAAGAAGGGGAAAAGATTGAGAAAAGATTTCGGTAATAATTTGATGGAAACGAAAGTGAATCCTTGGAGATTGGAGTCGCAATAAAAAATGAGATTTCTTCCTACAGACGAACTCCCATTAAGCTGAAATGCAATTGTTTCTGCGTAGAATGTTTTAACAATTGCAGCCGGCTTTTGAAAGCTTTGCAACCGTGTACACGCTGATTACAATTTTGCTTTTAATCATAACAATATGAAAAGCTTTCTGTTTTGAATGAAAAATTGAAATTCGCGTAGACTATTCTTGTTCCTTCAGATAAGTTTGAATATTGTTTTAAGTTAATCGCGTTGGCATGCTATATAACAAGGTGCAACTTGTTGAAAGCATACTCAAGCAATTATAAATACTCTTGAGAAGTTAAATATACATCTATATAATTAATGCAAATTTGAACATTGCGCTTATTCTTTGATTACCATTCTACAAAATTGATTGTTTTTATAAGAAGATATTTTAGATTATATAATGTTTCTTAAACATAAATTGAATTTACGCAGCAAAGATCGATTCTTTTGAAATATAATTTTCTTGCAAGACATTTTAAAGCGAATTAGAGCAGAATTTTGTCTTCTTTCAAAGGAGTAGTAATAATAATATAAAGACGATTTCAAAAAGAACACCCCAATTAATCTACAACTAAGTAATTAAATATAAGAATATATTTTAGAAATGAAAATATAATTAAGTTCTTTCAAGTTTAATAACAAATTTTAATTAAAGTTTCTCTGCGGTAAAAGGAAAAAAAATCAGAAAAGAAGAAAAAAAGAGGGGTATAAGGAGAAACGAACAAAAGTTTTTTTTTATATAAATCTAGAAGTACAAAATTGCTGTTCCAGTGCTGTTCTAGCGTAAATATGAAAATTTTTATAATTATTAAATTTAACTTTTGTCATCTTAAAATATGTTTAAATTACATTCAGATATATCAGTTTGAATTAAAATAAAAAGATTGAATGCTAAGAAAGTGTAGCTTCAATTAAAGTAATTAATAAAAAAAAAAATTGTTGTTCTTTTCCATAAAATGTATAACTGACTTTACACCAAAATTAAGACCTTACAAATCAATCTTCACCATCATTCATTCAACAGATACATCCCAACTTTCATTCCCACAATGAAAAAAAAGAAAGCTAGTTTAAGACGCGGAAGGCGATCCGAAAAGTCGGGCATTAAATGACACCGAGAAAACATCGTCAGGAGGCCGTTAATCCGGCGCGAAATAACAGCGCACTCGTAAACCGCGTCCCGCGAAATCGGTAATCCCCCAGTGTGCGCCTCGCAACAATAAAAAAAAAAGAAAGGAAAAAACAGCAGAAAACGCGGTATAAAGTGACTCACCGGTTGCGGAGCCAGAGGCGACCGCCGACGAGGGTCCGGCGACGTTGACGGGCGGCTGGTTGAGCGCGGCATCGCGCAACTGCTTCACGCGCACGATGCCGCTGGGCAGTAAGGCCGTGTTCTTCGCCAGGAGCGAGAGCGTCGGCGACGGCGCACTAGGTGGCCTCATGTCGATCTTCTTCATCTTCTCGCCTAGCTCCAGTGCCGACTCTGTTTTGCGCATTGAGGACGACGACGTCGACGGCTCGGCGCCGTCCTGACGAGCTGCCTGGCGGCCGTCCATGGTCCCTGAACAGACGGAGAGAGACAGACATAGAGAAAACGTGAGCGTCCATACCGAAATTACTTACTCGGCGAGATAGTGGCCGAGCCAGCTTTGTATATATAACCATGTCTATATATCTGCGTGTGTGCGTGTGTACGTGTTGGTGAAAAAACTCGCGACCGATAGAGCGTGTATAAATCTGCAGTGTATATACACGGGTGTATATGTAGCGCGAGCGCGGGGACGAGAGCGACAAAACTTTTACGGCCCTCTCCTCTCGTCTTTGCCATCGACGTCGATTTATGCGTCGCTGACGTGCAAGCTCAACGAAATTCGGGCCGCGGCCCAAGGGTTGTTTGTTTCCTTTTGTTTTGCTTCGGCCGAGAAAGGGTGGACGGGGGGAAAAGGCTTTGGCCATGCGCGCGTTTATATATATATACGAGCGGAATTGCGGCTGTAAATCTATAAATCGATAAAAAGTACGGCGATGCGGTGCTGCTGCCGCACGCGCTAGCCGAGGAACTTGATTTCATCTAAGGAACATTGACAGGGTAACAATTCGAAGATAACTTCATCATTTTCTCTTGCAATGTATTTCGTATTATTTCTGTGTCGTATATATAAGGGGTTTCCTTGCTTTATTTTATCAGAATGGGCTTTTAGAATGTGCTTTTTCCGCAATACGATTTTGGATGTAATTTTAAACAGAATTGACGTTGATGTCGCAAATAAGGGTCTTAAAGTTTCATGTAAGCATTTAAACGTTAATTTATAAAAAATCCTTTATAAAATTAATGTTATGAAAGACTAGTCAATAATAAATATTATGCAATAACATATAGTTTTTTGTTTTCTTTTAAAATAATTAGAAATACTTTATAATACCGTGATAAAGTGAAATTGCTATTGGGTTTTAATTACAATTACGAAGAATTTAACAATATTAGTGTTCTGTAAACGCATCTAAGAATTGTTTTCATGTGTAAACTCATTGTACTTTATTACGGGAAGCTATTTAATTTAGAATTCTCAGAAATAGAATTGCAATTATAAGCGTTCCTTTGAAACCCGAGATTAATTGACGACACTATACGAAATTACATTTTCGATTACGACAAATAAGAACTAACGTACAAGGAATAAATTTGATTAAATTTTCAGACACATGTATCTTATAGTTAAACGACTAAGCGTGTAAGTAACCAATTTGTCACATTTTTAGAATTAATCCCTTGTAGGCAATGCAATAGAGTTGCTATGTCTGCTATTATAGAAGTAAGCTCCATTTAATTAACTATTTATAAAGTTGTGAATTGTTTATTAAAATTTGTAAACCCTATATAATCGAAAGATCTTGGTCTTCAATGTAAAAAGTATCTTTCAATTTGATGCACACAATTTATAAACTTTTTGCATTAAATCTAATCTAAGGAATTTAATCCCATTACACATTTCATCAACGAATGTTTTATTATTTAAATTTTGTTTTCAAGTGTCGTGAAATTATTGCAGTCATCCACCATTTGCAATAAATTGAGGAACAGTCTATGACTTAAAGAATTAGTAAAAATCAAAAATTGAAAAAAAAGTAATGTAAAAGACTTAAAAAATGATACGGTAATCAACTGTTTAGTTAAAAATGTCATCTATATTTCACATAGTAAGGTATAGGCTCCAACATCTCGGAAGCGGGAAATTTTTTGTATGTTTTTGGAAGCATGTTTATAAAAAAACTGTTCGACATCAAAATATAGTATATCTTCTACGAAGAAAAAAAATGAAGACGCCCTAGGAGTGGTATTAACTTCATATTAAGCCAAATTGTAAAAAAAAGCGTTTTGACTATACTCTATCAAGTTAAAAAAGTTTTTCACTTTTTTTTTTCAAATCAAAATCGATAAAAATGTACAACGTACATTAAAATATACTATATATCTTCTACTAGATTAGCCTTGCTAAGAGCTAAATAATAAATAAAACTGGTTAACTATACACTTAACGTGGCTAGCTAAGTATATTGGCTTGTCGGTCCTCGAAAGGTTAATTCTTATGTATCTAAGTCCAAATGATTCAGAAAATTTTGAAATAATTTATAAGTAATATTTTTAAAATGTTTAAGTTACTTTTATGTCTAATTAAGGAGATTCCTTACTCACGTAAGTTTTACAAACTTATCGACATTCATTGATTTTCCAAATTTATTTTTTAATACATATATTTTCTCTAATATCGAGCAGAGGCACATTGTTTGTAGTAAACAGATTGTGCGCGTGTTTCAACAATTTTGAAAATACAAAAATTGATGGAGAAATATGAAAAATCAAATACAGAAATTTGTGTAGGACCGAGGAAGTGTGTGTGCGCGCGTGTGTGCGCGCGCGCGTGTGTGTGTGTGTCGAATTACCTCGAGTTACTGTATTTGAAAAAAAAAAAAAATTATCACAGGCCCACAAAAAAATTAAATGGTTTGCGCGATAGACTAGACTATGATATTTTCGTGTATTTTGTGCCACTGAAGCCGAGTATGACGTCAGCTTTAGCACTTCCCGTCAGAATTTTAAGATATCGCTCACTCTAAAAATTTTGAGATATGTTCATAACAAGGTTAACAAAATTTTGTAATCATTCGATCAGTGGTATTGTAGAGTACCAGTCATCTGCTATAGAATCCATTTCGAATCATCTGAATACGACTTCTCTTCTTTGAGAAACAAATTAAAAATTTGAATTATATTATGAATACGACTTCCCTTCTTTGAGATATAATGACGAAGAAGAAAACTCGTATTCAAAATTGTATTCAGATGATTCCAAATAGATTCTGTAGCAGATGACTATATTACTTTATAATACCATTGATCAAATGAATAAAAAATATTTTCTTGACCTTGATATGAACGCGTCTCAAAATGTTTAGAGTGAGCGATATCTTAAAATCCTGACCTGCAGTGCCAAAACTGAGGTAATATTCGGCTTCAACGGGACAAAATACACGGAAATAGAAATATCATAGTCAAGTTCATCGCGCGAACCATTTTTTTATTTAGTGCGCCTCTCTTATCTACAACGATTTAAAATATAATACAATCTTGCAATAAATTTCCGTTTTTGTCTATCAAATTGTACTTATTGTAAAACAAAAAATTTTAATGTACCTGATGGATATTTCCGTTACAGCACACCAAACTCAATGCAAAAGCGTTTTCTCGTGTCTACATCCAACAACAACGCAATGACAAAAAAATACATAACGTTACGAAACAACACCACACACGGATGCATCTCATCACTCCTATACATACATCCTGACATCACTTCCCAATTCCTACTTTATCAATCGAGCTCATCCAAGCGCCACCACGAGAGGTCAGCACCTCCCGGTCATGCGCACGTGACGCGCGCGGCAAGTGCGAAAAGCACTGTCCGCGCGAGGAAGGACGAGTATAATACGCGTGCGCTTCTCGATTTCAACCGCGCATGCATACACCACACATGTATACACGGGAGAGGAAACTATATAACAGACATATAAGTACCGTTCTTCTCCCTGCGCAAGAGGAAGGCTTATATAGAGAGGGAAAACGACCACAAGCGCGCGCAGCAGCTGAGCAGACATACGCCTATAAAAAAATTTCCAGTTTTCCGCGGTAGTTCCGCCGTGGAAAAGCATGCATCGTCGCCTCGTTACATCTCTCACGAATTCGAATCATATCCTACCATTATCATCATCCTAAGCGAATACACCACAATCTATAATATATACTATCGACTCCTATTTACCGCGAACGAGAGGGAGCGAGTATGTGTGTATGTATCGGCGTCCATCGACAGCAAAATCGATGACATTTAAGATAATTAGCCCCGATGCATTATCGAAAGCCCCCGGCGAACACAGACCGGCCGGTCGTAACTGGAGCGCCTGCGGCCTGCAGGCCTACACAGCCATCGTACACAGTACATTACATACACTCTGTCGCGAGGCGAGCTCACCGCCGTATTGTAACTAATCGCCATCGCACGCGCACTGTACAGTCTACGTCTGCCATGTATGTGTATTATATATACGCTTATATACACGGCGCTGATTAATCCGACCGGCGCGCTCGCGAAAGAGTGCTGACGCCGCCTCTGCTCTGCGCGCGCGTTGCTTAGTCCATCTCGCGCTCTTATACTGTCAAAGGCGCGCGCAGAGAGCGCTAGAGAGAAAGAGAGGAGCGAAGCGCTCTATAGCGCGCCGATCACAGCTTTAATCTCTTCGCGTAGGCGTGCGGGCGGACTCAGGACGACGGCGACGAACAAGGGCGGTGGCAGCAGCAGCGACAACGGCCGCTCGCCGACGGAGGGACCGAGGAAGAGGCCCTGGAAGCCCGAGGATTCCAGAAAATTCGCCACGAGCTTGGTGAGTTATATGGCTATGGTGCGACGACGAAAAATAAAATAATTGAACGATGCTCCGCGCGGCTATGCCGGGGCGTTCGTTAAAAATATTGCTGACCACAGCGCGCTTTGAATTTCGTCGCTGTACGCGTATATATACGTTTGAATTCCGCGTCGCGGACTCGATATAAACATCATCACAGGCGTACACGCGGCATTTGAAAGCCCCGAGGGTGCCTGCCAGTAGCAGAACAGCAGCGTCGGATATACGTATATATATAGTGTAAAAGACTTCGGTAAACGCCCGCGCGTCTGTATAACGGTATATATCTACACATATCGTCGCTGTATACCTATACGCGGATAAAAGAACGGAGCACACACTTTCTTCCTGCGCGTCGGAGCAGAAGGCCGTGGGCGGACACATCACAGCACATCAAGCACGCGCGCGGGCGGCTGAGAAAGCGCACTTGTCACTCTTATCATCGCACATGTGTAACCCCGCGCGCAATCGACCACATACCCACACATATACACACGAGCGCGCGCGCCCGTTCGTCTAACCTACAAAAGAAACTCAACAACTGCGTACCTGGCTCTCTTCTATGTGTTTGCGCCCGCAGATAAGTGTGAGTCAGGCCGGGGCTGAGGGAGGAATGTTCTGCGAGGACGATTGATGGAGAGGGAGGTATACGTGTGTGTGCGTCAGCGAGAATGTCACGAGTCACGACGTAGGTCCTATGCTCCGGTCCCTCGTCGGCGGTGGCAGAGCGCGGAGAGACGACCTCGTCGGCGAACGACTCGCCTGGAGCATCCTCGTCGCCACACTGCGCTGGATTAAAACGGGCGAGGTGCTGGAGTTTAGGGAGAGATATATATATATAGGCTTCTTCTGGTAAAGTGCACGCGTGATTATGTGGTCCCCTGGAGTGAGAAAGAGAGAGCGCGCAGCCGAGATAGCTCCGCACGCGCGCGGCCGCGGTGTTTTCCTCCCTTTAGGCCGCGAGTAGTAGTCGTTGACTGCTGGCCGTAGTTCCGGGCTCCATGGCACAGGCGGCGCGACGGTCTACTGCCTGCTATCTATCTGCTGCTCTCTGCTATATTACTACATGCAGCAGCAGCAGCAGCGGCACCACCAGCTGTTTCGATAAAATAAAGCGCGCGCGCGCACGCCCCAGCACTTGCACTGAGGGGGTGGCTTTTATTTACGTCTGTCGTGGGGGTCACTGCACTAATAACAATTATTAATTAAGGATTTTCGAATTGTCGACGGTTGATTTATACCGTTTCCAGCTCGTTATGATGGAGTAATGAAATTTCCGAATGTGGGACAAGTATTGATTTTACTCAGAGTAGGAGAAATCATAAAAATGTTGGGTTAAATGATATTTAATACCTTTCTTGCTATAACAGAATAAGAGTCGTATATGATTTGTACCATCTTTTAAAAATTAATGCTTCCATTTTTATCGCTTCAATAGAAAAAATTATTCATTACGTTATGTAATACCTAGCAGTGCAAAAAGAAAAGAAATTATGTTTTTTTTTTTTTTTTTAACTTTTTTGGAGTTTATCGCCAATAGCAGATAAAGCAAAACGAATAGGTACAGCAATAAGTTCATTTTCATCATAACAGTGAACCCGTAATTACTACAAACAAAATGTAAAATATGAAATTTGGAATCGTATTTAATAAATTGAAGAGAGTACTAAAAATGTTCTCAATTTACAATGATGAAAATACGGCATATTTGCATTTTCGGTTTCGCAGTAAATGTTTGTTGAAATAAAGGTAAATGCTATAAAGTTAGATTTTAGCCACGCCCATCAAAACTGTTAATTAATGTTCTTCGTTGATTGTTCAGGCAATGAGATTAAACAAGTAATGCACAGTACATTTATGAAGTATATCGATATAACAAGCAAGTGAAATAATTATTGAATTATTAATTGTAAGCTATAGGATGACCTATTAACGCGCCATCGTAGAAGTCATTACCGTACTTCGCTTATTTCATCAATATCGTAGCGGAACAGGTAATTTGTGGGCTTTCCGTTACTAAACAGAACGTAATATAAAAGCAACCAAAGGTAAAATATAAACTGTAATACATTTTTAATATCTTACTTCATAATTCCATAGCTACACAAACTGTTAAGTAATTATTTTTTTAAAAAATTATAAGCCATTGATTAAAACATAAATACAGGTAGAAAATTTTTTTTATAAACTTTACTTTTTTTTTATAAGAAAAATTACTATTTTCCACAGTAGCGCTGGGACACACTCGTCATGAAGAATGTTTACTTTTTAAATCGTAATTTTTATGATTTTTGTAGCAAGTTTTACTGAAACTGCAATATTTCGTTTCAGCAGTCATAAAAATTACTATTTTTTTTTTCAACAAGTGTATCTCCTGACAGTACTAATAGAATCGCTTCAGAAAAATTCTGAGTGTAGTATTTACATATACGAAGGGCGTGAAAATTGTGTTTTTCCAAACATATGTTTAGAAATGTTTTAATAAAAAAAACTGTAATGTCGATAAGTAGGAATCTGCATTTTTGTCGTTTTAATCCAATTTTTCAACGAGTATATCTCGTGACAGTACTAATAGAATCGCTCGAAAAAAATTTTTGAGTATAGTATTTGTATTTATATATACGGAGGGCGTGAATAGTACATTACGGTACAAGTGACGAAAGTTGAAGTTCCGCCACTGCGTGAAGTTATCATATAGCCATATCATGCAGTGGCGGGCCTTAAAATTTCGTCTCGTGTACCGTGTACTATTTTTCTTGATGTCCGGTGGAAAGTACGTTTGCCACTAACAATGATAACGCACCCGACGGGCTCGAGAGCTGGAGAGCAGTGAATTCGATACCCGCCCCCGACATTTGCGGCACGAGCGCAGCGAGTGCTGCTGGTCGGGGGGGCGGGCATCGAAAACATCACGTGCATAATTTTAATAAGTGAATTTTACTGAAGATCATGTAAAATATTTTTATTTTACGTGCAATTGTTACAATTGTTACATGTACAATTATTAAACATGCGGTACTTTTGCTCCATTTGCAGCAACAAAGTCAACTACTTTATTTGTATCTGAAAAAATAAATGATCACTCAAGAAGAAATTCTCACAAAAAGTGCGACATTATTAACGAACAATCTTTTATCCATTTCACAAATTAAAGCAATATAAATCACTTGTATACCCGATGGGCCGCATTGATTCTGACAATGCATACCCCGTTAGTGACTGTCACACATAATATTTAAATCGTTAACATACCTCGAAAATGATATGAACATTCAAAAGGTTATGTGTGAGTGCCACTAACGGGACATGCATTGCTAGAATCAATGTCCATCGGGTGTGCCTTGATGATCAGAAGTGATAGTTTTTGTTGTAAATATATAAGGTTAATGACTTTGAATATGTTGACAAAACCTCTAAAACAATCTATTAATAAAGTCTACAGTTGCCTAGTTACCAACTCAGAATCAATGGTTAAATGTCCTTCTTTCGCCATCGAAAACAATGGCAAAACCACGTACTTTCCACCAGGGCATCAAGAAAAATTGTGTTTTTCCAAATCAAGGTGTGAAAAGTTAATTTATTAAATAATGAATCTACATGGCTTTAAAAAGTAAAATTTACTACAAAAATAATAAAAATTAACGGTGAAAAAGTAATATTTTCTACGAAAAACATTAAAGTTACCTTTTAAAAAGTAAAAATCCCAAATGACCAGTGCATTTCAGCGCTACTGTGAAAATTAGTAAATTTTCTTATAAAACAGTAAAATTTACAAAAACATTTTCTCCGCGTAATTATCACTTCAACATGTACTACTTTTCTGACAATATCTTACAAATTGCAAAAGATAATTAAAAAATCAAATAACTAAATTACAAATAATTGGATGGAAAAGGAAATTTTAGAGTTTTTAAAGTGCAAGTAACCAAGTACAACTTTAATTTATTTATTTTGATATTTTGATAATATTTCGTTATTACCTATAGTAACGTTTCATTTTATAATATAAATAATCTTGATACTTTGTAAATAAGAATATAAAAATGTAAAAACCGAAAGCTGTACAGAAATTAGTTCAATAAAAACGCTATAAGAAACAAAAACGTGTGCTGTAACTCATTTCATCATTGTACAGGTTAGATTAATTTAATCAATAGATAAATAGCAAAAAAGTTATCTTGTATAAGATATGCAATTAGCATTACCATACTTTAAAAAATGATCAATTAAATTTGTTTTTTTCCAAAATATGTTACAACTATTTAGTTTCTTTAACATTTCATATTCATAGTGCAATGCCTAATTTAGAATTTAAATTTCACATTATTACCTGATATGCAATTCTATTTTACGTACAATATATTGTGATTTCTAGCGAAGTATAATTTTGATGTTTTAATAGTAATTTATCGATTATTTGGGTTTATTAAAAAAGTAATTTTTTTATTTATAATTTTTAATTTAGTATTATAATGTTCTCCAAACATTGCTAAAAAAATTAACAAATTTGTTTAACTTGTAAGTACACGAATTTTTACTAAAAATGTTTATGTATTCTCTAAAATTCGAATACTCAGATTTTAAATTATGTATGTAATGACCAGAAGCTCCGGATCCCAGATTCGGCTCAAACTTTGGAATGTTTTTAGATATCAAAATTTTCAGTCATATTCAGTCACTAATTGAGGTTTAAGTTGAACTAATGGTCTGATAAAGTTTTAAAAAAGAAAATAAATTAAGAAAGACAAGCTTAAATTTGCTTTTTAGAACTAAAGTATTAATTTGTTCAAAAGTTATATTATGCAAATTGCCCAAATTTATTATTCCGAATTTGTATTATATTTTATTACATTTTCAATATACGACTAGTTGGTATCAAAAACATATGCCGAAAGTTGAGTTTCGTGGTCTCTCCTAGTATTCCAAATCGATATGAAAAAAATTATATTTTGCTTATGATCTTTAAATAAATTAAAAACTCTATATTAATACTTGAAATTAAAAATAAACAAAAATACGCAATAACTTTATACTATAACGAGGTTCCAAGATAAAATACGGAGAAGATAAGTATCTCGGTCCTCCGTATTCTATCGAACCCGTTAGGCTCTCGTTCCCGCGAATTCGTATATCTCGAGCGAGTATTGACATCGCTCGGACGATGTATTCGCGTTAGCTACGCGCGGGGCAGGCGCGACTTTGACCGTTGCTAAGTCGCGCCCGATTCTTTTTGAATCAGATTCTCTCGGGCTGTCAAACCGCGCGTACGTGAGTTAATTTGATCGTCCGCGAAGAAAACGGTATCGTGCGTCCTCGCCGGTGCAGAGCAGCGCCCGTACACGTACCGACCACGAAGAGCAGCGCACGTGAGCAATCCGAGCCACTCCTGGGGTCCGAAGCGTCTGTAGGTGAACGCTGGACGTTAGGACTCGGCCTGAACACTCCGAAGTCGACCGGAGGATAAGGCCTGACGCAGGAGCGGATTCGTGAGCGAGCGACGAGGGGAGTGCACTCCCCTCCCGGTAAGACTCTTCGCCTATTTTCCGCGCAGCGATTGATTTGTATTTTCGGCTCGCAACGGCGAGCGGCCGGTGTCTTGATCGCCGGCCCAGCGAAAAACAATCACCTCGATCCGCCCGCGCCGAGCGGCGGATCTCCCGCCTTCTTGTCAACACGCAACGCGACGCGTATTTTGTATAGTATAACTGAGAATAGATCTTGTTATAGTTTTGAATGTAACCAAGACCACTCGTTATTTATTAACCTTCACCTAACCTTCTCCCGGATACCGCCGCCTCCGCGGGATCGTCGAACCGAGACGACGATCATTCTGAGTGGCCGCGCCTCGCGTCTAGCTAGCGCGAGTATTAACCCTTTCCGGCACACGGAAAAGTCGAGTTCAATCGTGAACTCGACATTTGTAAACAGGGATCCAGAGAACATCAACCCCGAGTGCTCGGCGTAGAAGTAGCACTCGACGGCACCGTGTTCTAGGGTTCGGTTCGCGGAATTACAAAAGATTTCCCCAGGCCTCCCGTTACAATACATATTAATTAATAATAGTAAATTAGTAGATATATTTTTTTTATTTCTTTTAATTTGAATTTGTTAGTAAATACGATATCAAAAAAACAATATTTTACAGACATGACATAGCTGTTTATGCAGGAAACATTAACGTGCGTCCTAGTAGTAGGTTGATAAGTGAGTCAGAAAAATCACTAAAAGATTTTATCAAATTTTTTGTGTGTACGGCGTACGCTAAGCTGCCGTTTTCATTAGCATACATTTTGAAAGAAAGCGTACAAAGTAATTGGTAGAAGAAGAAATATTGCTATAATAAAACGATTCAAACGTTATGACGCGTACAAAACCAAGGCTAAATTAAGTATGACCAAGTATCTAAGTGAACCATGCAAAGACTGAAATAAAAAATTAAAATAAACACATTTTTGAACAAAATAGTGTTTTAGAAAAATATATAAGATTATAAAGATAATATATTTAGCCTCACATTTTTATTTTCTAAATTTTAGTACCCTGGTAGAAATTGTAACCAACCGTACGCCATCCGTTCGCCAAATCGCAAGGATTTGGCCAACCGTTTAACCAACAGTTAGCGATAAATACCGCTTATTTCGTCACGGAATCACCCTTGCGCTTGGTCAATGAATGCTTAATATTAAAAATCTTAAATAAAAATCGTTTACACAACTTATTATTTAAATACAACTCTCAGAATTTGTATTATTCATAGAATAATCAAAATCCACGTATTAATAGTATTTTTCTTCAGATAAATATGGTTAAATCGGTAACGGGTATAGTTTTGTTTGTTCAAGTTGAGGTTAGGGCGTGTTAATGTGTAGTGTGCGTGACTTTTTGACGTAAGTCAGGACATGTACAGGTGGATACTTACATTTTTTTAAATTTATAAGTATCCTATATTTCAAATTTGAAAGAATCCTACATAAAAGGTATTCTACATTTAAAATTTGAAAGTATCCTACATAAATTCTTCGTACTCTTATTGCTCCGTTTTCTACACGGTGCTCCGTTACCATCTGACCTTTACAGTGAAGCAAAACCACGCGATCCCGGCAATCCCGTCACGTGACTCGTATGAGTCTGCGCAGTTAAATACTTTTACCTATACATAACACATGAACCTGCGATCGCACTCGTGTGTATGTAATATGTGTGTATTTATGTGCATGTGTGCTTGTCTTGCGGAAAGCGGGATGTGGGCAGTAATTTCGGAGCATAGCCCACGTGCTATATACGCTGTCTACTTAACCTTCAAATAAATTTACTTCCAACTTCATTCAAATATTTTTTTAATGCATTACAATAATTTTTATTATTGTTTATGTATCAAAATCTTCTTACATATCTATATTTCTTATTAATTTCTATTATTGTTTTATGAGTTACTCAATGTTTTATTATTGATTGATAGTCCACCAACCGTTGGTTAACCATTGGTCAATATTTTTCTTATTCGTTGGCCTAAATTATTGGCCAACAGCTAGTAGATAAGCCATCCGAGTTGGTTTATTTTCTACCAGGGTAGTTATTAGCGAAGAAGTAAACCAAAGGTATTTTCTTTACTCTGTAGGTACTTTAAGCAGATGTCTTTAGTTAACTTCTTCGATAAATGCAGCTAAAATTTTAGCAATAAAAACATCATGCTACACGGAGAGAAATTTTGTAGTGAAAATTACAAATATTCGAGACAAAATTACCAGTTTCTATGGTAATGGATGGACAGACTGACAATTTCAAACTTTTTACCAAAGTGCCTTGGTAAAATTTTTTTTTAGTTAATTTAAATTAAAAAAATTAACTTTTTTTATCCATATTGATGGATATATAGTATTTTAATATAGAAATAGAAACAGAAACAAGGATGAAAAAACATTAAACTGAAAAAAAATTTTTACGGAAGCGGGATTCGATCCGACTATCTTTGGGTTGAGAGTCCGACGTTCTACCGACTGCGCCACGGAAGCTGTTACCAACAGTCATTTGAATCGCCGTTATTACTTACTGAAAAGATGTGTATTGTTTTCATTTTAACGTCGCGCACGCCTCTAGTATCAATCTTCTGAAACACAATAATGCGCAGTGCGCATGCGCGAGTACACAAATACCAGGTTATTTGGTAAAATTTATCAGTTTTCTTAGTAAAAATTCTTAGGTTACCTTGTAAAAATGACTAGATCTCAATTTTTACCAGTGTGTCTGGTAATTTTTATTCCGATAATTTGGTATTTTTTTTAAGTGGTTATGGTAGTTTTTCCTGGGAAACTTATAAATTGTATTAGAAACCTGGGAATATCACGGCTTTTGACAATCTATCCATGCGCTACCAAGGCACCTTGGTAATTTTTACTCTAAAATTTCTCTCCGTGTACGTAAGTAGGTATATCATATTCATGATTTTAAATTTACGTTAAACATTATTCGAGTGACGAGTAGTAAGACGGTTTTCATTATAATTATATAACTAGTAGTTAATACAATCTACAACTCGCACATTACACTGCAGGAAGGAAGAGTCAGTAAGATAATTAAAGGACAACGCAACTCGGCAAGTTCATTACACTCGCGTATAACAAATTTTAATTGCCATTCGGGATAATTACAAAACTGCGGCCATACATCATACCGACGCGAACCAGTACTCAAATCATTTTTTGAAAATTCTCTTGTAGTAAGACGATTATCGTTTTAAATCTAATGTATTATTCTTAAGGCAAAAAATTAATTTTTTGCTTCAAGATTATATTTTTCTTGCGCTAAAACCCTTTTCTTTATTCCCGCAAATAGGATCCTTTTTAGGCAAAATAATTTCAGCTCGCTACATGAGTAAATAAAAACCATCTTCATTATGTTATTACTACAAAATAATTTTTTTTTGTCATAAGAGGAAATAAAAGTAATTACTACAAACAATTGGCATGTTCTTGTTTGTGCACATAAGGATTGTGCACATATTTATTGTGCACAGATAGCATTGGTACAGATCTATATATATAGATATATGCCAATGTTAAAGTGTGCACAATTAATATGTGCACAATCAGTATGTGCATAAACAAGAACACGTCAAACAATTAATCATATAATTAATTACATTTCTATCAACACGCAGAGAAATGATCCATTAGTGGCCACAGATAAATCATTTTGTGAATATCCTCTTGTAGTAAAACGATTATCGTTTTAAATCTAACGTATTATTCTTAAGGCAAAAAATTAATTTTTTGCTTCAATACTATAATTTTCTTGGGAAATTTTCCTTCAATCCTTTTCGTACAAGAATAATTTGCCACAAAAGGATTTTCCTCTTGTTATTTAATTATTAATTTTGTCAATCAAATAAGAATTATTTTCTTCTTGGTTCAAAAGGATTCCATTTGGTATAATGGACTTTTCTCTGCGTGTAGCATACACACACACTTGCGACGAAAGAAGAGACGAAGACTAATCGCGAGGCTGCATATATACACGTCTGCATAGTAATTTAGGTGGTATTTTTTAGGCGTGCCACGAGCACACACACACGCGCACACACCAGAGAAATGATCTATTAGTGGCAAGAGGAAAATCCTTTTCTCAAAATCCTTTCTCAGTAAAACGATTATCGTTTTAAATCTAGCATATTATTCTTGTGGAAAAAAATTAATTTTTTGTTTCAAGATTATACTTTTCTTGTGCCAAAATCTTATTTTTTACTCCCACAAATAGGATGGTTTTTAGACAAAATGTCATCTTGCTAAATGAGGATTTTTTCTTGAGACTGGACCGTGTTCATAAAGTTTTTACTACAAAATGATTTTCCTTTTATCACGAGAGGTAATGAGCGTAGTTACTACAAATAATTAATCATAGAATTAATTACAAGACAATTAAGTAACTATTAGTTATATACTTATGGAAAGTATGAATACAACATTTAATGAATAAAAGAAGAATTATCTATTCAAGTTAAGGGGATGTGAGTACCGACGTTATTTTTCAAACGAGCATAACTCACGCAAATATCAATAGAATTATCCAGAAAAAAATCTGTATATAGTGTTTGCGTGTACGGAGCGCTTGACAGACGTCTTTTTCCAAAAAAATGATGAGAATTTATTTAATTAAATAAAACCCGTACTGTCGGTAAGTAGGAATCTACAATTGACCTACTTTTCAAACGAGCATAACTCACACAAATATCAATAGAATTATCCAGAAAAAAATCTGCATATAGTGTTTGCGTGTACGGAGCGCTTGACAGCCGTCTTTTTCCAAATAAATGTTTGAATGTTGATTTAAAAAAATATTGAAATTAGGGTTGCACATCCCCTTAAGTAACTGTTGAGATATGAATTTTTTTAAAAATCAGTAATTGATTCTTCTGAAATATATATTGCCTTTTTATACTCCCCGTCAGAAGCTTAGTCGTGTGGTTAAGGTACCGGCTTCCCAACCCAAAAGTCGAGGGTTCGATTCCCAGTGACTGTACTTCCAGAACTATCCTCGAAAACATTTTTTCTTCGATTTTTTCACGAAGTTAACCAATATTAATTATAATTATTAAAATAAAATAAATAAAATAAAATACATTTAAAATATAAATATTAAAATAAAATACATAAGAAATAAAAATATTAAAATAAAATACATAACAAATATAAATAATGAAATAAAGTTTAAATAAATAAAATTAATACAAATACGCAGAGAAAAGTTCATTGGAATCAAATGGAATCCTTTTGATCCGAGAGGAAAATAATCTTGATATGGTTGCCAAAATTAATTCCTCTTGCCACAAGAGGAAAATCCTTGTCTGGCAAACTATTCTTGTATGAAGAGGATTCCTCTTGAAGGAAATAGAAGGTCTAGTTGACCGACAGAAAAATCCTCTCTAACCAGAATCGTTTTGTGTGAAGAAGAAACCTCTTGTCCCCGAGAAAAAAGTTTCAACGTATTTCCCATTAAAATAAAAAAAAAATTTACTTCTATTAATTTTATTTATTTTAACTTTTATGTTATTATTTATATTTTTTATGTATTTTATTTTATTATTTATATTTTTTATATATTTTATTTACTTTATTTTAATAATTAATTAATATTACTTTGTTAAAAAAACCGAAGAAAAAATGTTTTCGAGGATAGTTCTGGAAGTGCAGTGACTGGGAATCGAACCCCTCGACTTTTGGATTAGAAAGCCGGTAACTTAACCGCACACGACTAACTAAGCTTCTGACGGGGAATCAAAAAAGGCTTTATATATTTCAGAAGAATCAACTGATTTTTAAAAATTCATATCTCGACAGTTACTTAACTTGAAGAGATAATTCTTCTTTTATTCACTAAATATTGTATTCATACTTTCCATAAGTATAACTAATATTTAATTGTATTGTAATTAATTATATGATTAATTATTTGTAGTGATTACTCTCATTTCCTCTTGTGACAAAAGGAAAATCATTTAGTAGTAAAACTTTATGAACATGGTCCATTCTCAAGAGAAAAATCCTCATTTAGCAAGAGGACATCATTTTGTCTAAAAAGGATCTTATTTGTGACATTAAAAAATAAGATTTTGGCACAAGAAAAGTATAATCTTGAAACAAAAAATTAATTTTTTTCCTCAAGAATAATACGCTAGATTTAAAACGATAATCGTTTTACTACAACAGGATTTTGAGAAAAGGATTTTCCTCTTGCCACTAACAGATCATTTCTCCGCGTAATATTTTTTTTTTATTTAAATAAAAAATACGTTTAAACTTTTTTCTCGGGAGACAAGAGGTTTCTTCTTCATACAAAACGATTTTGGTTAGAGAGGATTTTCCTATTGATCAATTAGACCTTCTATTTCCTTGAAGAGGAATCCTTTTCGTACAAGAATAATTTGGCACAAAAGGATTTTTCTCTTGTTGCAAGAGGAATTAATTTCGGCAACTAAACCAAGATTATTTACCTCTTGGATCAAAAGGATTTCACTTGCTACCAATGAACTTTTCTCTGCGTGCACGTACATCACACCCTATATACAACACTATATAGCGAGTAGGTATATATAGTACAACTATACTTATTGCCGCGGCGCGCTGCGCGCTTTTCTCCTCCTCCCTACGTATATATAATGGTTGTAAGTATACGCGCTTGGATCTCACGCGCGCACTGTGTGTTTCTCAGTCGAGGAGCGCACGCGTTGGTCGACGGACGCGCGCGAGTTGGATCAGCAATCAGTTTTTTGTTTCCGAGGTCCGAGCTGTGTGCGTTTGTGTCGGTGTGCGTGCGCGTGCGCGCAGGAGAGTAGCAACACCGGTTTGGACAGAGAGAAAGCACGGAATAGAAGAGGGCACCGCATGAGTCGATTTCGTCACCGTCCACGCGCTCGTCGTTCCGTACTTACTGCAGACAGCAGGTAGATAATAAACGAGCGTTGTTGCGATGACACGCGCTTTTTGCGTGATAAGCTGCATACGGGGAGAGGGAGCAAGAGATAGGGTTACGCGCTTTGATAATCGTCGAGGTTTTAATCAGTCAAATTTATCCTTGTCGAGACGTCGAGTTCGCACCGCGTTATTACTATAAAAGTCTCCATTTGTACGGTGCGTGCGTGGCTACGGCGCTAAAAACTGAATTCGTTGACTTGGAGAGAGAGATAGATGGATAGTTTTTTATTTAGCCAAGGGGTAGAACCCCATCTGGCCCAAAACAACAATACATAAGTTAATTACAAAAAGTGTTGTAGAACAATATAACCAATAAAATATTTGATTATAAATTAATAATATAAACTTATAAAAAACAATTTAAACAACGAGATTTTTTATTGATATATTCGCTGTGTGAATTTTATATGTAAATTATATATAATATATATATATATATATAAATCTAAGACAATTCTATGACAATTCTAGGACAATACTAGCGTGATAGAAAGAGAGAGAGAAAGAGAGAGAGAGAGCGAGAGAGAGAGAGAGAGAGAGAGAGAGAGAGAGAGAGAGAGAGAGAGAGAGAGAGAGAGAGAGAGAGAGAGAGAGAGAGAGATCGTAAACGGCAATTAAAAATGACAATGGAAACTTGTACGAGGAAGGTTAGATGTAGAATATTTTTTTGGATTTGTAATGGACGAGACTTGCTGTGTACGTTTTTGTCGAGCGAGCGTCTATGATTGAGGATAATTTATTGTGGGCCTGCGCGTCGCAACTATTATATCATTATTCTATTGTCAGGAATTATCCAATACTGTATAAAATTAACGTGCGCGGTGATGTGTATCGAGACCGAGGCGCGTATATAAAAAAAAAATAAATAAAATACTTGTTATTTCGGTTTTCGTATAGTCAGCTATACGGTTATCGTGAACTAAATCTTCTTTGTGTCTGAAAATTGTTGTGCTGTATATCGTGTGATAGCATCTTAATATCAAAGCCTAATCTATGCACGGAAACTAATTCGAAAAAAAAAGAAACCATAATGGTGACGAGGTACGTGCGACTACGTAGCAAGGGGGTTGCTTTTATAAGGATCATCTTGATTACAGCTCGCTTGTACACACGCGCGCAGCGTATTGACTGAAAGAATCCAGTTATTATTCCACGAACCGATTGAGATAAACATCCATCTAGGGAAGTCCCGGGCCCGCTTTTACATACCTCGCGATATTACTTTTATCATCGTCACCATCCAGCCGTGCATATTATCGAAAATTCAACATTCGCGACATCTCTCGCCGCTTATCACTCTGTCATCAATAAAGAAGCACGCGTAGTAACCCGCTAAAAAAAGTACGCACCATCTGCTAATCCTTGCGTCAGACGTGATTCCTCCTCTATATATAGCATAAAATTACAGCTGGCGCGTAAACTCCAATCCATCTTCCTCGGTGCAAAAAAAAAAAAAAGAAAAACAACGTGGACGGACATAGAAGAGCAAAAAAGGCCGGGAGGAAAATTACCGGCGAATAAATTTGGTGGAATTTCGCGGCTGGAATATTAATCGGATTTATAAGGTTGACGCGCCGCCAGTTGTGCTGGTGCCGGTCGCGTGTCACACGCCTCCGCGCCGTGCGGCTGTCCGTCAACATCGCCGCACTAGCTATATAGCCGCGTGTCCTGGACTTGCGCGCACGTCACGCTCGTGTGCAGTCATTCAATAACTGGTGAACTACGCTCTTAACGACTAGACGCGCCCGAGGTCGCTCTCATATTGACGGTGAATGCGCTATACAGCCGCCGAGGTTCGCGCGCGAACGCCGGCTTGACGACTGTTGGATTCGGGATTCCGCGTCATCATGGGTTGGAGGTTTTTTGGAAGCTTGTCCCGTAAAAGAAAGGTATAGTTGGGCTGATAAATTGCTAATACATCGATAGAATTGTATATGGTCGTGGTATGCATGGTCTAACATATTATCATCATTCATACATCGCTTATGGTGTGTGATCTATATTCTAATAATGGGCCATCAACTGGCGCTATACATCGGTTTAACTAACTTTCGAATGCGGGTGACATATATAGGAATTTTGGCCATTGAATATGAAATTTTCATTCACAAGAAGTTCATAGAGTAAGGTTAAGTAATCCTACCACTTGACATATGAGACATCGTTTTATTATCTAATAATCTTCATACAATTTCGATCTCTAGACTCACTAAAACTATACAGGATATAGAAAAAAGAAATTATTGCTCAAAAGGATTGTTATCTCAATAAAATCAAATGTTGATAATTTTCTTTCCAATTGCATTCGTTATATTGGGATATAGATAGATACGTTAAAATAGTACGCAACTTTGTATAAAAGCATTTGTATTAAATATTTGTTATCTAAAGTAAATTATTTAATCTTGAGTTGAAAAGCTTAAAGGCTAATCCGGACATTGATTTACGTATACGTAAATTTATTCATGGAATTTATTCTCATTCGTACAACTAAGGATTATATCGTATAAAAATGCATTATGAATATTCGTAGCTACCGCTTCATACACGTGACACATATAGATACGTCATACTTTAAGCAATATTTGTATACTCACTAGTCAGTTACTATACAACTTGTTCGGAAAATGTATGCGTCTGTAAACATAATCCTGTAGAGCGTAAAATTCTAAGAAAAAAGTTCCTTTACTATTTTTTCATATGACTAGTATTTTTTTAGTAACTGATGTGTTTAAATTGTTTGTTTTTAATAGGAATTGTATATCTATAGATATCATCTTATAAACATAGGTATACATTTTCTATTAAAAACAAAGAATTTAAACACATCAGTTACTAAAAAAATACTAGTCATATGAAAAAATGGTAAAGGAACTTTTTTCTTAGAATTTTGCGCTCTACAGGATTATGTTTACAGACGCATACATTTTCCGAACAAGTTGTATAAACATTTATTTTTAATAAATAATTGAGATTTTTATAAAATGTACTCCAAACATTACAATGTAGTAGTAATGAGAAGAATAATATATGAAAAACATTCGGTTTATAGTTTTATGGTAAAATAAAGTACAGTTGTTGTATTGAAGAAAAAAGAGCATTCCACTTATTTGAATATTCATTTTCAAATTGATTTTCCATGCTTCCCTTTCCAAACTAAAAAATATGTGGATTTCACTTTAATATTTTAGAAGTAAATACTTTCTAATATTACTTACATTTATTTTATATTTGAATCGTGTTTACGACTAAAAAAAAACTATACGTGATATTATGCACTATTATAAATTTAGTAATTATCGAGAACATGTCACTCATTCAAGATGTATACGTTTGATAAATGTTAATTATAATGTATATTTCTTTGTCGTTACCAATGGAAGAATTTGAATGTTTTTTGGGTTATTGCCCTGAAGCTACTAATAATACTTATTTATAGTGCTACCTTGAAACTAATGTATTTTTATTAAATATAATGTTTTCTTCGAAACTGTAATACAAACGATACATGTCTAATTCAAATAGATTGAGCGTGTAGGATTTTTTTACATGTTGTTGGGTGTATTAGCTCGACCAAAGTATGTCAAACTAGTACTTCAACTATGCAAAATGTGTTAAATATTTATCTAAGACAATGCGTCATAAAATATCATGCATTTCAAACGTAAATTAAAACCATTTACGTAAAGTATTGCAATGCTTCAACATAGCATTTTATGAATATTTTAAAAAATTATAAAATTATAAAAGTAATCGAACGATATAGAATAGAAAAATTATCAAATGAGATTCTATGTATGCTTTTTACAATTTTTATATTTTTATTTGTAAAAAAAAAAAAAAAAAAAAAAAAAGGAAAAAAAGTAGCAATCAATTTTATCGTTTGTAAGCAAATATAATTCCTATGTTGATACATGAGTAGCTAGTTTACTTTTTATTTCATTTTTTTATTACTATATAAAAAAGGTGGATCGCAAGGCATCGGTGCGAAGGCATCAACCGCGGATGTGCTGTGCGGTGGCTATTAATACCATTTTCTAAAGGTTATTGAAAATCGGCTATGCTTGGAAAAGTCGCGTGCATTGAGCATTAAGTAAATTAATGAGTTCTCAACCTATGCGCTTACAGCACATTGCGTAATTTTTCAAGATAACTTGATTGCTTTACATAACTTATAAGTGATTCATTCACAACTTTAATTAAATGAAAGTAAACAATACAAGGAACTTAAAATATTTCTCTTATCGTGCGAATTATAACATAGTTATATTACAATTTTGCTGCATTCATTCACAAGTTTCGGAGTAGAGTATTTCTGTAAAACAATAAATGTGCCACAATGTATTTTTCCAATTATATAATAATAGATTGCTATACAATAATTCTTTCCAGTTATTCTTTTACAATTAACACTTTATTCTTTACTCTTTGCAGATAAATGCATTTATCCAGGACAGGGAGAAATCAAAGAAAGAACGCAAGATGAGGAACACTGTAAGAATCGTCAATTTCTTCCACAGGCTCCTTGAATTCGTGGCCAGAGGTTTATTTCTCCTGGTCGCGTATCTCAGTGGGTCTGCGGAGTCACAACCGCCAATCAAAGATCTGACGCTCATGCACAGCGCAACGGCGTTGGCATTAAAAATCAGAAATCGTCAAGTGAGTTGTACTGCTTAAGTATTCTCTCTTTCGAAACAAATCATTTTTTTCAGAATTTCCATATTGTTTAATACATAAATTTCTCTTTGAGGATAAGAATTTTAAACTTTAAATTAATACGTTATTCCTAAAGTGCATGTTTAAATATACATTTTACTTTTTACGCGGTAAATCGTTTTTAAATATCTTTCCTTTTTACTTTATGAATATATAGTAAAATAACCCTTTAAAAATGTAAAGTAACTATTCGCTACTCTTTTTTCCTCTAAATACCTAAATAATAATACATTCTTTATACGAAAGGTAGACGCTCGCGGTATGAAAAGGCATGGATAAATATTTAACGACGTTGCTTGCAATAAAAATTTGAATGTATCAGTTTTTCCACGTATTTTCTGGTTGAAAAAGCGCAAGATCCTCGTATTTGTATAAGTGGATACGCGCGGTGACTTGAATATAGACACGGACTAACGTAAGCCGCACGGGCGCGTGTGTAAACAGGGTCTCTCTCTCAATATACACGTCTCGAATAATTAGCACCCAAGCAAAGTCCGAATGATTTGGTATGCTTGCCGCAGTTATCTTCCGAGGAGGTGGTGAAATCCTACATCGATAGAATCAAAGAGATTCAGCCGATCTTGAACTGCGTGACGGAGGATCGTTTCGAGGACGCGCTGAAAGAGGCGAGGCAGTGCGACGAGCTGCTAAAGTCGACGAATGGACCGTCCGCCGAGGTTCTCGCCCGGGAGAAGCCTTTCTTCGGCGTGCCTTTTACTACGAAGGTAAATATACTGAGAAATTTATGCGTATTTTGTCGCAAAATATTCTGCCGGGATGTTTGTGTGTGGACCTGTGCGGGGAATCGTAAATCGATATTGATTATTCGAAACGTTTTTTTCTAACTTGTCTGCGCGTGACGCATCATTAGCGTCGTGTCGTTGACTAAAAAAATCGTTTTTCGCCATTGCGAATTAATTTTTATTCAACTATGGTATGTTAATGGGTGCACAATCATTACATGTTTTTTTTTTGCAGATTTTCTAGTTCTACAAGTTTATAGAGTGTTAGAAATTGGGGAGTTATTAATTTTATTATAATACAGAATGTAATGCCAATCTAAACAATAATATGTATTTTTCTTTATACACTTTTATTTCATAGAAGCTCGACGATATAAGTAAACATATATCTGTTAATTTTAAAAAAATCGTTGTGCTCAGTGTCCTTGGTTGTAAAAAGGACATTTATCTGTTCGTCTATACATTATGCATAATAACTACTTTTTCGTTATTCATATTCGCATTTTAAGTGTAAACACAATCCCGTCAAGCGACTCAATAACTTAATTTTTTTGTTAACTGTCTCAGATTAGTAGCTCATGACGCATTAACTATATTTTCAAATAAGAACGCAAAAAATAAGGATAATTGGCTATGAAGTGATCTTATATAGCCACTGATTCTAAGAAGCAAGTTGAAAAATTTCTACAATTGTTTCTAGCAACAATTATAAAAGCATCTTTTAACTTTATGCTTAAAGTCGAGAAACCAAATTTTAAATATAGCGGCCAGGGTGTAAATTAGGTCTAAATGTTATGTATTCCATGATAATACGTATCGTAATATGGTTACACAGTCTAAACATAAATTTTGTGATTGCAGGATTGCATAGCAGTTGAAAACATGAAATTGACTGCCGGTCTCGTAATCCGCAAGAATTATCGCGCCGATAAAGACGCAGAAAGTGTCAAACTAATGAGATTAGCCGGAGGGATTCCGATCGCTACCACGAATGTTTCTGAACTTGCGATGTGGTGGGAAAGTACAAATTGTATTTATGGCACTTCCAGAAATCCTTATAACACTAGGTAATAAATTTATATCAGACAGTAAGCACTTTTTATTTTGCTGTAACTTGAACAATTTTTAAGTGAACAAAAAAAACTGGATCTATTTTAATTAATGTTTTATCAAAATTGTTGTGAACTAAATAGAGGAAATGCTTAGGCACATTGTAGGTGGTTCTTCCGGTGGCGAAGGAGCTATACAAGCGGCGGCTGGTTCGCCGTGTGGAATAGGATCGGATATAGGCGGATCTATCCGCATGCCAAGTTTTTTCAATGGAATTTTTGGCCACAAGCCGTCTAAAGGTTGGTAATGTCTTCATTCACTATTTAACAAGTGGTTTATTCAGTTCGTATACGGTGTAATTTAAATGCGAATAACATTATAAACTCTGTACAAAATAAATAATTGTATATTTTAAAGATTTTGTTACTCTCTAAATTTAAAATAGTGGAAAAGTCACTATTTTCTAGGGAAAATTCCTCCACTGCTGAAACAGTATATATATACTCCGAAATAGTGGATATATACTATTTCGGAGTGCATATACACCATTTCGATAGTGGAGCAATTTTCACTATAAAATAGTGACTTTTCCACTATTTTACATTTAGAGAGTAAGTCTTTGAATTTTCTCTACAATAATAATTTTGTATTGATTTGTTGTAATATATATTAACAATTTCAGTTATTTTAGTTTAATTTTCTTTGCAGTAGGTACATCAAAATTTAATCCATTTAAAAAAAGATAAAATATATAATATACGCATACGCATTTTACGATAAGAGCGCATCGTATCATTTGCATGTCCCGTGTACATAACTATAAAAAGAATTTTTGTCCTATAGGAGTCGTGTCGAATGTCGGACAGTATCCAAGCGCGGATACCACAGATCAAGATAATCTTCTTGGAATAGGCCCCATGTGCCGCTTCGCTCAAGACTTGGCACCCATGCTGCAAGTACTTGCCGGCAAAAATGCCGATCTACTGAAATTACAGTCGAAAGTTGATATTTCGAAGCTCAAGGTGAGTTCGGTATCGTGAACTCGCTCGCAGTTATAATTTTCTCCATTAGTATACACGTAGATAAGCGAAACTATTGTAATGTTTCAAAATTTCAAATTACTTTACGGCTTTGTAAGTGTCTAGTATATAAATTGACTAGCAAGTTTATAAAAAAAATTATGTTAAATTTAAAAATTCTACACTGGATCTTGATTTTTTGATTTATTTATTATAAAGAAAATTTTTTTTTTAACATTCTCCAAATTGCTCTGTAAAGTTCAAATTACTTATAATTCTCTTTATTTTACATTAACAAATGTATACCGCACCGGAAGGTAAAGTTATTATATCAGTCTTTATTTATTTTCAGATCTACTATATGGAAGATGATGGTGGTCAGATGCTCGTCTCCTCGGTGGATCCGGAAATCCGAGAATCGATGAGGCGTGTGGTAAATTACTTAGAAAAGGCACACAACATCAAACCGCAAAAAGTCAATTTTCGCCAATTCAAAAAAACTTTGCCTCTGTGGTTCGCGTGCATGACGACAGAGCCCGACAAGGATTTCTCATACGAATTGACCAATCGCACTGGCAGAGTAAACTTAGTCTGGGAATATCTCAAGTGGATCACGTTCACGAGCAACCACACGATCGTCGCCCTCGTAACCGCCACCTTCGAGAGATTCAACGTGCGGCACAGCAGCGGCTATCATAATAAGCTGAGACAAGAATGCCGACTACTGCAGCAGGAGTTTAAGGTAATAATCAATCTAGACAACATTGAGATAAATTTTGAACTCGCCGCGACTTGGCGGTTTGTTGCCCCGTAGCCTTCAATTAAGAGTAACTGCTTAACAAAGCTTAACTGTCCAACAAGTGTGAGCTAAAGCGTTACATAAACGAGAAGGATTGAATTTGATTGATCGCTTGAATGTATTTCTATTTCTTTCTTAATATACTTTTAAAAATAAATAAATGCACTGTATAGGCTGAGTGAGCATTATTGAATATTCAAAAAGTTATAAATTAATTGTAATTATATAGTGATTGCTACAATTAATTTTTTTCATATACTTATTACAATAATTGATAATTACTATACGAATTAAAATGTTGTTTTAAATTGATCAAATGCAAACAACAATGAGTGGCATAACATTTAGGTATTTATCTTTGCGTTATTTAATTTTGTAAATTATTCTGTTTACCAAAATCCGTGTATAGTTAGTTCCGCGGAGAAAAATCAATATTTAACAATGTATGTAACAAGATATTTTAATATTTCACAGGATATGCTTCAGGACGACGGTGTCTTTTTATATCCGACGCACCCGACCGCCGCCCCACTGCATCACGAGCCGCTTGTAAAACCTTTCAACTTCTCATATACGGCCATTATAAACGTGCTCGGTTTACCAGCCACCGCGTGTCCGCTCGGATTAAATAAGCAAGGGCTTCCTATAGGCATACAGGTAAGCCACTAATATTACAACTAACGAGCAAAAAAAAAATCGTCATATAGGATATTAAAAGTGCTTCGTCGCAAAGCCATACGAGTATTGATTAAAATTAATATACGTCCGGAAATTGTAGAAAAAAAAAGATTCAATTTCTTACAAATTAATATTTTATTTTTTAGGTCGTTGGTGGAATGTACCAAGATCGCAAAACCCTGGCTGTGGCCGAAGAGTTGCAGCGTGGATTCGGAGGCTGGGTGCCTCCCGAGATAATCGAATGATATCAATCTAAATAAAGTATTTCTACAATGAGCAAAAATAGCCGCCGAACAATGCCTTAGCCTCATCACGGATGGGGCCGACCGCGACAACATTTTTTTATGTTCAACTACGCGAGAGGTTTATTAACCTGCACAAGATATATTTATATCAAAGCGAAATACAAATGAGAAAAAAAAGGATTTAGGTATTTCATTTTTTTTAATCCGATTAGAATTTATATTTTCGTACAGGACAAATGCAAAGGTTACAATTGTTAAATTTCTGATCATGTGATGGTACAATCAATGCGCGTCTTAGTTGTTGTTATCTCCATGAAAGTCTATTTTATGTACGACTCATACGAATAAAATCAAGAGTATTTCTAACTGTTTCCAATAAAACTTTCTATCTTTTATTAAAAAAAAAAAAAAAAAACACAAATTAGATTATTCATTTAAATATTGCCTGTTACAAATAAGAAAGTACAATTTATTGTGCAAAGTAATTTATTTTATAAATATAAATCGTTCCAGAAATACATTAACAAAACTGGGCTTTAAAAACGGAAGACACATTTCCGTTAGCTTATCTAAACGACGTAGTAAAACAATTAATTCGCCTAAATTATAAAATATACGATGGTTGCAATGTAATGAGATTGTTTTTTTTTTTTGTTTTGCTTGTAAATCCTAAGCTTAGAGATGAATGCATAATACTTATAATTGTGTAATGTACATAACTTACGCACGATTTCACATTGTTTTGCAAATTGACAAGTAGCAGCGGTATATAGTCACGTGTCACAGCTCATGTTTCTTTAAGTTTTTTTCATCGTGTATACTTATATAGCCTTCATGCGATATATCGCATGCGTCAGAATTTGAAGATCAGTTTCCTGTCATGGTATACATCATTCTAATACGCCTAAATAGTATAAAAAAAAAAAGAGAAAGAGAACCTCTGGTCGATGAAGCACCCGACGCGGCGACAGTAAATCTCTGCTGCGAGCACGCGTCGAAAAATACGTAAGTATACAAGTCGACTCTCGAAAATGAGGTAGCGGTTTAAGTAACTTTTGAAAACATTGCATCTCTGTCTCTCTCTCCGAAGCGGCATCGCCTTAAGATATGAGATTACGCCTCTCCTCGACTTGCGCGTTGTGCGGCCCCGTGTCCTCGCTCTCTTTCTGCACGATTTCGAAATCGCTGGAATTGCTTAGTTTCTCCGCTGGCGAGTTACCCTCGTCGTCGTCGTCGTCGTCGCCGGTGACCAAGTGGCTGAGATCTATGTCGTCCGGTGACGCGGCCATGTTCTTCATCTCGATCGAGTTCGGGTCAGAAGAGGCACGTCTCGACGATGATTTTGCGGTCTCGCTTCCGTCGCCCGCCTCGCGTTTCGATTTCGATTCGGCGTCGTTTGCCCTGTGCATTTCCGCGACGGTGACGACGTTGCCGTTTCGTTGATTCTGCTGGGGTTTAGAGTTGTCGGTGTCTTTCTCGTGTTCATTGCCGTTCTGCGTGGCTACTTCGGCTTCTTTAATTGCCGAATGAATCACCGGTTCGGCCCAGAGACCTGGATTGAACGCGGGTCCGGTGCCGCCGAGCTCCGCCGGTAGAATGTCCAAGGGTAAGTGCTGATGCAGCGTACTGAGATTGTTCCCATGGAGGAAAATCTGAAACGAATTGAATGAAAACGTTAGGACAATTATTATTTTTAATTCAGGAGATTTCAAGATGATATAAATATTTGTAAATCCTAAAATATGAATTTTAATTATTGAAATATTCGGTCAATCCTTTCATGATGATGATGCATTCTTTGAATTCCTGTGCTACATATCTCACCGAATGAGTCAGTCGTTCGCAAGTTAATCGCGAAAAAATTTAAAACACACTTCATTGTGCGAAAAGCTAATAATGACTAGCCGCTGAAAAGTGACTCAAAACCCACAAGCTACAGTTAGGTCATCTTTCTTTAAACATCGTTAGTTCATTGTAAAATCAAATACAAAACAAAATTCGAATTTATCAGTCTTTGTTTTGCTATTTTGTTCTCAAGCAATTTAATCCATCTTTAAATGAAACCCGTATTATATACTTAAGATATCACAGGCAATCTTTCCATCTCCTTTTTGTACACCCAACTCCAATGATGGAAACTCGATTATACCTTATTTCTTGTCTTCTCGTCGAGGAAAGGCTTGACTAGAGCGAGCGTCGCCTGGACGTAGAGTGGCGGCGTGAGGAAGTGTATCGCCTTGAATCTGGCGGGGAAGCGACCGCGCAGGGCGGATATCAGGTTACGCAGAGCTCCGGCTCCCAGGGCTCCTCCTTGCCGTAACGAGAAACCACCCCAGTCGACCACGGCCACGAAACCCGATTGCTGTGGAAAAAAAGAAAGAGCTGAGTGTCACGGCTTAATTTTTACATTTCGACCGAAATACGCGCTTGCTCCATATAAAGGCTTGAATTTAAATGAAAGAGAAATCGATATATGGAATGATATAGACTGTAATCCGGAGTGTGATGTAGATTAGCATTCTTATATTATATGGTATAGTTGTGACTCACTTGGTTCCTGGGGTCTTGGATTAAAGTTTCTAAGACTAAGAAGATTGCTCTTTGGACGACCAGAGCCGGAATGGCGATTGGGTCCCATTGCGAGGCCAGTATTATTAAGACGCATCGGCCTTTCCTGTAAAAACGGTTAAAATGGAATATTTAATTATTATTTATGTACGAGTAATATTATTTTGAGCATAAAATTGCGTGAAGAAAGATTTTTCTTTCAATTACGTTTAACTTTCTTTTTACTGATTAGAAAAGCAATGGTTTTATATAGCCATGAATAGGTCGTAAAAGCTCCTTTATCTGACAGTTTATGTTCTAGATAAGTATTGATTATTGGATTAAACTGCGCAGGTGGTAAGTTCGAAAACCCGTAACTTAATCCTGCTCTCCATTGTCACAATAAAGTACTTTATCGATCGTTCAAGTTTTATTTTTTGACATTCCGAGGCGAGAATCATTGAAATTAAAAAAAAAAGAAACCCAGATTTGTATATATCCTATGTTTCTAAATACAATTAATAAAAATAGAATTTTACCTCGAATCACGTTAATTCAATCAAGTTATTCGCGGATCTTATCCTTATTAAATTAATGCCAATGAAAAAATATTAAAAGATAATGTACTTTTCATCGACGAGCAAATAAACGTTCCACGAACAAATAAAACTAGGAAAGTCTTCCGCTATAAACATGCGGCGTGTATAATATACTACACTATATATACGAAAAGTGTCTTCCTCACGCGGAGGAAGCACGACGGCTGATCGCGCGCGCGCAAGCGCCAGCTGAATCTTAATTAACACTTGTCGTCGACTATATGACCAACCTGTCGCGCGCTGGCAGTACGCCGGGTATACCGACGCGGAGGGCGCGCTGCAGCGCGGGGTCGCAGGCCGTCAGATTGCCAAATATGTCCTGGCGGTGGGCGATCTGCGCCTGGTAGGCGGCTATCAGCGCCGCCGCCTGCTCCGTCCTGAACTTCCGCGCCAACAGGAAGCGCATTATGTACTCGTCCGTGCACTCCTTCAGCTCTGCACATTTATAATATTATATATACATTTTGTGTTATATATAGATGTATATATTATAGTTTTATATATAATGGTTTTGTTTTATAATGTTGTCGATCAAGCTTTTTTTTGTCGGCGAAGTTCAACTAATGATTGAGAGGAAGTGCGGCTCTGCGGCGTGAATACATTTATTCCTGGTTCGTCGCACGTGGAACCGTTATGTATATATTTAAAAAGTGACGAAGCGTGACTGTATAGGATTATTGTTGCAGAGAGTTCGTGGCTCGGATGTTTATTCAAGGAGGAGCGCTTTGTGTTATCGCACGGATTGACATTTGAGCTTAATTTTAGTATGGGATCCATCTCTGCAATTAAACACTTTCGCGATATAATTTTGTATGAAACAAAAGGAGTACCTATAAGGAAAAAGAGTAGAAAGAAGCGACGTGGAAATGATTAATGGTGGTATTTTACTACGCGAAATCACGATGATAAATTTTTTTTGGAGGTATAATTTGAAGTTATTCTATCATATCTTTGTATCGATAGATCAACGAGTTTTAATTCGCTGAATCAAGATGCAAAGCGATTTTCGAGCGTGTTCGCGATATAGTTTGCGTACGTAATAATTTTTTCGGATCGTTACATAACTCATAAACGTCTGTTTTATCATGATGAAAATTTATGAGGCGATTCTAAGCAAACCTAAAAGTATGTTACTAAAGATTTTTTGTAACGTTAATCTTATAAGTTATTTTATGCGAGAGTACGTGGTACTTTACTTATTTAAAATCGAAAACTTAATTTCAAAAATGTTTACTCACATATTTTTGAATTAATTTTAAATGAAGAAGGTTTATAGCGACATGATTTACATAAAATACGCGAACACTTTGTATGACAAAAAAATAGCTTTGGTACGTTCCTAGGTAAGAGCAATTTTATGTTTAGCTGATTATAGCTGAATCATGAAAGAAGCAAAATGTAGAAAAGTAATCGTCGTTTTTTGCAATCACGCTTACTGTAGCAAAAACGGTGCCGAAATTGTCATTGGGCACATTTTTTTACCAGAATGACATACACTTTTATTTAGCAATGGTCGCAAAATATTTCGATTTCGTCAACATTTTTTTTTAAATAAATGAATTTATTAATATTTATCAAAACACTTCTCTGAAAAGTTTCTAAAAAACATTCTGAATTTTACTGATTGCACAGCAACCGTTTCTTTATAAGGTTTATTGCCAGCAGACAGAATTAGATAATTCAAGATTTGTTTGAAATCCTTTATTGACTTTGCCATTATGTTAAAAGCAAAAGAACAGTTACCTTATATTTTCATTGGTTCGAGAATGAGACTGGAATTATCTTATCGACGAATGATGAATACATACATTGTATGCCTCCACGTAACCGAAATTTCGCCGGCAGAAAAAAAAAAGATTTGAAATCCAAAGAACAGTTACCGCATTGTATTCTCGCGAATTTTTCTTCGCAGTAACTCAAGATAAAACTAACCGATATCTGTTTTACCGTGTATTATTATTCTCGAATACCACAGCGCATAATTCTCAGCTTCATAAAAAAGCCAAACAAAATAAAGCTATAAGCACATTTCAACACGTATACCTTAACGCATTCCCCGAAGAGTTACACAATCCGACAGTTCGCACCTTTCCCGCAGACGTAGCGCAAAAACGTGCGAAATCTCATTGTCGTTCGTCACTAACAAGCTTGAGCTGTCATACATACATACATATATACTCACCGACACCAGGCATGTCCCGCAAGATCGCCCTGACAGTCTTGATGGCGAGCTTCTTGTCGCGTACGTCGAACCTCGCCTGGTCCTGATAAATGCTCTTGGCGAGCGCGTGGTTCGCGTGGCCCCGGGTCGGGTCCCACATGTATTCACAGTACTCGGCCATATCTCCTCGTCTAAGTGTATTATATATATATATAACTAATAACACACACGCGCACTCTCACTTGTATTCTGGCTTGGAAACCAGTCCCCGGCTAATATCGTCTCTGTATATTCTATATATATAACCAAAGATCGACAAAAGACGACTAAGGTCGCAGCGCTTCGTTGATTCGAGGCCAAGTTAAGATCGTCGCCGTCGTCCTTAGCGATGCCTGCAGGTACTCACTCTTATTCAGCGCGTTATACGAGCGACGATGATGAGGCTGCGGGCGACTTGGCTTGCACCGCATGTCGCGGCTCCTGCCACAACCGCGCAGAGCCGATGAGGAACGTATAGTCGGGGCCGCGCGCGAGTATGCGATGCGCGGTGACTCAGTGCTAGGTATTAGCCGAGAAGGAAACGGAACGGAGCCGTCGGGTCTCCGTATAATGCCGGCAACAGCGGCGGCACTGACGGCGAGTCCTCCTCCTCCTCTTTCTCTCCGCTGAGACTCTCTGGAACAAGAAGGTATATGTACCGTTACGTCAAAACTCTATCTCTTTCTACTATCCTGAGCTGTCTCTGTGCTCGCGCGCTTATAGTGTGTAGGTATATAGGTGTACGCGAGACGTCTTTTCTTTGTGCCTTTTTTTCTCACTTTTGAGCGCGCCGGTGACGACGACGGAGATCGAGATCGCGGGAGAGAGAGAGAGACCGAAAAGTCTCGAGGGCGACACGCGCGACGTGAGAAAGTCGGGAGAGGTGGTTTTTGTTGGGGAAGAAAGAGAGAGAGAGAGGGAGAGAGAGACGGTTGAGTGGTCCAATTTCGTGAGATCGGTATACAATGAGAGCGTCGTTCACGGGAGGAAAAGATCGCCGAGGTTAAGGTGGCGTGTTATTAAGGCCTTTTTTTCAATTTCTCTTTTGTACTCGGTGTGGAAATAATGTGTGTAAGGACCGCGGTTATCTGGAGCCGAAAGTGTTATGATAATAATGACCGTTCGGTACTTTTTCCTTTCAACGTGTTGACCTTATTAGTAATAAGCTTTTGTAGATTATTTTTAGTGTAAGAAGAGGTGTGGGATGTTTTTTACAAAAGAATTGACATATTGACAATAACACTTTTAAAAAATAGTGTGTTACACGTGTTACACAAAGAATTTTGTTTATTTAATTATGCAAAACGGAGTGATGATAATTTATACCCGTCCATATTGGTATCTTTTAACATGATTATACCTGTTTAGATAGGATAAAGTTTTCAAAATTATTCATCAATAATAATTATATTCTGAATATTAAGCTGGCACCTGTATAATCACTTCATAATTCCTTTATTTTTATTTTATTCATTTTTTTTATAAGTAGATACCAACGAAACATTGTATTATTATCTAAAAAGATAAATTAAAAGTGCGTACGTAATTTAAGTGTCTTATACGTAATTTTTGTCCATACAAAGCAGAAATATATTTAGTTCAGTTTAGAAAATACTGCATAACACATTATTACAGAATATAATTACTTAAAAGTTTATTTAGAATGTTTTAATAATTGTCGTTATAAGTCGCTATTACGATGAATATTTTTGATAAATAGACGCTTACTATCTCGATTCCAACACTGTTCTTATGAGTTCGCCAAGATTTATCAGATGACGTAAATGCACATAGTTTGTTCGGAAAAGTGAAAGTTTCTACGAGGGCGTAAAAAATACTGTTGCACCTTCAGCGAATTCCATATTTTAATTAAAATTCTCAAACGTTATACTTGAAAACAGTTTACTGACCGGTAATTTTCGCCTTTCATTTTCGTAAAAAGTTTTGATAGAAATCTATTACGAAAAATTTTGCAATGTTTAGAGGCCCGTTAATATAATCAGGAACATGATTTCGCTAATGATTTTCTAAATAAAGCAGGCTTTCAGTGTTGAAAATTCATTGAAAAGTTTATGATTTCGCAATCGAATTTAGAAAACTTCAAGAGAGGTTAGTGAACTGCAGTTAATTTTAATTAATTCACATCCCGATAAATGATATATAGAATATTTTTCGCACAGCTCTTATATAGATTGGCATAACTTCAAATAAAATCCGGATGCAAATCTTGTTCAATATTTATTATACACTTGATAATATAATGAATGATACACAATATATATATTTCAAGTGAAGTATAAAACAAATGAAGAACTCACTTGACACTATATACGATATTTCAATGATTTGCAGAACCGAACGCGTGCCGATGACTGACGGCGATTCGAAAGCAACAAAGAATCCCGAGCTCGCGTAAAAATACCTATATATATATAATGAACCTGAACAGAAAGAGAGACAGAGCGAGAGGTAGAAAAGACAGAGTGAGAGGAGAAGGTATATAAGAGTGACGAAGGCGAGGTATATATACAACGCACATACACTCAACTCGCTAGCGAATGCATTGCTGCAGCGGGGAGCGAACGAACGAGCGGCGCGCAAGAAAAAGGAGTAGCAAAAAAGGAGTGAGTCGATCGCGCGAGAAAACGTATACGGTTGTGTGTGCGTTTTACGTATATATATATATATATATCACACGCCGGAGCGTCGAACGCGCGCGAGCGGCTAACTCATCGAGCGGACCGGCTCTCGATCGCCCGCCACTCGTATATATAGATATAGGTATTATATAAACCAACTCCTCGACTGCGCGCTACACACACGCACATACGTATATATACAAAACTCGCGCGTGTGCGTATATAGGTATAGTACGCAAAGCGGTCGATTCGCCGGTTTGTTGAAAAAAGGAGCAAAATCGCAGCGAGCGCATCCGCCCACGGCGGTATGGGAACTTTCCAATAGCTACTCTCTGCGCGCGCGGCGGCCTCGAGACGCGAACCGAAATTATATATCTTATACCGCGCGGATAGACCAAAGGATCTCACGCGCGGCCGGCTGCTGGTGCACGACTTTCGCTGCGATGTCTGCCGTCCGTCTGCGGGCTGTGCTGGAATGCAAAAAGATCTCGCGAGACTGCTGCCGAGTATTTTTAAAGCGCGAAACAGGAGTCGCTCGGCGAACATAATATAAAACGGGCGGTTATTGCAAGAAGGAGGTGCTCGGTTTCTGTTATTTTTTTTTTTCCAAAGAAGATGAACGATTTTTTTTTATTGGAGTATAGAGAGAGAGAGCGGGGAGTTATTATGTGATTGGAGGTACGATGAATGCTGAAACTTATAGGTAGTTTTTTATATGGTAGAATTAAAGTCTATAAATGCTGGGAAAAATAAAAACTATATTTTACTCTCAAAATATATCTTTCAGTAAAAGAAATGTACCCAACTTTATTAACGTTCTGGGCAGAAATTTAAAACTGGAATAATAAAAACAAAAGATGAAAATGTTATTGTTACTTTTACATGTAATTAATTTTCTCTTAATGCCAAACCGGTGTTGTCACTGTCATCGATTATTGAAATATCTTCAGACAGAAGATGAGTAATACGCGTATATGTCTTATTTAATTTTAACAAACATTTTAGGGGATGTGTATTAATTCAAGGGGAAAGAAAAAAAGTTTTTATCGAAACTGATAGGTTGAAAGTAAATACATTATTTTTATTTGTCGCGACTAATTTCCAGACGTGAGTTTTGCGTTTCTATCACTTTTTGTCAATATTTAAAAAATGTTCGTACAAAATTACCTTTCAATTGTCGTAATTATCTTACAAACGTACACGATAAAACAACGACACTGCCAAATTATCCTCAAAAATAATTAAAAGTTACCCTGAAACATTTATAAAATTTGCACGATAACACCAAAAAATTTATCTGAGTAATTCACTTAATCGAGTTAATTTTGTTCAATATGTAGCAACACAAATGAAGCTTGTGTACCATTGTAAGTTACATTAACTTTAAAAAACTGCGAATACTTATGGCTGACCTCAATCTTAAACAAAAAATAGTATTTACGATCGAAACAATTGTGTATTATATAAGTATAACTGCGTTTTTTTATATATAGATTTATTTAATATTAGTTGTATTTAAAAGAAAATATATATAATATTTTACGTGTGTTCACAGTAGTACGAATATATAATCTATATAGGTAATAACATAGATATATAATGATGTAAATATTATACGTCGAATAGAAGTGCATCATAGTGCGTGCATCAGTATAAGTATAGATATTGCAAACGAATGTAGTACGTCACTGATCTTTAACAGATATTTCAAGTTCCTTTATGATACTAAAGAGGTCAAATATTTTTAATTATAAAATTTTCTCATGCTCTGGAAAATATGTAGGTTTTACAGCTTTTCTAGAAAATTTTATGTTGTTCTTACACACTCAATGTCCTCTTTACGTAAGAGATATTTATTTTTTCTGCTAACACGGAAAAACACTAATAGTTACGAAAAGCCATTGTGATCGTCGATAGTCGCTTGTATATGTAGTCGAAAACAACTTGTAATCGAACTTAACCAAAGTGCAATAAAAGCGGTTGCATTTGTCGTCGAGCCTTTCATAGTAAAGCGAAAAAGGAACAATTCGCATCGATGAATAGTCACGCCTTTTCCGGATTCGCTTAGGCGTAAATAGCCTTGAAAACTTTAACGTTCCGAACCTTGGTTATTGAACAAACAACGAGATAATCTACTGTAACTGCAATTAAGAATAAGAGTCGTTCTGTTCAATGATTGAAGGCAAAATATCGAACGCTGAATTTATTACTTAAATAATGCAGTTCTCATGAATGACTTAATTTGTCATGTAGAAAAGTAGAAATAGAGACCTCAATAAAATAATTATTAATTTTACAGATTCGTATAGGTATGAATAAACTAATTTTTAAAATAAAAATAATTACAATTTAAAAAAAAGTGCTCAAGTCACATATTTTACTGCTATCCTATACTTGCCTTCCTAAACTTCAAGGAAATAAAAAATATAACTTTTTAATTGTGTGTGATTGTTTAGTTGCAGGAAAAACTTTTTAGAATTTATAAATAAAGCAACGGACTCGACAACCACGATAATCCGCGAATGTGTCTTATCACGTGATATATTCTGCTAATAATTTAGTGCTATTTATATCTTGCGTGTAAAAGTCTACAGCGTCGAACAGTAGTCATAGAGTGGAAAAAATAGGTCAATAAAGTAGTCTGAAGTATGAGCAATTTTGTGTAAGAATTGTTTCGTACCCGCGTACCCATGTAATTAGCATTACGCAATTGTGTTATGAAATCAGTTTCTTTTTTTGTCTTTTGAAGAAGCATCATGTTGCCACTATAATGCCGGAAGAACTATAATTCTATGATCACCTCGAAAAATGCGCCTATCTAAACAAGAAGCAAGAATGTCGTTTCCGTGCCACTTTGTATTTAAAAATGCCAAGATTTATTGGCATTGAAATGCGTAGAGCCTACGCCAAATTCATTGAAACTTTTAAGTTTCTTTGCTACGTATAAATAAAATTCTACGTTTACATTTTCAAGTCCTCAAGACAGCATTATATACACTTATTCAAATGCGGTCACCGTCAAATTGGTCTCTAGAAATCGAAAGTATTGTTTCACTATTATTATAGAATAACCGACTACACGAAACATCGAAGGGACCATCTTTGTTATCCATAATGCAGTATAATTTTCACATATAAAACCAGCTCTTTTAAAAACTAAGTGACTCACACAACGGCGTTCGCGCATATACAACGAATTCAACGGAACCTTACCAAAATCGGTATTTTCGTATACGCAGCTGCAATAAAAACTTTTCCACATCTCTGCCCCACACGCACAACCTCGCCGCGCATTTTAATCGCTCGCTCCCTCATAATCGGCGAAAGAGTTAGTATATACAAACCCCGAATTGAGCAATTCCGAATAATAGCAGCCGATAAGCGGGACTGTAATACAACAGAGGGCATAAATCACGAGAAATCAATATCAGCTGGCGCTGACGCGCGCCGTCATCTATGTTTTGACTAGAATCCGCAGTTTACCGCCCCGCGCGCAATAAATCCGCGGGGCGACCTCAGCGATAAATCGACGCGCTCGTCGACCATAAAGCCCCCGCGGTCGCAACTCTCCATCGTTTCGTATCGGCTCTTATTTCGAAAGCGCTGGCGCGCGTGCCGCAGAGAGCCGCGATCGAAGCAAAAAAACTCGCGCGCATATTCGCTTCGTAAAAAACGTGAGCTAATCTCATTGCCATGCAAACGGAGTATATATATATAACAGTATGTATAGCAACTGCGGCACACGCATACGTGCCGAATCGTTACAACCGCCGCCGCCGCTGCGGCGACGACCTTCGCCCGTCGCTTATTATATACCTCTATTATACAGCCGCCGCTGAAGACGTCGATGCGAGGAGCACTGGCGTGGCTGTGTTTTTTTACACCCAACAAATCAATTCCACGAAGGACTGAGCGCGCAGACGCTGACCCCTTCTTGCGATGGTAGCAGATAACAGCGCGATCACTCGCGCGCGGAACGGAACAACGGCGGCAGTACCACTACTACTGCTGGCTCTTCCGGTCTCGGCGAGCTACTACTAATACTCCCTCGGCGCTGCTGCAGCCCGAGAGCTCGCCGACGCGGTATATAGCGGGTAACTGAGGGAACCGATAGCCACGCGAGCAAGCCAAGCGCCGTGCACCGCGTCCGGTATATATCCGCGTAACGAGCGAGCAGGCGCGATTGTATATAAAACACGGCGCACAGCGCGCAAGCAGAGCGCTATGCCGCCGACGTCATATACAACACTATATAGGTGCACTTCGTTACGGTTTCCCTGGAGTCGCGCGCCGGTGCTGCTGGCAGCCATTTTCGCGTTGCCGAGCGCCAGGCGGGATGTAAGAGACCGACAGAGAAAGAGAAAGGCGCATGCTACTCGCATGTGTGGGTGCATGGGCTGTGTGTGTATACACGTGCGAGCACGCGGTTCTCTTTATTTGACGAATGTGTGTGTGTATGTATAATGTACGCTCGGCGGAACTGTGTCTATCTGTACATGACACGTTACGAGGCAGCGAACTTTCTGTGTGTGTCTTACATAGAAAAAAAAGAAGCGGAGCACGATTTGTGGTAGCGTTTTGTGGGCATTGCGAAAGGTGCACAGTTGTTTGTGTCCTCTGTCGATGCGCCGATAAAGAATTGAAGCGGGATGTTGGATGATGGCGTGGCTATATACATGTAACATGGACGTGACTTTTTGTTCTGTTGCTAAAAAATGCGATCGGCGGTGACGATGCATGCACCTGATTAAACTTTGAGTTCGTTGATCGAGTTCTTTCCTGGTTACCGATTGACGAATATTTTTAACGCATTCTGTCAAGATAAATAATCAGTTAATTGTGTGAAAAGTTTATTTATCACAGTCTTATTCATGTTGTTCGTTGATTGATTTCCTTTTTGGGGGGGATCAGCTTTGTGGTAATTACCGATTGACGAATATTTTTAACGCATTCTGTCGAGATAAATCATCAGCTAGTTGTATGAAAAGTTTATTTATCATAGTCTTATTCATGTCATGTAAATATTTAAAGAAAAAGGTCAAAGTAACAGTTTTATTACGCATAATAAGTTTTCATTTGACTCGTTAGATGGAATTTATGATGGTTTTTACGTAGGAAATGTAAAAGTAATTTACACTTTCTGTTTGGCATGCAAATGTTAAAGGTAGTGAATCTATAAAATCTTTGCGCGATATTTCTCTGGTGCGATTTAATTTTGTATCATTGATTTATATTTAACTATGATAAGTAGCACGATTGATCGTTATGTAGTTAGCGCATTGTAAAACTTCTTACAAAAGTTCTTAGTAAAACTTCTATTCTTATTCACTTGTAAAAAGACTACGCAGTCCCACTATCATTTTAAAAATTGGATTTTCCTCTTTTTGATATAAAGCCTATTTTTAATATAACATACATAAAAAAGCAGATTTCCCGTATAAAATAAAAAAAAATTAAATCTTTGGAATTCAACTATTAAATAAAATTATCATTAAATTATTTTGCACAATTACATACACATATACATATTCTCTGAAGTCTATCTTGAAGCCAAATAAGATTAATTACAGCTATCACAATAAATTATAAATTCTCGCATTAATAAAAGTGAATAACTGCAGATCTTCAACTCACTTGTTATTAATTATTCTCATTTCATGGTAAAAAAATTACCGCGTGACGTTAGATTTCTCATCGTCTGGAGGCCTATACGGCGAACCCGATCGAAAGTGGAAAAAAAAAATTTCCAGTGGACGCGCAAGGTAATTGAGGCGCAATTATTATAATACTTTAAGGACATCTATCGGCGCACGATAAAACCCTGCTTCAGCGTGGCACGTGTGTGTCTTTACCTTGCCTTGCAGGTTCGCTAACTCGCTTGCAAAATGCCGACAGTTTGCATGATGATGTACGTGTCTTCGATATACGACGACGGGGGCACGTGCTGTGGATAAAAATTGCTCGCGCACTCGGCCGGTGGTCAAGGTAATGCGAAGTCATTTAATTTATTATCCTTGTAGCAACTTTTTTTGAGCATAAAATGCAAATGAGTCGGTATATGAGATAATCATCATTATTGTTTTAAATAATTATTTTTGTTCAGAAGAAATATATTTTGGAGCATGTTTTTATAAAGAAAACACTACTTTTAAATTTAATTGGCATAACCTACCTGTTTGAAAATTAATTTTTAATAGATATAATAGGTTGAATCAAATCAGTAAAAAGTGGTTTCTTTTTATCTAAATAAATCATTTTTATAGATTATGCACATACATGTATTAGTAATTTGTATTATAGAATGTGCCGCGATTTCTACATTACCGGCAGTTTGAAACCGAACTGTAATAGTTGTGAAGAAATTGTTATAGGAGAATGATAAATTCATTTACTTTACAAACGATTCTCCTACATGAAGCTAAATAACATATAAATAATAACATATAATAACATAGGAATGTCAGTCCTGGATTTGGCTGAAACTGTAGGAGGCACTTCTTTATGACAAATAATGAGACACGTGTTTCGGGGTTTTTGTGAATGGGCCTTTTGTTCCGAGATTCAAGCTATTTTATGTCTAAAATGAACTATTTTTGATAAAAATTGGGTATCTTTGTTTAGTTATAGCTTTTTGAATATTTGGGTTATATAAATGGACTAAAAAGTTTATAAAAGAAGGCAGAAAAAGCTTTAATTTAAGCTGTTTTTCGTTGAAAAATGGCGATTTATCAAAAAGTTATAGGCTATGAAAAATAGAGTAAGAAGATAGCTCAAAATACCACCCGTTAAATGCTTGAAAAAAATGAGAAATTTTTATTTATTTTTTTACTCTATTTTTAATAGCCTATAACTTTTTGATAAATCGACATTTTTCAACGAAACACAGCTTAAATTAAAGTTTTTTCTGCATTCCTTTATAAACTTTTTGGTCCATTTACATAACCATAGTATTCAAAAAGCTATAACTAATGAAAGATACCCCATTTTTATAAAAAATAGTTCATTATAGACAAAAAATAGCTTGAATCTCGGAACAAAAGGCCTATTCACAAAAACCATGAGACACATGTCTCATTATTTGTCATAAAGAAGTACCTCCTATAGTTTCACCCAAATCCAGGACACGCATTCCTGGTGCTCCCCGTGTGAGTTAAATATTTATGGTCACTTTACATAACTGTTTTAGCTTAAGGCGATGTGAACCTCAAAATCAACCCAATTTCATTATTTAATTCATAAACATTCGAACGTTTATTTGGAAAAACAATTCTGTCAGGCGCTCCGTGTATGTAAATACTATGCTCAGATTTTTTTTTTGTGCGATTCTATCAGCATTTCCATGAGATACGCTCGTTTTAATACTGGCAAAATTCGAAGTACTACAGATCCCTACTTATCGGCATTGCGGCTTTTATTTAATTAAATAAATTCTGAGTAGATTTTTGGAAAAACAGCTCTGTCAGGCGCTCCGTATATATAAATACTATACTCAATTTTTTTTTTTAGTAATTCAATTATTATTTGCAAAAGATATACATGTTCTAAAATTTGTCGGTAAGTACACATTATCTTAATCTTATAGCTAATAAAAAAAAAGAAATTCTTTATATCTTTGAACCTTAATTGAAAGAGAATTAAAACGTATATCTTATTAACTTTTTTTACGTCGCATTTTTGTAGTAGCGAAATCTTCATGATACTGTGTTCGAAGTCAGGTGATTGACCTAATAAGAGTTCCTGAAATAACGAGCCTCTTTGGAAGTACATCTTTTAAAAATTTTAAAAACTTCGTTTGATTTCAAATATTATTAATTTGATAATATACATTTTAATATATATTTAGAATAAAAACTTTTACGTTTTATAAAAGATTTTTCAAAGGTCTCAAATTTTCTAATATTTGTCGTCAGTCGTAGCTTAAGACCAGAAATAAAGGATCATTGAACCGATTAAAAATAAAAACTTCAATCAGCGTGAACAAGAATTATAGCAATAAGTTGTAATAGGTTTCACCATTTTCACAAAAGTAGATCTCGTACATTTTAAAATCTATATTGTATAATATAATATTGCGTAAAATTAGAACATTATAGTTTAGTATCCTTATTCCTTTCATTAAAAATTAGTTTTGTTTCTACATATTATTTCAATTTATAATGATTTTCTGATAAAAGGCAAATTTTGTAATTATAGTTTAGAATTACAAATCATTATAAAAAATTTTCAACTATTTTACTGATCATAATTTGTGAATGATAACCAACATCTGTGGATACTTTAAAAGAGTTAAATTAATGTGAAATTAATATGGCTACGTAATCGAGCTACACTATCTCAGCATAATAAATCAGTAGTTTATACTGTAATATTTCAAATGATTTTAAAATATTCTGAAAGACTTTCATGCAGCAATAAAAAATCTTTCCATCCACTGTTTTCTATTAGATTATATGTAGGTTACAATTCTAAAATATAAAAATACTATTAAACTAAATATATAAAGTAGACAATAATATGTTTATAATTTAAAATTAGATAAAAAATTGAAGAAAGTTGATTTTTAGATTGTAATTTTAATGTTTTCAATTAAAACTATAAAAATATTAATATTTAATATATTAAAAATTTTACAAAAAATGATAAATTATAATAAACTTATAATTGATAATTAAATTTTAAATAAAACAAAAATTCTTTTTATTTTGATATCTTAGAAAAAGTTAAAAGATATTCTAGTTTATCACTTAATTTTGCAATGCAATCTGGAATTGCATAATAAAAAATACCCGATAAAGAAGCGGCAAAGATGCAAATATCGTTTCTAATTTATCATAAAAAAATATTTATTCCAACTACCGGCTGCGTCTGATTGCATTTATCGCTATTAGGTATCCGCTTTGTGAGATTAGGTCAACTCAATATTACTGTACATAAATTTTACTTTTGAAATCATAACTTGAACTAAGTATAACGAAAGCTGTGCATCAAAGTAATCTGTTAAAAATATTTAATACTACAATAACATATTTCTTTTTTTGTCTCGTACGAAAATAAAAGCAATATCTATCTATCTATTTTAAGTTGATATTAATCCATTAACGTCAAACTTGCATGTTTTATTATTGATAATAATAAAATCAATTCTTTCAACAATATGATAATATGACAAATCGGTCTTTTTCAGCGAACTCTTTCAGAATTTTTAGTAAAAAAACGCGTTTCAATGCATATTTGATAATAGTTTTTGCAATTTAAAAAAAAAATGCAAGTTTTTTGTTCTTCTTTTTCGAAAAAACCTAAATTATCATAATGTATCAATTATTTAGAAGGTCTAAAATTATAATAGATCGTGCACAAACTATTTTTTCTAAAAGAATGTGCCAAGTAGTTTTCAAAAATTCAATATGGCGGTCAAGACATGGCAAAATTGCTAGATTGTGTTTAATCACTTCTGATTTCTTTATGGGTATTATCGTCCTATTATCGATAACATCCATTTCCATATATCAATTCAACATGTCTAGAAAACATTTGCAATAAAAAAATATCGGGCAAAACAAAATGCCGTCCGTAGTCAGTCACGAACGTTCAGTTCTTTTGTGGAAGGAACGAACTCCGAAATCCGGCACATGAAAAAATACTACACCATTGGGCTTTTTAAGGTCAATGATCTTGCTTCTAATATAAAATTTTTAAAACTCAAAAAGGGGAACCCAATATGGTGGTACAAAAATGCAAAAATCAAGAAATGAAACTTTGCCATTTCTTGACCGCACTTGGGATTTGTCAAAACTACTCGCATATTCTTTTAGGAAAAATAGTTTGTGTATGGTCTATTATAGTTTTAGAGCTTCTAAATAATTGAAAAATTCTGAAAATTTAAATTTTTTGAAAAAGGAGACAAGAAAATTTGCCGTTTTTACTCAAATTGCAAAATTTATCATCAAATATGTATTAAAACGAGTTTTTTATATGTTCTTTTATGTTCTCTCGACAGATTTGTCATATTGTTGAAATTATCATATTGTTGAAAAAACATATAACAAAATATGCAAATTTTACGTTAATGGGTTAACATCACTTAAGAATATGATAATTTGGATATTTGTAAAATCCGTACAATATTATGTAAGAACTTTTCTTCGTACGCCACCATTAGGACCGCGGGCGGATTCGTGCACAAAATCTGAATAAAAATTAGATTGACCAAAATCTTCAATTGCTGCTCTCTTTAAAATAATATAATTTATGCGTTTATGAAGATACAAAATATAAGAAATGGAAAATATTAAATATTTATACCGATAAGAATGTTATTGAAAGTACATAATAACATTTAATATTAGAAAATTGTGTATTAAGTATTACAAGGTCAAGATTATACAGAAATATGTCAAGACATGAGTATGTAAGAACTTTTGAAAAATGTTATTTAATAAAAAAATCTCTGACAACTGAACTGAAAATTTAAATACTAAGAAATAAACCTCGCATTTTCCGCATTTCTCGCATTTTAAACTGCTTGTAAAAAAAGGACATACTTATTATATTTAGAGTGTGTGCTTCCTTGCAGACATGTTAATTACTTAATTTCAATTATTAGAATTTATTTTTATTTATTTTATTGTGACTACAGATAAAGATGTAGCGAAACAATACATTAATGATTTCCTTGTAAAACTTTGTTATGAATTTAGTTTTTTTTTTTAGTAAGTAACCATTACAGTAACTTTCCTACCTCGAATTAATTAAGATTACGGAATATATTCGAGATAGATCGTAAGACACACCACTCCTTTCTATGTAGACAAACCTCATAGACAAGTTTGGTATCATAACTTGATATACTATTTTATAAATTCTTACTCTTATTTACTAAAATTTATTTTAACACAACGCTGAAAACGCATAAAGAAGGGCTAGCACATACAACTTATAACTGTATAATGTATCAATTTTCCAGATTCTGCGTTAATAACTTCGTTTTAATATAATCAAGGAGGTAAGTACACTTCAGTAGTCGCAAAATACATAAAGATTAGCAATGGAAAAAGAGTAAAACAAGAACATAACACGGATAACAAAATTTACCTATAAAAACATTACGCAAGTGACGTCAAATATTAATTTAAGAAGATTAATTGCACACGTGTACTTAATTGTAACAGCAAAAAGATAAAACATCTTGTCAGTCTGGCTTATAAAAAAGACTGGTTATTGTAATTAAGTGTTTATCAAATTAGAATTTTAAACGTAAATGGAAACTTAAATTTTGAAAAAAAAAAATACCAGTTTTCGAAACTTCTTAGTAAAATCAGATAGTAACAATCCAAACATTTTCTGGTACCTCCAACCAGGCTCCTAGGTATATCGCCGTCCAAATTCGAAATGCACCTCGATCAATATACCGCTCTGCTATAGTAGGTATCGACAGCAAGTTGATGATCCAGCTGCGAGATGCCGCCATCGGCGAAAGCCCACGCACGCCTCCACTGTTAGCCGTGCAGCCAGGTAGAATATCTTTCACACACATCCATACATCTATTACATTCATACGCACACACCTGCAGCCACGCGTTCCTGCTTACGTCAGAGCATCGCCGGCGCCCAGCTGACGCGGGGCTTTTTTACGCCCGCGCGGTCTCTCCCCTCTCCCTATAATACATATATATATACACGCTTTGAAGTCACGCTTGCGCGCTCCCCTCCACCAGGACGAGTCTTTCTCCTTCTCGCACGCATATATAGATATACATTCCAGCGTGTGTCCTGCAGAGCCTTTCAAAGTCAAGTTTAACGCGTTCCTCCGAGAGGACGATAACCCGACACTGCAGAAAGAGGCTCTTGCAGGGGGAGGACTGGTTTTTATGGAATACTCCGCGCTTGCTCCGAAATATTTCGGAGCACGTCGCGTGTCGCCCGCACGTCCTGCGCGCAGCACAGGAAAACATTGACTTGGTGCATATGTACTACCTATACGCTATAAGAAGCAAAGCATCAATCTGTCGCTGGTTTATATATACCGGTGATGCAACGCGCTTAGCACTGGCGGCGGCCGGAGATGAGCGGCTGTTCTCCGTTATCACTCCCCCTCTCCTGCAGCTTCTCTCGCTCTTTATCATCTCTCTCTCTCTCTCTCTCGCTTCCTGACAGCCTACGTACAGTATGTATCGCCTATAGCCATTATGGCGCACAGCTCGCGCTAGATCGCGACTAAGACAATATACGTACGATTGGGGGACGGCGTAGGCGCGAATGTAACAACTCATCGTCTCTTAAGTTGCGCCGCCGTCGCTGCTGCTGCTGCTGCTGCTCCCGATAAGCCGTGCTGGTGGCATCACGCTTGCGCAAGGGGGAGGGATATATACAAGTAGGTAGGCAGGAGAGACGCAGGCGCGCGCGCGTGAGCCGATGATTCCTGCAGGCGTCTATGTGGCCTAGACCGCGTATTATACGCATCCCGCAAGTCACCACACCACACAGAGAGTCTCTCTCTCGCGGGCGTCGAGAAGCGCGTCCGTGAATTTCCGACGAGCTCTGCGCGCGGTATATAGTGGTCAGTCATGCTCTAGTCGTCGCGAGCTGCGCGTGTCCCTCTCTCTCTCTCTTTCTGACTCTTGATATATACTATATATATATATACGGAGCTCATCTGCAATCAGTATATACGTGGAGAGACCTGCGACCTTCCACCGTCGTGCGATTCGCCGTGTGTCCCCTCTCTTACTGCCTACACCGTCAGTGCGAGCTTTCGGTGCACAGCCGGTGTCAAAGCATATAGGCGGGAGAAGACGCGCGCGCGCACGCCTGCGTGTTACTTACTCGGCGATTTTGGCCATCGTCATTCAATCGCCTGCCCGGCCCTCGTAAGTACGCATCGGGACGTTCTAGTGGACGATATTGACGGAATTGCTGCGCTGCCTGTGCACTGCTGCTGTCGCGATATATCGTGCCATTGCTGGCTCGATTTATTTCATCTTTTCGGCACGGAAATATAACAGGTGAGTTTGTTGACGCTGACGTGGTGTGTGTGCGTGTGATGCGTTTGTGCGCGTATTATGTAGAATGCAAAGTGCGAGAGTCGGAGCAGGCTATACTCGGGGTACCTGTTTTCCTTGTTGTTTGTTAAGTCGCGTGTAATAAAGTTTTTTAGAAACTTTAATATAGTAATGTACGTCGTAGATGTAGGTGAAATGTATTTTACTAGTTGTGCGTGGAATAATGAATTACGACGCGTCAGGGTGCGCAGAGCAAGTAGTGGCACGGCGTTTAGAGAAAAAGGGGTCGTCTGCGGTGCAGTTAATAAAAAAAGCTTTCAATGGAATTGTATAGGATATGAATATTTAAAACGATTCTAAATTTAAATGAATCGTTTATTATCGCGCACTTTATGTGCTTTGTTAATAAAAAATGAAGGCATACTTTTAAAAAGAGCATGAAAACATTAGTTATATATATTTTTCTGGAAGAGTTGTTCTTACTTATAAATAATTAACTTTGAAGAATTATTATCACTCTGTTGATTTTAGCTTTAGCACTGTACGTAACAAGTAAATAAATTCATTCTACAAATAAATAATTGTATGTGCTAAAGTAAGTTGCCTACAAAATTAAATGCCTCGCATTATCAGATATTGTTTAAAAGAATATAAATATTACGTAGCTATAATAAAAAAATAGGCTATTTTTATTAAATAAAATAAAAAGTTCTTTAAAAATGACAAAGTTTTGGTCAAATAAGTTAGTTGAATTTGCAAAAATATGATACTATTAAATATATTTTCTTATTCTTTTATCACTATACATCTAGATATAAAAATGTTCTTGTTCATTCTTAATGGTTCGCAAGTATTTTAAAAATTATTTTTTTAATTAGATATTTTTTCCTTTTAATCCGAATAATATTTTCTTCAAATTATTTATTTTATAATATAAACATAAATTCTATTGAGCTTTCATATTATTGCAGAAAATCGTATTTATTCAGTTTTCAATTACAATTCTTTACTCGGTAGTATAATAATTTTTTACTAAATATTATTTAGAGTAACTATTATTACGGAAATATTTATATTATGTTTGACGCATGCATCTGTTCGGCATAATAATTTAAAGTAACATACTTGAACTTGTATAAAATTAAAATTGCATAAGCTTTACTAAATATAGTCAATTAAAACCGAAAAAAAAGATTTCATAATAAATACTATTTCAAGTTTTCTAATTATTATTTAAACATATGAACATATATTTTACATTCAGCGTAAGTTTAAACGAGTAATATGAAATTGTTTTAAAATACGTATGGCAATACTTATTAGGTGAAAAAAAGCTGACTAGATATATATCATGCTATAAAAACCAACCGTATGATTACTGAAGAGTATGTCTGGAAAACTTTATTTTTTTCATATTTTCTTATCAATAATAACTATATTAAGCCGATAAGCATTAAAAAAAACATGAAGACATTCATATACCACCATTATAGAAGATCAGCAGTAGACCATCTTATCAAAACTTTATGTATCAGAGTGACTTTGTAATAAACTTTAAACTGACCACAACAGATAATATTACAGTTTTATTATGCACTAAAGGACCTGCTTTATAAAACAACAAGTGTTAAATACATTAAGGAGGATCTTTCGCAAAATCAAAACCAATATTTTCAAATAAAATTAATACGTGATAAATAATGATTATTACAATCTCTGTGCGAAATTTCAATGTAGCTTGACGAAGAAAAAAATGAGTACGACATTAATAAAAATCGAGTTTTGAGATTACATTGCTACATAACTGTATGGAATAATTCGATTTTATTGTGTATGTTTGCATAATTTTTATACTTCCAGCCTATTTTAGCCAGTATAAGACAATGAGATGGCTGAGCGGAACAAGATCGTATCTCACCGCGCGAATGAAGAACATCGTATCTCAGCGCGTAGACGAAGAACGTCGTATCTCACCGCGCAGATGAAGAACGTCGTATCTCACCGCGCGGCGAAGAACGTCGTATCTCACCGCGCAGATGAAGAACGTTGTATCTAGCGCTCTTGCGGTCAGTACACGGTCAGTATATGCGGCGAGATACGACGTTCGTCATCCGCGCGCTGAGATACGACATTCTTCATCCGAACGGTGAGATACGACGCTCTTCATCCGCGCGGTGAGATACGACGTTCTTCGTCCGCGCGCCGAGATACGACCTTATTCCGCTCAGCCGTCGATATATTCTAGAAACCATAAGGAAAAAGAATCAATAACAAAATATGTGGGTCAACGAAGATTTCTTGTGTCAATTTCTTCCCTGAGATTCTGCTCCAGATGCTGCGGGAAACCTACGTAAATAGAAAATTGGGTTCTTCAGTATTGGAAATCGCCTGTAAGGATGTTTTACCCCTACACTGAAAAAGAGTTAGGGCGCTGCAAGCGCCGCTTGCGGGTGAACAGCTGTGCTCTCAGGTTTTGAGTAGACGTTGCTCTGATTTTAGCGCAGTATACGTCCTAAAATGAAGATCGCCGACTACACTGAAAAAAGGTTAGGGCTGCCGCCGCGCTCCGTGTAGGAACACCCGTGCACTATAGGAGAAGATCAACGGGCACGCTATACTCGGGCTGTGTGCGCTCGAAAAAAAGGGGCAACTGGCACCTCAGGCGCGTGGAAAACTGCTGCGCGACGTATACGAAAACCATCTGGAAAAAGCACTGGTTTCCCGCCTTACCGCGGATAGCCCGTGCGCCGCGCTGGCGCTTATGTTGCGCAAAAGTGGGCAGCATATGCCCCAAACCGAGCGGACAGGGGATGCGCTGCAAATTGAGCAGCTGGTGTCCGCTAGCGGGCAGCTGGTGCGCTAACCTTTTTTCAGTGTAGATGAACTCAAAAATGTGTGTTTAGAAGCATTTAATACAATTTTTCAATTTTTATACATTTGGTACATGAGATCTCGCTTGAGATCTCACCTGATATCTCAGCACATGACTCGAAGCTGCTCGAAATGCTCGATTTTCCATTCACTTTTCTATGCAGGAAAAAATCCTTTTTCATGCACATGTAACAAGGGACTAAAGTCGCAGATTACTCCCGTGGGTGAATTTACTGCCCGAGCGAGCATAGCGAAGCGAGGGCAGTGATCACCCAAGGGAATGATCGACTTTAGTCCCGTGTTACATAATGTACTTCATTCCCACCGCTACTGTGGCCACTTCATAGATTTGAAAAGTTATTTTGTATTTATGTGTTATAATTTTGCTAGTTTTAACCCAATTCACCATAAACGTATAAAATTAGACTATATTACTTTATTCCCGCTAATTTACTTTATTCCCGCAGACCAATCACGGGTTCCATTTAAACGGACTTGACCAATCGCAAAGGTTTTATTTCGGCTTCACATTTTCGTCATCATTCTTTTAAAAGAGAGAATGTTATTTGCTATAGAAAAGTATTTTAACGTTCTTATTGATGATTTCTAACTTGTTCAAATTTGCTACACTGACACTTACTGATAAACTTACAATAATTGCAACCGATTAAGTAGTTAAAAAGTATAAATATTCTGTTGTAAGATAACGTTGTGATAATCAGCCTTAAAGGAAAGTTAGAAAACATCTTTTTTTTTAAATTATATGAATATTTTGTAATTAGTACTAATAATAAATCTATAATCATTCTTATACATTATCAACCATGACCTTCTAAAATACTGTCTGAAGAACTTTGTACCCCAGACATCAGTTGAATAATGCATTTGAAGATACAGTAATGAAAAACAAACAAAAAATTATGCATCCAGAGATTTTTAGTGTGAAAAAATATCTCAGTTATATATAAATTTAATGTTCATTAGTGCTCAAGACAGGCAGGCTATATTGGTTTTATAATGAAAGAGTATAATATAATATAATTGCAAAAATATTATACTAATTTTAAATCGTCTTAGGTATATGGGGGTATCACTAGAACTTTTACTATTCAGGTTACTGCAACTTTCTAGATCTTTTTAATAAGAAATATATACTTTGAGCATTGTAATTAGGAAAAAGTAAATGTTTTTTAAATGTTCTATGTATGAAACAATCGTTCCAGATACGTATAAAGCGATAAGACCAAGGAAATATGCTAAATTGACTCATTTCGTTGTAAAATATAAAAAAAAAATTTCTTTGAGCGGATTTAAACCCAGAACCTTTGAATTAATAGACTTGCTTAATTGAAAAAAAAACGATAAAAATTCATAAAAATTCATAAAATTAAGAAAAAAAAATAGTATTTTGAGTTAAAAATACTTAGCCACGAAATTTTTTAATTCCAGAGCTTCTTGAATTACGTGGATTCGGGAAAAATCACTCATTTTTGGTCATTTTTAAATTAAAGCTTTTAAATTAAAGCTCTATTCTTCTACTTTAATCACTTTTTTGTAAAATATTTATTGTCAGCTTAAGAGCTCGCAATAGGCTAATCATCAGGACTGCTTTTTGTCCATTTTTCAGCAATTTTAAACCTGTGTCACAAGACCATTTTCGAGTGTTCAAATTTTTTTTTTTGTTTTTTAAACCTTTAAGTGTGGACAAATTATAGATTTCCTCATATATCATCTCAAATGGAGATTATCTATTTAATATTCTCTGAGAAAACGCTTTCCGAAAATTTTTAAAATTTGAAGTCGATAAATCAAATATTCTCTGAGGAAACGCTTTCCGAAAATTTAAAAAATTTGAAGTCGATAAATCAAATATTCTCTGAGAAAACACTATTCGAAAATTTTTTAAAAACATTTTTAACCAGAAATATGTTTGGTCATTATAGCCCGATTTTTTTTTTTGGGCAACGAAAAAACTACTTTTTTATAAATCATTTTTTTCTAAAAAACAAATGAAGATAATCTTTTGAAATTTTAAGCAAACATTGTCTTCAATAAGTGTAATAAGTGGTTAAAATTTTAAGTTGATAGATCAAATATTTTTTGAGAAATCAATTTATGAATTATAAAAACATTTTTGTTAATAACAAATACAAGTTGTTTCTTATGCAGTTAAATTTGAAATTTTTCTTAAAATTATATTATGTTGCTTTATTTTTCAACGGAACTAAAAAATGACTTACGGAAACTTTTTCGTATTATCTCATAGATTAGTAAGCCGTTAATACTTTTTCTAAAAGTGTGCTCAAAGTAGATGTAAAGTGTGCTGTAGATATTCTCATATACTTTATATAATTAACAAAACGTTATAATTTGTTTAAATACTAAAGAGTTCCAACAATCTGAAAACTCATTTAATTACATTATACTATTATAAAACAATAAATTTTCTGTAAAGAAACTTCTTAATTAAAGCGAATTTCGATATGCTCTTTTACCGCATGTGCCACGAGATCAGAAAAATGATATAGAACGACTTATTCAACACAATGTTACTTGCTCATCGTGAGTAACACGTCAAGATATTGCGTAAAAGTGAATAAATTAGTAGCTTCTCTGGGACTGAAATGTGTATAAATTAACTAAGATAACGACAGATCACAGCAGAAATGTTTGATAATTATGAAAGCTCATCTAATTACTGAAACATCCTCTTTATTAATAAATGAAAGCATTTCTAGCAATCAATTAATAATATTTGCGCTAAAATTAGAATGTTTTGGGAAATTAAATAAAAGCATTCTAACATTTACATGGGTTAATACGTGAATGGGTTTACTTACGGGAAATACAATATAAATCATATTTAAACTTGGAACATGCTAGCAATATTTTGTATTTAGTATAAGTACATAAAGAAAATATGTCATTAGAGAAAGAATAGTAATGAATTTATTTCATTTTTCTCAAAAATAAAAATAGATTACATTGTTTAATCATAAATAAAAAAAGAGTAAAATAAAAATGAAGACTAAACTAAATACTTTACTAAGTATGTTATTTCTGTTTCAGCAACCATGACAGCATCGTTGCCTATACTTGGAACACATATTGTGATAGCAGCATTATACGGCGTTACTGTATATGGTACCTTCGTCTTACTGGATATACCATTTTTAAAGGACCGATTCAAAGATTTTGATGTTGGTCAATTCAAATACCTCACAGTATGGAATGTGGTATGTAGAACGTATTCGTTTAAATAGAATCTATATTAAAGTGCGATGATATACACACCAAATACAAATGTTCTGGGGCGTTCCAATATAGTATAAAATTACGCTAGATCAACTCACATTTAGAAATAAAAGTTATTGCAATTCGGTCTTTCTTAGAAAACTGTATTCTTCAAACCATGAGGATGTAATTCTGGTTCATATATACTACTTATATTTATATATATTTATTATACCTTTACGAAAGAATTCACATTTACGTTAACCGTTTACTTTATTTAAATACTATTAAAAATTCAAAATAGTTTTGACAAAAACTGTAATAATATATTATACAACAAGGGAATAAAGTCATAGAGCATCCATGCGGGTGGGTTTCGCTTGTAATTATCCAAAGGAATAATTGACTTTATTCTGGTGTTGCGTATAGAACTTTATTCTTAACTTAAGCTGACTTCAGCGGTCTAGTAGACGTCAAGTTATGAACAATTTTTACAATAATTTGTTTACACATTCCAATCCGAAAACTGACATAACAGGAAAAAGGGAACATAACGTGTGTGTGTGTGTGTGTGTGTGTGTGTGTGTGTGTGTGTGTGTGTGTGTGTGTGTGTGTGTGTGTGTGTGTGTGTGTGTGTGTGTGTGTGTCTGTGTGTGTGTGTGTGTGTGTGTGTGTGTGTGTGTGTGTGTGTGTGTGTGTGTGTGTGTGTGTGTGTGTGTGTGTGTGTGTGTGTGTGTGTGTGTGTGTGTGTGTGTGTGTGTAATAGCAAATTGAACAAGGAATAAAATGAGACCTTCCAAATTATAGTTGAACGAAAAACAAAAAAGATTAGTATTTCTTATTGAATTTCTTTTTAGTGGACAAAATCTATTTTTGCAACATTGGAAATTTTTTAACAAAAACTTTGTTCGTTATATTAAGAATCCTTTTTCTTGTTATATATTATAGGTTTCAGATTGGAATATGTAAACAAATTATTGTGAAAAATTTGTATAACTTTAGGTCTACTAGACCGCTGAAGCCACCTTAACTATTGCCACTTTATTAACTTGTAAAATGGGTGAAAAGAACTTATCGCGATCGCTGTGGCAATTCGGTCGAATCACTTACATTCGCGAAAGGCTCGGATCTTAAATGAAGAGGCGCGAATTTCTCGGGAATCTGCAGAAGTATGTCAATCGGGAATAAAAGGACTAGATTACGTTAAATAATAATTATATCTATTAGTTTATTAATTCACAATGTGAGATTTTGAACATGTGGTTGTGGCAGTGATGTGAGCTGGTCAATTTACCGTCATGACCTTGACCTGACCAAAAAAATTTTGACTGACAATTGACCCTGACCGGTCACACTTCTGCGTGACAGTCAAACCTACATCTATATAGAGTATAGAGCATGATATAAGGAAATAAAGTGTGCTATTGCGCAACCTTCTTTACGGACCAATAGAATTCTCATCCCAAAATCGGTCATATTGAACTTTAAACCAATAGAATCAGCGCGCGAGTGTCGAATTTGTTTGAAATGTAATATAGAACTGTTTTGTATAAAACTGAAAATTAAAGTGTTATGAATGTTAAATAAATAGATAATGAAAATAATACTCAAGTAATTAAGAAGAATATTAACTTTTTGAATGAAAATGTTTATAATTCGTACTATTTATGAAATGAAAGAAGTACTTTTGCAGTGGATCATTGAAATAATCCTTTGAAAAAAATTCAATAAGAAATGAAAAATAATTATCGATTTAAATAATATATGTTAATTTTACTATTGCCAATGTATAAAAATATTTCATTTTATGATCTCAGTAAAATATAATACGAAAAAACACATATTTGAAAAAGGGTGAAATATATATTTAAATATATATTTAAATAAAAGAACAATTTGATAAGTAATAGTTAATGCTATTTATGAACAATTAAAATTATTGTAAATAGACAACAATTAAGTCAAGTACATAAATATTTGAACTCTTATTAAAGAGAAACAACGAATATTTACGACAATATTTACGATATCTTACGAATAAATATTTTACGAATAAAATTTTATTGTTTTTGCAGACCTTTGCGCGATTCTAGTTTTCTTGTAACTGCTTTTTATATTTTTATTCAATTCCCTTAATCTAATATAAGTACGCGTTCTTACTAAGCGTAGAAGAACTTCATTCGGAATATTGAATTCATTGCTTATTTTTGTTTTAACTAAGGTTGCTACTTTCTTAAAAATGAAGTTGGTACTTGACAGTGTATCTTTATGAAAATTGTTGAAAACTATTTCCAAAATCTGTGCTGTTCTCAGTAATTATTCAAAAGGAAAAATAAGGTTTCCTTTATCGCAAGCTTTTATCTACATGCCTGCGATTTCTGGATCTTTAGGAAATCTAAAGTATTTGATTCCTTTATTTGTAGTATTTCCATTCCAATTATGGCAAGATTTTATTGAGCAAGTAGGCATTTTGTAAAAATGTACATTAAAATCTTCAATTGCTATTCAAATGTGAACACTACGCTGCTATATTGAACATGGCGGGAAGTTGGGATGCGCAGTAGCGGTCGAAAACGAGTATGGCTAGCGAGCACACCTTATTTCCTCACACCATGGTACAGAGTATAGACGAACGGGGAAAAGTATGGTTTTGTCACCAGGAATGGGCTGCTTCTTGCATAGAATACACGTTTTTGTCCTCCTTGACTTATTATTTAATATAGACTGTTTTGTACAAAAAGACTGCTTTATAAAACCTATGATAGCATAAACTGTTTTATCAAAATTTTGATCGTTTTTTTATTCTTTTAAATTTTCTGACCAATAACCGGTCAGAAAGCTCACTGACGGTCATTTTTACATTCAGGGATTGTAAATTCTGACTGTCAATGACGGTCAACTTTTTGTCAAAATGACCGTCAAGTCAGAAAATTTTGTCTGACCGGTCAATCCACATCATTGGGTTGAGGCGAGTGACGAGCTCGTGTTTTTAACGCCGACACGGCCGTCCGCGGCGAGTCCTGAAGCGAGAGGGATCGGCATAGCGCTGGTCGAGGCGTGCTCGGCGTGAAATATTTACTCGAGCTCCACTCACGCACATATGATAAACAAGTGCACACGGATATAGTACATTTCGATACTAGTGCGAGGATTTGATTTTCCCCTCGTGTGACTGTTTGCACCCGAGCGAAGCAAGGGTGAAAAGGTCACACGAGGAGAAAATCAACTTCTCACACAAGTGTCGAACCGTATTTTTTGACACGACGTGCGAGAAGTGAGATTTTTGCACGCAACGTTTAACGCAGCGTGCGAGAAATCGAACTTCTCGCACGGAGTTTCAAAAAGTAAATTTCGACACGTGCCAAAGTCACGCGCTGAGCTTCAAAGTCGTTGCACTTCTACGCGAGCAAGGTGTTTTGACGCTCACCTTCCCCAAAGTTGCGCCCGTACAGTCAAAGATACAAACCTTTCAGGCTTTCACAATAATGCGTCTTGTCGAGGGGTTTCTTACGATTTACAAGTCACCTGGTGTTTAGGAAGAAACACGCGCAATGCGTTTTTATAAAGTCAATTTTAGATTGCATAAACAGTGGGACTGACGAACAAAGTGGAAAATAAAAGAGAAAGACAGAGAAATTGAAAAATGACTTTATTCCCTCATGTAAGAGAATAATATACTTTTTTCAATTCGTGCTTAAAAGAGGCCCTGTTCCTACATAAAAAGCGAATGAAAAATCGATAATTTGGACCATCTAATGAGCTCTACTTTTCATCCTGTTGCTTACAGTGACATAAAACCATCTTATGAATAACTTTTATCAGTAAGTAATCAATCTCTCAATGTTTTCGCTAACGTTTAATACATTATTACAAGAAGATTTTGTGTTTAAAGTTAGTTGCAGAATATACTATTATTCCCTCATACACAGTAATGAATGCAATTGTAATGAAAATAATTTTTTTTATAACAATTTTTGGTATAATTTTTAGATCTTAACGAGTTTATGATAAAAAAAAAACATGTAGGGTTTTTCTGTTTAATCGATTTCTTATTCGACCACAAATTACTGTAATAATTTTAAATATTGTCATTAAAAATTAATTAAAGGCATAAGTAGATTAATTTAAGGCAGACATTGACATTATTCGACCGCAAAAGTTTTTCAAATATTTCAGTAAATATTTGAGGCAATAAAATAATTTTGATGAATAAACACGTTTTGCATAAAAACTGAGCCTTTAGAAGTGTTTTGAACACATATTCGAAAAAATTATCCGTCGAATATTTATTCGAATAATCCATTATTATTTTTATTCGATAATCATCGATAATTATTCGACGAATATTTTTTTTTCGAATAATCGATTATTCAAATAAATATTCGACGGATAATTTTTTCGAATATGTTTTCAAAACACTTCTAAAGGCCCAGTTTTTATGACAAAAATGTTTATTCATCAAAATTATTTCACTGCATCAAATATTTACTAAAGTATTCGAAAGAAATTTGTGGACAAATAATGCCGATCTCTGGTTTGAGGAAGCCACGTGTTAATGAATTGGCAGCGGTTTTCTGCTGTTTTATAATTTTTTTCAATCTCTCCAACCGCAATTTAAGTTTTACCGGAACACCTATTATATAAAGATAGCTTACAAATAAAAATTATTACCAAAAACGTTTTTTAAGTCGAGAATAAGTTTCCATTATTATTACTCACTTATCAGTAGAATATGTAGGTCTGATTATGTGGCTACAATGAGAAAACAATTTAGTAAACATTATAAAAGATTTTGTAAAAACCACGATACTTTTCCGCAAAGAAACTACAAACTATGAAAACTCAAAATACTACCATACTTTATAGGAAATTTTGCTAGACACACAAATATTGCATGTACTGTATTGTAAAATTTTCTGTTAAGTATTGTAATTGTTTGGATTTTAACAATCTGTGGTAGCTTACGAAATAGTATCATATTTATTGCAAAACTCTTTGTAATATTTACTAAACTGTTGTCTCAGTATAGCAATCCGGGAAAGTTGATTAAAGAAAGTCCTGTATTTAAATACAAATTGCTAGTTACATCAATTCTTATAATTCGGCTCTTAATGTCTTTTAATTTGATTTATAAATACTGGCAGTATCATGAACGATAATAAAATCGACTATAGTACTTATTTATAACATAAAATTTGATGCCGTATCTTATTATATGTGCAATTATTTTGGAACACACGATTTTGAAAAATAATTGCAAATGCTTTGCTACAAAAACTTCTTGCATGTCGTTTCGATCACATTCTCACTTAAATTGATTCAGTACATTTTTGTTCATTATGACAGCACTTATTCGAGGAAGTTTTTAGATGTAACGTTTTGTATCAGTTCTGATAAATGACTAGAATTATCTAAGATCAAGTATGATAATGATCTTGAATATTTAGCAATATCATTACTTTCACAGATCAATCATTTATTAATCGTAAGATAACCAGTCATTCATGCGATATATATGGATTCTCTTGTCGAATCGCTTATTTCCGCATGATCTTAATTTTTCCACTCGAGAGTATGTTGATTAGCTGCAAGTATACTTTAGGCCTATTCAATTGAAGGCACCAGTGGTGTATATTAATTACTATATATCTATATGTATGCATAAAAGTAGTTATTCTAAACAGATTTATAAATAAATAACCGTAAATATACTGTGAATTAATCATAACATTTCAATGTCAAGAGCAAAAGAAGTACTGAGGATTTTTTATATTCAATTCGCGAGTAAAATTTAGGGTGATTCGCCCAGTAGATGGACACCTACCAGTAGATGGACGATGTTGAATAAAATTAGTCGTCATTATTTATTACAGCAGTAAAAACAAAAATTTATTTTTGTATTGGGAAGAGCAGTTCTTTATACAAATATTGCACGTTGTACAATCTTTATGAAAAGGTTATTTATTTAAAAAAAAATCATTGAATGGCAGTCTCACTGCGCCGCATGGTGACGCTCGAGATTCAGGCGCGTTCTTGTATCAAAGCGAAGCGCATGGGTCTCAAAAAATACAGAAATAAAGACTACTAAATACATTCTTCAGATATATAATGCATATACATGTATAAAAGATATTTAATTTTAAGTAAATGTGTCCAAAATTAAAATATTTTAAAGAAAAATAAGAAGAATTGAGGTTCATCTACTGGAAGAAATTTTAGTGTCTTGCCAATAGATGAACACATTAAAAGTAGATGGAATCGCTATTTTTAAGTAAAATATAAGAATTATTAACATAATTACATGAAATATATTAAATAGCAACACTTTTATATAAGTAACTTTATGTTTCGAAGTGTAAACAAATAGTTTATTAGTTTCATTCATAACCCCTATTTTTGGTTATGTTACACGGTAAACTTGATACATCAATATTTTTGTTTTTTTATAGAAAAAACTTCGTAACGATGATTGTTGTATGGATTTGTTTGCTATTATATTATCCAGTTTTCATATTTATTTGATTTACAATTGAAATTGTTATAATTTAATCGTTCATCTACTGGGGGAGGGTCGTACATCTATTAGAAGAACTGTTCATCTACTGGTATTTTGAGATATTCTATAATTTAGTATTTTATTAATAAAATCAAATTATTTTCAAACTTTTTCGTACATTTATGAGTATTTCACATGCTTGGAATTATCAAAATCGCTTTTAATATTAGATTTAAGAAATAATAATTTTAATAATTTGTGATTAAACACACAGTTGTGCCTGAGTGTCCATCTACTGGGCAAGTCACCCTACTGAATAATTATAGGGTCATATAATTTTCAATGCAATAGCGTTCTAATCAAAAAGATTAAGAAAAAAAATCAAATTAAATTTATTATCATACCATTATCATAATAATAAAAGTGTTTCTTATCAATCACATTAAATTATGGATCCGAATACTTCTAATAATACTTCCATTAACTATAAAGATATTGTAGTATCACTGTTGCGTGCGCTAAACTAATTAGCTATAACACATTTATCGGTTGAATCTCTTCTGAAGATACTCATACTCCATCTCTAATTAATGTTAAGGCCTTTAACTGAAAGAGAAGAATACAGTTTTTGAATTAATGGTATATATTACTTACTCAGATTATTCAAACTCTGTACTACGCTTATAGTTCGAGGTAACAATCTTTGCCTCAATACCACATAATGCTTATAACATAACCATATACCATCACGCTTATTACAAATTCTCCATACAATTATCCCCACGTTATTCAGCGACACCGCAGGACGTTGTTTACGAAAAATTTGACGTATACACGCGCGAACACAAACACATACGAAATCACAACACTCATAGAGATCTCGCATCGCGCAGCCACACTAACGAGGCAATTCATAATGCAATCCATCACTGTCTTCACTTCAGGCACGCTTGTTCCCACAGCCGCGCATTTTCCCAAAATCTGCATTATGCGCGCACCGTCGCAGCGGTACTGTGCCACGAACGGCCATTCACCACGCGGTCTTTCGAAATCGGCGCACAGCAGCAGCAGGGTGTTGCGTTATCTAGCGGTGCGGAGATAGTGCGCCAGAGCAGCAAGAACTATACTTGCGTGAGGTAGCATCTGAACGCTGAGATGTATCCTTCTTTCTCGCACTCTCTCGGCGTAACCTGCCGCGGAATTACTCTCACCTGTAGGTATATGCTTTCTAACGGCGGCTTTACACACACGCAGTTGCGTGTGCAAGTGTAACGCATGTGCAACAGTGGCCACGCGCGTCGGTCACAAGAAGCCGCCCGTTATAAGCAGCGCCGAAGTTGGGAAAAGGGTTTCTTCATGATTTTAAAATTGTGTCACCGAGTCATCTCAGTGGGCGCTTTATGAGCCGGATGAGTGAGGTCTTAGTGCTGAGGTTGACCAGGCTCGGGTAAATAAGTAGAGTCTGTTTCAAAATATAGGAGTAATTTTTTTTATACGCTTATGTCGATCTATTGCATTCACATTGGGTGCGGATCGAAGTTTTTTTTTTAGATGAATGGACATTTTTTAATGTAAATATTATTTGGTGCATTTTAACGCGTGTATTTAAGTGCATCCGGGAAGTAAATTTTAATCATAAATTATAAGACTGATTAATATATGTATATAAATCATTAACTTCCTTGTATTTTAAAGTGTTAAAGAGCCGATGTGCGCTGCTGGGTAAACAAGCCACGGTATTTTTCCTCGCGAGTAGTAACACAAGATTGTCCTTTTTTCCTGGGAGTTCGACTTTTAAAGAGGGAGGCGGAAAAGAGAGGAAAAGAAACGCGCGCGAGCGCGCCTATAGGCAGTACACAAGGCGGAACAATTTTCTGCTGCGCTCATAACATTTTGACCTGTCACGCTCTATTTCGAATTTTCGGGTTACTACAGTGCAATGGCCTGTAACGATCTTTTATAGATAGAGGCAATAATTTCTTTTAACGCGCACGTTAACAAATATTGAGCCGCCACATTTTTTTTTCTATATAGAATATCGTAACTCATTTTTTGGTGATATAATTTTAAATTTGTACGATTTGTAATCGATAATATCGTAATATTATTTGAGAAAAAACTATATGCCACATTTCGATCAGTAAAACTGGTAATTTTAAAAATTAAATCGAATAAAAAACAAAAAACAAATAGAATTAAAAAAAGAATGGTCGAATAAATTAATTTTCCAGTGACATTATTATTTATTTATTAAAATATGCGCATATATTAACGAACCACTGCCAGAACTCCATCATATGCATTAAGAAGCGCGTAACGGAAAATTTTTACATGGTAATCATTTCCGACTGCGTTTTGAGATAAAAGTAATTTAAAAAAAAAAAAAAAATTTAATCCGAGGTTTGATATTTCTAGGGTCCATTACACTCATAATGATAGTCAGCATTGTTACATAATTGTGGTGGTTTGCTTCGAAATAACTTACAGCTGCCTGACACGTATAATTTTTTTCTCAATTCTATACATACGCACACTGACCTTTTTTTATTATTCAAAAACTACATTTAGATATTATCGCATAGAAAGAAGTCCCATTCGCATTGTATCCCATAATTCTTACCCATTGTAACATGCAGCATTACACAAGTTTCTCAAACCAATAAGCCAAAACTACCTCTGTTATACACTATCGAACATACACTGCACACTCTAAAAGCCATCAATCATGTGAATCGACTTGATGTAAAAAAATGTATTTCTAGAAAGCCTCCGCGAGGTGTATCAATAATCCCCCTTAGCACGTCTGTTACTTCGTCCTTACATCACTGCGGCCGCGGTATCGAGAATAAATTATACACGCGCGCGCGCGGGCGCGTCTCTATACTACTATCAATGTACGCTCCTTTTCGTTACATAATCCATCATAAGCAACGCGCATCGCGGCCTCTCCGCAACTCTTCTCCAGACCGCCTGGCTCGCACATCGCTAATCACCCAAAAACGCGCCTTCGAATCTGTCGCCTCCGGCGTTTCCAAACACTCGTGTACTTCGTACACACAATACGCTATAGCTCCACCTACACTGCGCTTATCGGGTATAAAAGAATGCCAACCACGCCGGCGCTGTACATAGCCACGAGTGTATGCAGCAACGCGCGCATGTGTCCCACGCAGGACAGTGTATAAGAACAGATAGACAGCTCTCTCTCTCTCTTCATGCTGCGCGCGCGCGGCACTCTCGCGGCTCGTGGGGCTGTCTTTCGGGATGGCTTTGGCCAGTTTCACTGCGACCGCGCCACCACAAGCAGCCGCACTACGCGCGCGGACGCGCGCATGCATGTATGCGTGTATGTGTGCAGTGCAACAAAGTGCGGCTAGTGCGTACCAATCGTATTATATACCTCGCGTGCGAGGTGAATATGTGACGAGAAGGTGTCGTGTGCGTGTGTGAGCTTGCGCGAGAGCTTTTTGCGCGCGCGCGCCCGCTGAAATTGGACCTTCGAGGCAGATACTTAGGCGCTCGTCAGTTCTTTTCGGAATCGCGCGGGTCTCGCGCGGCCAACGGGGGATATAAATAGAGTGGCTGCTGCGGAGCGGGTGCGTCTCGCAGAAACGAGATTTCGAGCTTCTTTTTATATACAGGCCTTGTATTGACTTAATTTCCACTGTAATTATGGTTCTTTAAATTTCTCTTCAAAGGTGAATCTCATATCGTAACTTGCAGGTGACACGTGTTTTACTGTACAGTTGGTGCGAAATGAAAAAAAAAATCGATCGTAAATGTTGGCGCGTTACTTCTATTTTTAACAAACTTTATCGATTGTCGAAAGTATGTAGAGACTGGATATTTTGAAGGAACGGTAGAATTCTTTTAACAATTCATTGTAGTGCGGTTTCTTTGTGGCACACACACACACATCATTATATCATTTATGGATACACGCGGTAGTTGTTACTTATATGTTTACAATGGTAAAATGACGAACGCATTGTTAGTTGTTTGTGCAGTGTATTGTATTATGACTCGGTGTGGGGTTATGTCTCTTTTTAGAACACGAGAAGCGTGTGTGTATATATACATACTTCGCGTGCGATCGATGCCGCGCGGCACGTTTCACGTGCAAGTGTCTTAGCACGTGTGCATATGCCTAATGAGATCTTGGAGTTTTCAAAGAAAAAAAGTAACTGTGACAATTTTCCTTAGTCGAATCCTATTCAAATTTTATAAAAAGTAGAAAATTTTTATTCATTTGGGAAAAATTTTAATATGCATTAGGTATGCAGTTTCTAGAAAACAGAATAATGTTTATGTAATGCGTATCATTTTATTGAAATATTATATGTCTCGCAAGGCAACTCTAATGGTCTCTGCTAAAAAAGTAGGTCATATATTTAACGTCATGTTGATTTGCCTTAAAATACGTAAATACTCTTTTAAAAAAGTGCACTTCGCGTAAATTTGGAAATATTTTGAAAATACCTAAAAAAAGTTTACGTTAGGGATGGCATACTCACCGTTACTTAATCCGTGCATTTATTATTGCCGATTGGTTTGTGATTACGTAATAATATTTTCCGTTAATTAATCATTGCACATTTAACGCTTTGATACCTTTTCACTTTCATTTTCATTGAGAAACATCGTATATGCATTGAAGCAATTGGTATAAAAAAGTATAATAAACAAATAATATAAGTCGCTTATTTAATATACCTAACAACTTTCTGCTGTGAACTAATACACAGAAAAAACGTTTAATAAATAAAAAAAAAATTGAAAACATCAAAATTATTCAAACGTGTGGATCATGAACATTTTTTAATTTACTACTTCAATAAGAACTTGTTGCGAAAATTTTAAATAAACCGTGTGTATTCAGCTGCTAAGTAAGTTTCGACAGAAAGTATCGGCAAACTAACATAGGTCCGTCAAATTAAAGATTTTGCAACGATTAATCAACTGACATTGAAATAAAAAGTTCGTTTAGTTTCCCGAAGGCCGCGCAGAAGACGAATTCAACTAAATTTTTTTCTTGCGACCGCCATTAGCCGACAAAGAGACGCGAAACCCATCCGAAATTGGTTCATCCGCGTTCTCATATTATATTTCATAACTGCAATTATTTTTCTCTCTTTTCTATCCTGCAATTCTTCGACGTATGGCCGGTACTTAAGCACCACGGCGATGTTGTAAACCCCGTTGTATCTATAATTCGATAGAAAATTATTCATTACTCAACCGATCGTCAACCCGCCGCTGCATAAAATATCTAAAATCCGCGCCCAACGGGTAAAATCGGGAAGACAATCTGTCCCGCGTATATAAATCCATACACTCGCAGATTCTTGACCTTCCCTGCGCGCGACGAGCAGGAAACGATCGTATTTTGCGCCATGGCCACACGGGCTAATAGCCCACGCGTGACGTATTATAGGCACACCGCAGTTGTTGGCACGAGCGCAGCGCGCAGTTGACGACCTTCGCGAATTCATCCGTCCCGGAGCTTATGTACGTACGCGGCTCTATATAGGATGTTGTTCTCGCGGGGTTCTTTTCTTTAACAAGGGATAAGAAGCCTTGGGGAAGACTTTCGCTGTTCATCGGCGCTATACTCGTTTTGAGATCGGGGGAGCAGGTCAACGAGCGCCGAGCTATGTAACGACGCTTATACACAATCCCGAGCAGTTTACTTACGAGCGTTGGCGCGGACAATTGATGTTGAGCCGGGGTGCATATATATAGACGGCGACGTCGCGTGCGCGCGTGATGCTGACACGGCAATCGAAGGCTCAATCGGTTAAGTGCCAAAGAAGAGCCGTGCCAGATACGATCGATGCATTTAAATACATCGCGCTTGCATTGTTTGGGATAGGCGGCGAATAGCGCAGATCGATGGAATGTATGGATATGGAATGTTAAGCAATGTCGTAATTTTTTGTACGCGTTAATTTTGTATTCTCGAACTATTGTTAGCGCAGTTTGGATGAAAGTCATCTGAAGATGGTCACTTCGTTACGATATGAGATTCAAGTGTGTCAAGTTTTTTCAAGATTGCCAATTGCTCAATAATTGAAACGTTTTAGATAGTGAGATAAACGACGAATCTTTCGAAATGCGGGACAAGCTTTTGATCATCTTTCACGCGGCAGCGTTCATGCAATTCGCCTTCTCGGTCTACTACGACCTAATGTACACCCATGTGCCCATCGAGGTGGGACGAGTCCACAACGCCTACGGAGGAAAGTTCAAATTCCTCACATTCTGGGATGCGGTTCGTATTTGAAACATTGAAAAAAATATTATTAGTTTTATGAAACTTTCTAAAAGAAGCTTATAATTTAATTAACCTCGTCCGAAATTTTTAGTATACAATTCAAATAAAAGTATCGTAAGGTTTATATTCACATTTGACACGTAACGTCAAATTGAAGTCAACTCGTATTGTCTGTCAACGAGACACGCAAGAGTGCGTGCGCACCACTTTAACTCACTATGGTGTGTACATGTAGACTACTTTCTGGCGCCGCTTAGAATTGGCTTTGCGTTAAGTTTCTGGTCAATGAGTGATGTAAGAAAAATATTGTCATGATGTCAAAATTGTGTCGTTTTGTATTAGAAAGAAATGTGGGGGGCGTTATCAGAATTACAGTTCCGCGCTATTATGTTTCATAATTACTTGGAAATTAAAACTTAAAACGTATAATTGTTTATGCGAGATAAATTACGACCACTGTATCAATGTTACAGTTAAACTACATAATAAAAATCAGATTGACATGACTGGGCACGAAATTACTATTTCTTTTCAAGTTGTTTACAACTTCTGAAAGCACATTTAGCAAATTACGATTAATAGCTCTAATTTTACGTAAGTTGAAACTATCGGTCCAACTTTAGTATACAAAATTGTTCTCGAATTATAATAGTAACTTTATCAGTCGCTACTGTAATGATCCTGCATTATCAGGTCATAATCCGGCTTGTTCTTTTGTGCCAGAACAATATTGTCGCAATAAACGTAGCCAAATTACTGTTACATGATATAGGTAATTCTTTGTACACTTGCATATATCAACTTCGTTGGTTAACACGTTAATTAAATGGAAGCATTTCTACTTAAGATTAACATCGAAATTTAATTAAAACTATTTAAAACTAATCACTATATTTTAAAGCAACTACAATATAATATTTCCACATGTATAAAAAGTCATTCTTCGTCGACAATAGCAACATAAGCCAACCTTTGTTTAGCATTTCTACCAGGGTACAAATGGATTGATATATAATTTTTGTTTCTCTTACCAATGGCACGCGATTCTCAAGAAGATTATATATTAAAGCTTAAATATCGGTTTCTTCGTCAAAGTTCTTTTCATTAAGTAACAAAGTTAAATACTCCCTTTAAAAGTGACATTGATAACGGCCGCACGCACGCACGCGCGCTGAACAACGCAACTTTGGTTACCCGCGCAATTGACCGTTGGAAAACCAATACACGCGCAGAGTCGCGGTTATGCATTATTCTCCCATCAGCGCGCGGGCCCCATTATAATTCGCGCCACGTAACAAAAGCCCCACATTTCTGTTACTTCATCTATCTCTTCGCTTATAGAATCCGCACTCTTTTGCACATACACATCCCCTCCTCTAGGTCTATATATATATATATATCTATGTATACCTACCGGCTATAGCCGCAGCTTGCCGACGAGTGTACGCGCACTCGCCTTCCGTATTGCGTAAGCGTGAAAACCGTATATATAAAGGTCTCTCCCTCTAACTTTCGAACAAGAATTAGACAGCGATATAGCCGAGTAATTACCGTATGACATAAGCCGGCGCGCGAGCGCGCGGCGATCAGTGCCTCGAAAGCTGATGGCGCGCCGTCGCTTTTACCGCTGCAGCAGCACACCGGACCCGCGCGCGACTGTGTTACCGCATCGCAATTCCTCCTGGTGGCGAGCTGCAGGTCGCCGCTAAAGGTTAACGTTACATATACGTACATTCATACGCGTCGGGTTATAGTCCGGACCGAGAGTGGCTGTGCGCCGGATACAAGCGTGTATGTAAGAGATGTTTCGGAGCAGAGAGTTGCGAGATTGTTTGTTGGGTACAGGAAGCGCGACTGATTTGCGGATTTATAAGATTGGGAAGGAAAATTTGTATTGTTGCCATCAAGTTTATAATATAGGCGCTGTTACGTGCACTGAGAATAAAGTTTAGTGGAAATTGCGAACAGTTTGCAAAAATAGCCACAATGTCTCGTAAAACTATATTATACATACTGTAGAAAGCTGAAAAAATATCATATTTTATACGAAATTTTAATAAATTTTCCTATACCTCTGGCAAAATTTTCTATCACGTGTAATAATCTTTTAAAATTTTACAGCTTTCTTCAAAACTATTTGTAATTTTATTTAAATGATTTATACATATAAAGAAGTATAGTATCCTAAGCTGAAAATAGGAATCACGTAATTCTAATAAAAAAAGTATTTACTGTTTTAACCTACAATTTTTTAGGTGACCTATGGAAATTTTCATAGAAAACTGCTGATTCATCATGTTGAAAATAATATTTATATCTTTAGAGAATAAAGTATAGGATATATTTATTCAGTAAACATTGAGGTGTTATTTTCCTTTGAACAAAGATAAACTGGGTATATTTATTTTATGATATACCTACTTAATAATTTTTCCGAAGAATAATACAAAATATTTTAAACTCCTACAACTGCAGAATAAATGTATAAAAAAAAAGTTTCTGAGGAATTTAAATTAAAAATTCTTAAAATGATAAAGAATATTAAATAATTTCTATGGTAATGTGTTATTGTAATGCATTTCTCTTCTTTTTTTTTACAGATTGCACAAACTGTGTTTTTCTTAATATGTCTTCTCAACGACATCTTTGGGACGAGCAGCGTCAGTCCGAAAAAGAGGCCGTTCATACGAAAATTCAAGGACTTCTTTCACGCCGCAATCGGTTTTCCAGTGTCTATGGTAAGTAATGAGTATTCTCGGAATTTCGCGTAACTGAATGTCTTTCTTAATTACTTTATTTTTTTTTTACTTCATTGGTAAATGCGCTGCGAAATTCCCCTTTTGTCTTCTAATGAGCTTGCTCATCAGCGTGATTTTAGTAAGAATTTCTCCGAAGTATTATGAAATATATTATACGAGAGTTTTTATTTATGATAATTTGACGTGGCGAAGTAATGTAACTAAAAAATAGAAAGGAAGTTGAGTTTTCTGGGGAAAACATGGAAATAACTGGAATCGAGGCAGTAAATTATTTAAATAATTCCCGTACGTGTCCAAACATCTCATAAAAACAATGCTGTATGTGTACATCTAACTGAAAAAATGCGATCTTTACCTCTGGCATATTCTATTCAATGTAGAATAATAGTAATTTAGTAATGATGTTGATGCAACAACTGCCATGTTTTAATGAACCATATGAAACAGTTCGTAGGAATCACGTTCTGGGCCCTTATGTTCGTGGACCGTGAACTGGTATTACCCAAGGCACTGGACCCCTACTTCCCGGCGTGGCTCAATCATCTGATGCACACGATGATAATGGTCACCACCGTCTTGGAAATGATTATGGCGCCGAGGCAATACCCCAAGCGATCGCAGGGTATGGGCGCCCTCGCTGGATTCATGCTAATTTACTTAGCTTGGTATGCCTTTTTCTTAAATTAACGAAGTATAAGCGTTGCCAAAAATTACACAAGAATATGCCTTCATTACGCATAACTACATTTAATATTCAATTGAATAAAAGAAAATTCGTCGACAAATCCTGTAATCTTTGTTTATACCACGTACGAATAAATTATTTCTTGTTTCAGGATACACTTTGTATATTACATGAGTGGAGTGTGGGCATATCCAATCCTCGAAGTTCTGTCGACACCATTGAAGATTACCTTTTACTTAGTTTTGATAGTATTCGTCATAGGACTGTACTTCGCTGGCGAAGCCTTGGACCGACTGATTTGGGGTGAATATCGTAACATAAAATCATCTTAAAAATATCTAGTTTGTTAATTTGTCAAAGTACCATCCTTGATCATTCACTCTCAACGACATTCATTGAGTGTAGAAAATTCATTAATCATCTCAACTGTATATTTGTAATTTTATCATTGGTGATGGCTGTACTAAGTCGGATTGCAAGCATCTCACACCTGTGTCTTTTACAATTTCCATTCACATTTGAAACGCGATTCATTACCTTTATTGTTGGTCTTTGGCGCAACACTTTTAACGCTTTCTTGAGTTGTCGAAACACCTCACCTACGTTATGCTCATCTATCGCAACCGAACTGTCTTTTTCCACACGTATTTGCAACGTTCAATTAGCACTTTCACGTGTACTGCTATTCGTAAATTTTTGCCATTTTTAGAAAACGTTCAGCAAGACGAGACCCAAAAGTACTTGTTGTCAAAAGAATAAACTGAAAAATAATGAAAGTGCGATGGTAAAAGACGGTATTTCATTATTAAACTTTATCGTGCATGTGAAGAATTAACAATAGCTCTCTTAACAAGTGGTGGGGATTTCAATGAATCGTAAGCATAATAATGAATCTAAAATGAGGCTATTTGTGCGGCATGTAGGCAAAAGACATCTAGCCGAAGCCAACGAGCCGGAACTGAAAATATAGAATGCAGAGAGCAAATGCAAGAGGATTTTTCGTAAATCTTCCATCTTCGAATCGCATGAAAGCAACCCTCTACATTCTGTCAGAAGCTACACTTTTTGCGTCTTAAGGGTAGAGGAAATTGTAACTTACATTACATTTTTTCAAAACCATTGTCCGTGCAATCGCGATTTTCATCTTCCAACACCGTATTTTCTATACTTATACAGTTAAAAAAAAAATGAAGATGTTGACACTGCCAACTTGTTACATAGTTACCCATATTATGTATAAATTGTACATATGAAATACACTTCTCTTTGATCAATATGTAAATAAACTTTTGAGGAATTGTTTTTAAAACTAAAGTATATTTATAATAATAACTTTGATAACTTGTTGTATTTTCATATTGAAAGAAATAAAATTAAATGAATAAAGCTGCTATTGTAAGTGAGAATATATAAATTGTTTATAATGATTTATGAATAAAAATAATATTGCCTATAAATATTGTATACAAGTATTTAATTTTTCTTTTTCTGTCAACAAGTTTTTGAAAATTTTTTATGAAAGATACCTTTAAAATAGTGCTTTTTATTAGCACTATAAGAAAAGACTGAATTAAATTTTCATGAGAAATAACTAACTCATATTCTCTCATTAAGCTTTTTAAATTTGATATCTCAAAGATACTTTATATGAAAAATTCGACTGATGATACGTATGCACAATCGTGTATTCTTATACTGAATGTGTATTCACCATGATATCAAGACCGATTTGGGTATACGTATTTGTAAACGTATACCCTTACACAATTATCCTCTACCCTTATAAGTTTAAAATAGTATGATTAAGTCTTTTAACTTTAGAGTAATCGCGTTATTGTAAATTTACATTGTACATTTACTGCGAATGTGTTCAATATGTGATTATTTAAAATCGTAATATCTGAATTTATCAAACTGAAGCTTAGGCTTCAATTTGATTATACTTTTAACGGAAGTCGCTATCTCAAAAATTCTACGATAGCCATGAATCAAAACATGCGACTTCTTGCTTTAAAACTCGAGTTCCTTTTAATTTGATAAGCTTTAAAATATAAACATAAATTCGAATTTATTGATTAGAATTTAGCGCTAGTTGTATATCAAACCAAGTACATCTGCTACTTATTTGAAATTTGTGTGACTCCGAATGGTGGCCCGCTTATTATACAAATATTATTGCTATAAATTAGAAACCCACGTTTGAAATTTGTATAGATTTATGTTTGTATAAAAAAATTTTTCTCAATAATGTATATAGTAGCTGATGTTACGTTTTTTCGTTTCTGTATTATCAATGCACTTTTGATCGAAAATACATCATTTTTATGCCTTACGTATATATTTCTTTTAATTTGTAATTTAAAGTTTATTTATAAGAAACTTACTATTGTCTTGATAATAAGATGCTGTAACAATTAAGTCGTATAATTTTAACATTATATTGTAGAAATTCAATTTACTTTTATGAAAATAAAATGTTTCATTCATTTATTTACGTTGTTAGAGTATGTCTTGGACAGTCTTGGAATATGATAAAAGAAAAAACTTTTTCGTCATAGTAGGCATAAAGTGCGCACTTTATGCCTACTATGACGAAAAATAATATTCGCACCGCGGGCGAACAACTTTATGTCCGTGGTACGAAAAGTACTATTTATCCTTCTTTTTTCTCTTGGTCACACTTACGACAAAGAGAAAAAAGAGATAAAGCACTTGTTCTTTAGTCGCATAAGTACTATAATTTCTAGCATTTGCTCTAGCATACCTTAAGTTAAAATAAACTGTCTTTAAACATCTAATAGTTTCTTCAACTTGATTCTTAGGCTATCCATCTTTTTCTGGCTAGTAAATTATCTGTAATATATTCTGTACTGAGCTTTATATAAGTAATACGCAGTAATACTAAGATATAATTGTCAATGCGTAGCATGTATCTAGCTATCTATAAATTTACTTTCTACTTCTGGTGTGAACTTAAATCATATAGTCTGTATCTAAATTTATCATAGCAAAAATATTTCTCAACTATAGTGATTTTCATCTACTCTGTTTATTATAGTTTTTATTTGACGAAGTGCAATATAAATATGTTAAAATGCAATATAAATATTCTTAAAGTTAGTGTAGGCTTTATCATATATCTGGATATATAAAAAATACATTTAACATCAAACGTTTACTGTTTGCTTTCGTAACATATACTGGTCATTATTTTGTTCATGTGACTAATATGAATCACAAATGGGAATAGGAACGTATTATCTTTTATCAAAATTGATTATTAAAAATAACTATTTGTCAAGCATTAAAAGGATTAATTTTATAAATAAAGTATATTGTCTATATCATTGATGCGTTACTTTCACGTGTTTATCATGTTCTTTTTTTATTTATTCCCTAATGAATGTTTGCTTAGCACTGTGTAAAAACTGCAACCAATTACACAAAACATTTTTATCAGAATTGTGATGTAGAAAACGTAATTGTGATCTTAGAAATTAAATTAGTCTCTGAACATCAACAACTGAATCTATATTACATTTTTTCAATTTAAATATCTTCGTAAACAACTTTAATTTCATATCAAGTTCTTCTGATTTATTATAATATACTTTTTTCTTTTTTCAGGAAGTACTGTTAAGTACGTGGAAAAGAGCAGTAAGAAGAAAAAATAAAACTGCTAAACACCTAAATTGTGATAAATACCGCATTGCTTTTAGCGACTTTATCGTTTTTTTTTTATTTTCGTACAATTTAACAACAATGGAAAATGAAATACTTCATTTCCATATTCTTGCCTAATTTGTAATTACCGTTAAAGTTTTTGATGAAAATAGGAAATACGTATAAACGCACTTAATTTATCTGTGAAATGCATGGATAGTGCAGCGTTACAATTGCAATTGTTGAATAGTAGAATGACTTAGGGTTGCGGTATTCGAATAGAATGTATATCCTTTTTTCTACTTACTCTTTAGTATATCAATATTTTGAAGTCATTATGCAACAAAAATGCATAGTTCAAACGAAAAATGTATGATTTTCTAAGCATTTATGATATTAATATTTTGTACAATGATTCATTTTATAGTAAATTATTATACTATTATTTTAACAACATTAATCTTATTTATTTCGGCGCATTTAATTATAACTTTAAAAAATTGTGGAAATTGAACCTTTAATTCAAATATTTACTTATTGAATAGGGAGTTATTGTTAATAAAAATTTTTTTTTTTCATTTTCTTACTGAAATTAATAAAAACAAAATGAGAAAAGTTACTGATATGCCTATATGATATATTTGTTCTGCTTTGCATAATTCCGTAAAAGCATTTATTTTTATATAAATATAACAATATTAATGTATCCTATGATTGTTTGTTATAAAGATAGAATTTATTGAACATACTCTATTGTAAGGATATCTCTACCAAAATACGAGCCAATAATCTCAATATTTTGATATGTAAATAATAACCCAAATTAATTAAGAGATAGCATACCTTTGTGCGTCTTGTAGCATATAACGATTCCGTTAAAAATTAGTTTCATTTTTAATATAAAAATGTAGCAGCGAACAAATATCAATTACAATTATAGAAACAGTAGTACAATCCAGATGTTATAATTTTTCCTACAATATTTTACGCTGATATTTTATGTGAATGCATAATTATAAACTGAAATACTTATATTTATAGCAGTAACCTAAGATAAAAGTATCAAATAATACATTTTATAATTCATCTAGAGCACTATGAACTGTATAAAATAAAATTGATTAAAAAAAAATATATCATTAGTCATATAATGTATCTCCTTTGTATGCTCGAAGCAGAATGATTACAAAATTATTTATTAGATTTATTTGAAAAATTAAAAATAGGTAGTTTATTTCGTTTAAAAGTAGTTCTAAAAAGTTTTGTACTGTAATATCACAATTTTCGAAAAGAATAAAATTAAGAGCTGAGGATATATCATTATGCACTCAAGTTTTTTTGCAGTTACAAGTATTTTTCACCATCAATAAGACCATTGGTTACTGTGAGAAAACAAAACATGGAAAATGACACACCTTTTACTAATAAAAATAATCATTTTCCACCGAATTGAATAAAAATAAAATTCTTTAACGTTCGTTGAATTTATTACACCTCGTTTCCTTTTATCTTCTCTAAAAATCAACATATATTATATACATACTTTGACAAGTGTAAGTTTATTTTCTAATGCCTATAGAAAGGTTTTCCATTTGACAAAAAAAAAATTTCTGCGTTATCTGCAGTATTTTTTCGAACTCTGTAACTTACAAATTCCAATTATTTCTTTATCTTTCTAAAATTTTTATAGACTTTCTATGTATTATATCAAGGAGTGCGGTAGCGCTCAGCATATTCTCAATAAAGCAAATAAACTAGCGTAGGCATTTTTATTTTAAATTACTAAAATATTATTAAATTATTTAAATTTATTTTAAATTATTAAAAAAAGTTTTTAACCGAAATAACCGGGGGACGCGAGTTAAATCCCCAAGAAAAGACAGTCACACACACGTGCGACTGAAAGCAAACCGATTCTTTAAAAAAGTTTTAAAACTAAAAAGCCTGGGAGTTGCGAGCTCCAAAGAAAAAATAGAGTCATGCATAAACGTAAGTAGCCGGGGGACGCGAGGTCCATGTAAAAAAGTCACGCAGATGTGTGACAGAACGAGAGGTGATTATTCAAAAAAGTTTTAAACCTAAGTAGCCGGGGCACGCGAGTTAACCCCAAGAAACAACAGTCACGTACACGTGCGACAGAAAGCAATCCGATTTTTTAAAAAGTCTTTAAACTAAAAAGCCGAGGGTCACGGGCTGCAAACAAATAATGGAGTCATGCATAAATGCGATAGTAACCCTGGTAGAAAATAAACCAATTCGGATGGCTTATCTACTAACTGTTGGCCAATAATTTAGGCCAACGAATAAGAAAAATATTGACCAACGGTTAACCAACGGTTGGTGGACTATCAATCAATAATAAAACATTGAGTAACTCATAAAACAATAATAGAAATTAATAAGAAATATAGATATGTAAAAAGATTTTGATACATAAACCAATAATAAAAGTTATTGTAATGCATTAAAAAAATATTTGAATGAAGTTGGGAGTAAATTTATTTGAAGGTCATTAAGTAGACAGCGTAGCACGTGGGCTATGCTCCGAAATTACTGTCCCCATCCCGCTTTCTGCAAGACAAGCACACATGCACATAAATACACACATATTACATACACACGAGTGCGATCGCAGGTTCATGTGTTATGTATAGGTAAAAGTATTTAACTGCGCAGACTCATACGAGTCACGTGACGGGATCGCCGGGATCGCGTGGTTTTGCTTCACTGTAAAGGTCAGATGGTATCGGAGCACCGAGTAGAAAACGGAGCAATACGAATACGAAGAATTTATCAAATGAGTTTTTTGTCCTTTCAGACTGCTCGCTATTCAACTTTGATAGGTTGTTTGTATGTGTAATGAAACACGTGGATCCTTTTGAGCAATTAAGTATTTTATTAATTTACTATCAGTCGACGTTTCGGAATCATTGCAGGATTCCCTTTTCCAAAGACTAATTAATTAAATTAACTAACACATACGCCCAATTTCATAGCAATGTAGTTGCTCGTCAATACAAAAAGATTTAACACCTAGCTCTCTATGAATTTTGGCAAGCAGGCACAGACAGACGTAATCGCGTCTAGCGCCATACCGTAGGATATCGTTGTCGGTGTAACTCAGCGTAATGTGGTCGTACTGTCTCACCCCCGTGGCGAAGCGTATAAGGCAGTGTTTTTACATCTTCCTAGCTTGATTTCATTTATAGATGACAAGTCGAGAAATAGCCCAGCGCAGTAGTCAAGATGCGGAAAGACAAGTGACTTTACCAGTAAGAATTTTGTGCTGCGTGGCAAAGAGTCACTGCATCTCCTTAATTTGGATAAGGCAGCGAAGCACTTACGATAGGTCTCAACGCATTGCATCAACTAGGAAAGCTTGCTATCGATTATAACACCGAGAACCTTTATTGAGTCGCAATATTTGATAGAATCGCCGTTAAGATGGAGTTCGGGTAGTTGCTGGTCTTTTAGGCGACTGATAAAGGTTCGTATGCCTACCCACAACGGCCCGTCACCGTGGTCCCTAGTTCTTGGTCCACGTCTACCTCGGCATTTATCTCGTTCTGGCCATCATTTTCTCTTTTAAACAAGATATCTTTCTTTCCGAGTCATAAAATACGACACTTCCAAGATTCACCCGAAAGAATTTCATTTATCATTGTTAACCGTCAAGGTCATTCATTCCCCATATACACAAAAGGTCAGACTTTTGTTTTCATTATACTCCCATCTCACTCATTGCGGACATCGGTTTCTATAGAAGTTATAGGTTGGCAGAAATTCAGTCGCTTTATTTTGAATTTCAACAGCCTATATTCTCTATTTTCCGATTTTATTTGTGGGTCGTGGGACAGATCTTTGTTTTTATTTTCTAGCATCTCGCTCTCTGTTATCGATTTCGGAGATAAGGCTACTTGAAATTCAGCCGCTTTTATTTTGAATTTCGTCAGCTATTAAGACGCCTTTTCATGCAACGAATTATTCGTTGCGAATTGCGAGTGATTTACTTTTGCGAATAGAAAGTTATTCGGTGCGAACAGCGAAATATTAGAACGAGTGACCAGCTGATTTTGTTTTTGGAGCAAAGAATGAGTCGAACACAGCGTAAAAAACATTTTGTGCAAAATATTGTCATATAAAAATAGAAAACAGAAGATACCTACACAAAAATCAAAAATATACTTTTAGAAATATATTTCTAAGTTTAAGAACTATTACAATGCATTTTGAAGATTCGGATGTTGAAAGATATAATAATAAAATTCAACAGCAAATAAATTATTTACAAATGAATCAGTATTACCACAAGAGAATAGCAGTAGCAGCAGCTGCAATAATCTTTGCTGCGTAAGAAAAGGAAGTACACGAAAAAAAGCACGTATAATATATGTACATTTATAATCCAAAATTTATAATAAGCAAAATATACTTATTTTCTTATATTTACTTACCGCATTCGTCCTTTCCATTTCGCACAGCTTTGTTATTTTATAAAATAGGAGTTTTCGTCACTAGGGCGTAAAGTTGAACTTTACGCACCGAGTGATCGACACGCACGAGGGTCGGCGCAGCCGGCCCGAGAGTTGGGCGATCACGAGGTCGTAAAGGTTTCGCCCGTGGCGAACAATATTTTTTTTTATAGTATGAGTAAAGCACACCGTCGCATTGTTTGAGTGTGTAAAGTTGAAATTTACGCATAGTATGCGTAAAGCTTTACGCACACTATGTGTAAAATTCAACTTTACGCACTGAAAACGATGCGAATCGACGTACTTTACACATACTATGCAAAAAAATATTATTTATTTACTCTTTGTATTCCGTGATTTTTGCGAACATTCGCATAAAGCAGACAAATTTCTGTTTTTTGCGAATAAACTTTTACGAATTGCGAGTGACCACGTGACTTCCAATCGTAACGAATTAGGGACAATGTACATAAGAGCCGTGTAAGACGGCGCAGCGCAGCGCGGGCTTAGGGAGAGTGTACATAAACGCTACGCGACGCGACGTGACACAACGCGACGCTACTATTACTTGTAGAATTTATTGCTGATTGGCTAATAAGCTTTGTGGTGTACGAGTTAACTATATATAACCGTAGGGTTACTCGACTTATTAGCTAATCAGCAACAAATTCCACAAGTACAGTAGCGTCGCGTAGCGTTTATGTACACTCTCACTTACGTACATTCACCCTTATGTACATTGTCCCTTATTCGTCGCATGAAATTGCGCCTTTACTCTCTACTTTCCGCTCAGAGACCCCAAGCATCCCCAACTCGGACCATTATCATCATAACAAAGAAGAAGACGAAGAATATAGGTATATTAAAGTATATGATTTGAGAGCAACAAGACACTGTTATGAACTGCGTTCACATTGACGAGCAACGCGATATTTGGGGCCGCTCTACAATACTAAATTGCGTCTAATTGATTAACCAACCGTTCCCGGTGTAAATAATTTGATTAGCTCCGCGTGATCAATTGAGTAATAAATCAAATGATAAAGTCCGAATAAACAAATAATTAGCAGATTGCAATTTCGGTAGAAACATCGAACAACGAATCCACACTCTTATTGGTCAACGCGGCGACCATTGCAGAGCGCCTTTCTGCTCTCAGACCCCGACTCGGGTCGTAACAACACGAAGTCACACGATGCCGCCGCCGGCCACAGTTCATTTTTGCAATGTTTAAACATGGATTTAACCCCGTCTCGTTTTCCAAAACTAAGCTGTAATTTCGGAAAACTTTAAGTGTTCCGGAATTAATTTGAGTTATAATATAATGGTTGTTCCACTCGATACGAAGTGCGAACACACAAAAATGGAACAACCAGACCAACATTGCATATTTGTAAGTAAACATACAATACTTTGCACTTCTTTTTAAATAACAATCATTCTTTTAACTTTACCCATTTGTAATTGTTTTTAGAATGAGGAGGATTTACTTTATGAAGAAGAAATACTAAGAAATCCATATTCAGTCAAACACTGGCAACGGTATATTGATCACTTGAAATCTTCACACAGTCCAAACTTGAATGTGGTTTATGAGCGTGCTCTTAAAGAATTGCCTGGAAGGTAAAAATTTATTTCATTAATTCATTATTTAATTTCGATATTGTAAATCAACAAAACATGCGGAATAATGAACTATTTCTATTTCAGTTACAAGTTATGGTACAACTATTTAAGACACCGAGTAAGTCAATTAAAAGACCGATGTGTTACAGATCCATTATATGAAATTGTAAATAATGCATTTGAAAGAGCTTTAGTTTTTATGCACAAAATGCCTCGAATTTGGATGGATTATTGTACATTAATGACTGAGCAAGGTTATATTACACGTACTAGACATATTTTTGATCGTGCTCTTAGAGCTCTTCCTATAACACAACATCATAGGATATGGCCTTTATACATTGATTTTGTAGAAAAGCGTAATGTACCTGAAACTGCTGTGAGAGTTTTCAGGAGGTATTTAAAGGTATTTATTGAAAACTATTGTTCTTCGAAAGTCTAATGATTATTTTATATATATGATATTCTAAGTTTACAATATTTTGTAGCTTGCGCCAGAAGAAGCTGAAGAATATATTGATTACTTGATTTCCATAGACAGGTTAGATGAAGCAGCTGTAAAACTGACATATATTGTCAATCAAGACGATTTTGTATCAAAGCATGGAAAATCGAAACATCAATTATGGAATGAGCTTTGTGATCTAATATCTAAGAATCCTACGAAAATTAAGTCTCTTAACGTAGATGCTATCATTCGAGGTGGTTTAAGACGTTATACAGATCAAGCTGGACCTCTCTGGAATGCATTAGCGGATTATTATGTTCGCAGTGGTCTTTTTGAAAGGGTATATTTTTTATTTTTTACAGTAGCATTGCCACTGTTAACTTATAAAACATTAAATATTTGTATTTTATTGCTTTCAGGCTAGAGATATATATGAAGAAGCTATACAAACTGTGACTACAGTAAGAGATTTTTCACAAGTATTTGATGCTTATGCACAATTTGAAGAATTGAGTCTTAAGAAAAGAATAGAAGAGACAGCTGAAAATCCTACTGCAGATGGTAAAAAATATATAATTATAAATGAAATACGTTTTCAATTATTTAAAAACTCTAAATAAATGTAAATGTTTTTTTATTACATAAAAATAAATCTTTTTTAGATGATATTGAGTTGGAATGGAGAATAGCAAGATTTGAAAACCTTATGGAAAGAAGATTGTTGTTACTTAATTCTGTGTCACTTAGACAAAATCCTCATAATGTTTCGGACTGGCATAAAAGAGTAGAATTATATGAAGGTCAACCTCATGAGGTAGTATTTCTATATTATTTATATTTATGTTTAAATATTTGTAGTATTTTAATTAACTAAATATCAATTCATCACAGATAATTAATACATATACAGAAGCAGTTCAAATCGTTCAACCTCAATTGGCTGGAGGAAAATTGCATAGTTTATGGGTTGCATTTGCAAAGTTTTATGAAAAAAATGACCAAATATCAGATGCCAGAACTGTATTTGAAAAAGCTGTACTTGTTCCTTATATGAAAGTAGACGATTTAGCTTCTGTGTGGTGTGAATGGGCTGAAATGGAAAAAAGAAATGGGTGCGTATACATTATTAGGTGAAAAATATTTTGACTTCCATATATTTATAAAACGTTTTAATTTAATATATTTTTTATAGATTTTATACAGAGGCCTTGAAACTCATCCATAGAGCTACAGCAATGCCTTCTAGGAAAGTGGCTTATCATGATGAAACTGAAACGGTTCAAATGAGATTATACAAGTCTCTAAAAGTTTGGTCTTTGTATGCTGATCTTGAAGAGAGCTTTGGAACATTTAAAGTAAGTAATAAATAAAACTTACTAGTTCACGCATAAATTTAGTATCTTAGCTAATTATTTATTACCTTTCAATTCACAGACCTGTAAGGCTGTTTATGATAAAATAATCGACTTAAAAATTGCTACACCTCAAATTATCATAAACTACGGCCTATTTCTCGAAGAAAATAATTATTTTGAAGAAGCTTTCAGAGTAAGTATTAGAAGTCAATTGGAATAATTTAATAATCGATTTTAAATTTGTAAAAATATTAGTATATGCATGATTTTATTAATTTTAGGCTTATGAAAAAGGAATTGCATTATTTAAGTGGCCCAATGTTTATGACATCTGGAATACATATCTTATTAAGTTCTTACAACGTTATGGTGGCACGAAATTAGAAAGAGCTCGTGATTTGTTTGAACAATGTCTTGAAAATTGTCCTCAAAAATATGCCAAAGGTATAAATATAAATTTAATAAATTACGGTAAATATTCATTTTCAGTCTCCTTATAATATTTCTCTTGCAGCTTTATATCTTTTATATGCAAAATTAGAAGAAGAGCATGGCTTAGCAAGACATGCTATGTCTGTGTATGAAAGGGCAACAAGTGCTGTTTTGCCAGAGGAGCAATTTGTGGTATGAACATTTTATTTATTGTTTGTTACATTTAACTGAACTTGATATTTGAATTTGTTCTCGTTTAGATGTTTAATATATACATAAAGAAGGCTGCAGACATATATGGTGTTCCAAAAACTAGACAGATTTACGAGAAAGCTATTGAAGTTTTAAATGAAGAAAATACGAGAGAAATGTGTTTACGTTTTTCTGAAATGGAAACCAAATTAGGTGAAGTTGATAGAGCTAGAGCAATTTATGCACATTGTAGTCAAATATGTGATCCCAGAGTAAGTATTATATGTACAACTTGGAAACGATAAAAATAGGTTACAGATGAAATTAAGATAATAAGTTTTATTATTTTACAGGTAACTAACAACTTTTGGCAAATTTGGAAAGAATTTGAAGTTAATCATGGTAATGAAGACACAATGAGGGAGATGCTTCGAATAAAGAGAAGCGTACAGGCCATGTATAATACCCAAGTTAACATGATGTCTGCTCAAATGTTAAATAGCTCTACAAATCAAGTAAATGATTCAATGGATGCTATGAAGATTCTAGATACCAAAGCATCTGAGACAAATAGTAAATACGAAATATATTTCTTATTCTGTTTCATACTAGGTGTACAAATTAATCAAATCTATATTTTTAACAGCTGATATCAAACGTTCGGCACATACGATCTCCTTCGTTCGGGGAGAAACGGAGGGAGGTAGCAAAGGTGATTCTAAAGTTGTGAATCCGGACGAAATTGATATCGACCTGGATGTTGATGACGATAATGACGAAAGTGATAATGATAGTGAAGCTGGTGAAATGGAAGAAGGTAAGCCGTAGTTATTTTACGAATGTTTTCACTCAAAATGATTATTAATGTAGAATTATTCATTTTTCAGATGTTCCAGTTGAAAAACAGATTATTCCAGCTCAAGTTTTTGGTGGTTTAAAGAATGATGACGATTGAAAGGGAATTTGTAAAAAATAAAGTTTTTAGAATAATTTTTCTAATATAATACAAAAGTAACAGTCTTATTTTTGAGACCTTACCTTATGTGTAAATAGCTACTAGGAGACTTAATAAGACTCTAATGCAATGTTATTTAAAAAAAATCTATGTATTATAAAAAAAATAATAACATACATTGAAATATTTGATTTTATAAATTTTTTTCTAGTTTTAGTACATTGCCTAATTAAAAACATTTTCCTTTTATTCATTCCAATAAATTAAATATCAAAAAGTTTTCTTGTAAATTTCTCACTCTGCAAAAAGTTAAATACATATTTTCATCCTAAAGACAAATAAAAAAAGTCAATCTGATAATTTCTTTTTGCCTATACGCATATATACATTATATAACATATTTAGGTGGATTAATGAAATGTAGGTCATTATACACTTGAGAATCATCAATGTCCGTTTGACCTTGTGTTGTTGTATGCTCTTTTCTTATGCCTCCAAACACTATTAATTCTCCTCTTCCAAGAACTAAAGAATAAAGTATTCTTTCGTCAGGACCCATTTGATCATTGTGTTTTAAAGGAACCCAACATGCAGAACACTCATCACACAATATATTACTTATGTCCAATACAAATATGGCTAGTGTATTTTCAGATTTTTTTAGTGGTTTTTTAAGTGATTTTGTAACTTTTTCTTCCATTCGACGAAGAAATTCTAATTGCTTTTGTCGAATCGCTGAAGAATGAGGTCTAGGTGGCTCATCTCGAAAAGCAGCCATACTTAAAGTACTTTCATATACTGGTACTGGTATCACATTGGAAGCACTTGCCGGTGACGGGAGGGAATTCCGAAAACTTGATCTTTGAAGATGACCGCGACGCCCATTTACATTTTCGTCACGATCAATTTCTCGCAGAGATCGCTGCCTAAAATGTAAATATTATTTAAATAAATTAGTTTTTATAAATATTTAATCTATTATATTATTTTTTACCTTTCTCTGGAAACTAAATTAGAACTTGAGGGTGGATTTGCTGGTTTTCCCACTGATATACTCATTCCACTAGGTTGAGACTGTTGTTTCTTTTTACTAAGAACAATTATATAATTCCCTACCTGGAACAAACATATTTCAAATACAATAAATTAATGAATAAAACAACAGAAATGGAACACAATTTTAGATATTTTATCAAACATTCAATGTATGTTTTGAAGTTTTACATTACCTTACATGCTTGATGACACCAAATTCGAGTTGGTGCAGATTCAGTGTGCCGCATATTTACTTTTTTCCATGTCCAAATAGGGTCTTCCATTGTCAGTAACCAAGCATCATTCATAGCAACATTAGGACCAGTACAACCACCTTATAAAATATTATATTATGTTATTCAATCAATTCATACTATTACGTAAACTTAATCAAACATTTGCATTGTAATGAAATAAAAATACTATCTTACCGAGTATAAGTAAATGCTTATCCCCTAATGAAATTTGTGATTGACCATACCGAGGTTGAGGTTTTAAACTAGAAGTTGCTTGTTTTATCCAATAATATGAATTCAAATTTAAACACCATATGTCGTTTGAACTACATAATTACAATATGTTATTTAATAATATTAAACAAATCAAACATATTATAATTGGAAAAATAAGAGATCTACCTATATCCATTGGCAACACCTCCAAATACAACCATAAGATTTCCATGTATAGATGCAGAATGAGCTGAAGTAGGAGGAGGAGTTTCTAATGCATGAATTGCAACCCATCGATTAGATTCAATTGAATAAACATGTAATTCATTAAATAATTTCCATTGCTGTAAATATACGTTAGAATTTAAAAAAATGATAGAGAAACTATTGTATACTAACTTTTATTTACCTGATGTAAAGGATATGGAGAAGGATGAGACCAGCCACCAAACAGAATGAAACTTTTTTTATAATACAACATGGTAGCACACGCTTTTGGGGATGGATAACTTCCCATTGTGATTGGCCTCACCCATTTTCGTGTATCTAAATCAAGTCTCCACAAGTCATTAAACGTAGTACAAGCAGCTGTGCATCCACCAAAAACATACATAGAATTTTCGTAGGTACATGCTGAATGAGAATGCCTCTTTCCAATTGTTGGAGTCCAATTTGTATCAGGCCAAGAATTCCAAAAAAGTGTCCCATATGCTACTGACTTGTGAAAATGAGCTCTGCTGTGTTCGATGACATCTATAAAATATTTTAAGAATGTCATGTAAGATTTTTTAGTTTGTAAAATTATTATAAGTAAAAAAACATACTTTTTGTAGCTTGATGCCATCTCTTTGAAACGTACATACATTCTTGTAGGTCTTTATATGGCGGTATTAAACTTAATATATATTCTAAGATTTCATTTGGTAAATCATCAATGGTGCATTGCATCTTTGATAATTAGTGTTTAAAAATCTTAGTAGAGGCTAACTAATTCTTCGAAAACCGAAGGTTGCTATTCTTTTCACTCTCTCATAACCTAACATTTATAATAGTGTTTGTCAAAATTGACAATCTAAAACACTTCAAACATGATTAATCACAATAATAACGTTTTCATTTTACTAAAATTCATTTTTTAGAATTTTGCGTTCCAATATTGAGAAACAATAAAGATTTTCTACAATATATAGTATTCCAATAAGAATTCATCAAGTGACAACTTGATAAACTTCTGTATTTATTTATTTATAACTTTAAATATTGTTGCATTTTTTGGATCAACGAAAGAATTTTGCAAAAATTTAAGATTAGGTAGTGTATTATAAATTTCACGTAATTATTAAATTTCTTAATCTTGCCAGCTCATTTTTTTGTACTAATATCACATACAGGAAACATTATCTTTATTGTAACACTCATATACTTATACACACCGATATAAGTAACTGACTATCAGTGTGTATATATACATACTGTACAGTATGGACGTATGGTAAATGGTTGTATAAATCCGTGTAGCGGTTAGGTATAGTACGACTGACTATTGCTTCCACGACGACGACTCTGTGTACTGTAATTATTATGTAGGACTAGGAATGTACCCAATATCCCAATCCCAAACTGCCTAGTCAACGCAGTCAACTTATATTTATAAGTAGAAAAACTTTTATACGTTTAGGGAAAGAGTACGAAAATTGATCTGTTACATTACTATTTAATGCTATATTTAATTTATAATTTTAACAAATTTATTAGAAGTATAAATAACTCGATTTAACAATAACTTTTTAAAACTATACACTTCATTTTTTTTATTTAGCGCAAAAGCTTTTAGATATATTAAAACTTTATATTTCTCAGGTATAAGTTTTCGTGCCTTTTATCAGCTATTCTGACACCCACTGGGCACAGGGCCAGCTGTCCCTTCCTAATCTCTGAACATAAGTAAGCAAAATAACGCAAAAGAGGGGGTGAAAATATGCGCTGTTGGCCGCTTGTCGGCCAGAAGAAATTCAAAACTCACTCTGCCGAAAGCACATGGCTAAGACGTGTATTTTTTTCCCGTTTCTTTTATTCGATAATTTAGTTTCGACTCGCAACTATGATTGCAGAAGCTGATAGTAGCACTGTGGTAAATTGTCCGCAACTTGTGAGCAAATATCGTACGCCAAAAATATTATGGCATCAAACGGACAATGCAATTTTTATTCGGATATCGTTGGTCGACGTTCAAAAATATAAGATAAAGGTCGACTGTGAGTCATTTCGATTCAGGTAATACTACAAATGTTATTTTTTAACTTGCATATATGAAATGATTTTTAAATCGATTATTTTTTATATGGTTTATTTACTTGGTATTTATAGTTTTGATATAAAATAATTTTTATTATATCATTTATATCAATATCTTAACTTTTCATAAACACTTTTCAACAGTTACAAAATAAGTTTCGTCAATTTTCTGTAATATTTTACAAAGATAGGTTATTTGTTTACGTCGCGATTATGGGTAAAATATAAATAATATTTTTAAATTACTTTCGGAAAGTGTTGAGGTTATGTTATTTGGAAAAAGAATAATCATTTCATATTTAATTCATTGTTACATTATTCTTTTGCTTTTTAATTTAAAATAAACATTTATAAATAATAAAACAATTTTATTAGTTCTACAAAATATTGTAACAATATATGTGGTTATTATTGTATGCAACATATATTAATTATAATTTATATTTATTCAGAACAAAACTGCTAGATAACAATTATTTTTTTGGCATCAAATTATTTGGGACAGTTATTGCAGAAAAGACATCGCATGTGAATATTGGCAGAGAGATCAAAGTGTGTTTAATAAAAGCACTAAAATGTAAGTACTTAATATGAAAATAATCAATAATTAGAAACTAATGTATATCAATGTTTAATTTATTATGAAAATTTAATTTATTCCAGGGACAGACTGGCCCAGACTATCACGAAGAAAAGAAACAAATTTGCTTATAGTAGTTGATCCAGATCATATAATCAGAAAATCATGGGATGATCCTTGCGCTAAATATGAAGGTAAATCAATTAAAAAAAGCAGAAATAAAATTAATATTCTCAAGTTTAAATGAAAATTAACTTATTTATCTTTATTTTAGAGAAAGAAAGTTTTAGTGACTTTAAAAAACGAATGAACATAACGAATATTTGTCCACCACCATCCTCTGAATCTGATTGTTCTGACTCAGATGACGAAAACTTAATTTGTTATGATTAGGACAGAGGCTTAGATATAATTGCAAATATATACCATGAAGTGTTAATTTGTAAAAAATTTATTATTATGTGAGTGTAAGATTGTGCTATTTTTATATTTTTCTACCTCAAAAAATATAACAGAAATTGTTAAAAAAAAAGAAATAGTTACAAAGTTAATTGATCCTGTAAATAAAAACATACTTTAAGTGACATAAAATATATATATTGTGTAATCAAAATAATGGAAAGGAAAACTACTGGAAACAGGAAATAATTTTTGTATGTACCAGTGTTAACAAAGCGTACACTTTATTATTATTTAGTTGAATTTCAAGTAGAATATGTATAAAATTTTAATTACCTAAATAAGATCACAATATTTATGCTGACTTGTGCAAAACACTTCATGCACCACAGGATTAATTACAAATTAAAATTACATTTAAATCAATGAATGCTTTTACCTACCAAAATTGATACATGTAATGTGTGTAAGGACTATTATAATTATATAAGTATAAAACTAAATTTAAAAGTAAAGCTAAAATGAGGTACAGATCTGTAAGGTAACAAATCTTTCAGATTTTATTTCATATTGTTCAATCTTGTAGTTTGTCATTGTTACGTATTATGGAATGTAATATATGTATAATTGTGTGATGCGCAGCACCATACCTATAATTTAATCTTCAAATATTAAAGACTGAATCAAGTTAAAATTACATTTAATAAATACATTAAGCAACTGTACATATTATTTATAAAGTGAATGTACAAAAATTCAAGAGAAATCAAAATCAATATACATAATCATTTTACATATACCTAACATGCTAATATGAAAAATGCATTATTTACTGTTTTTTTTAGCTCTTTAGTATTCAGTTTTTACTCAAAATGATTAAATATATGAATTAGTTATTGTTAATTATTAATTTAACAATTATTATGTTATACTAATTACGGAATTTGGCAGAAGTTCCGGTGTAAATTTTATAAAGGAACACATTACTAGCGAATCGTAATTTGGTTTTATACTCATCATAACTATCTCAACTAATAGGATAGTTATTTGTCAAATGCATTATTTCTTTCACAATAGTTCATTTAGTATTTACAGATGTAGCATACTAACAACCTTCCAAAGAAAGTCTTTGATTTATATTTTCTACGCGTGTTTTCATTTCCCTGAGAATATCTTCGGCAAGATTGTCTATGTTTGTATATCTAACTTTAAAAAAGTTAAATATGTCAATTAAAAAGTCAATGATTTGTTCTCTAAAATAATAACAACTAGATCGTAAACTACCCTCCGGACCTAAAAAGCCCCAAACCAATACCGGTGTAACTTGTTCCGAAATCGAGTAAAAGTGTCCCATAAAACCTTTGGGATATTTGAGCATTTGTCTTTTACCCATTAATACTGACCACACTGCTGTACCGATCGCCTAAAAACAAAATAAAATAATATTAACAAAATAATTTTATTATCGTTAAAGAACAGAACATTATCAAAGTTATATGACTTCTTACTGTCTCTCGAAAACTTGATGAAATCCATCGATTCTGGAGGATAGCTTTTATCGAAGACGGTGGCTTTTCAACCTCCTCAAACGCATCTAATAAAATAAAGTCAATGACGACATCGTAAAAATTAATACACTTCACCCCTCGTATCCCCAGCTCTTCTTGCATGATCGGGAGACTGGATTCATCGGTCAAGAATTCAAGCATGCGTTCGTAATGCATTAAATAGTCTTTGGGATCCTAAAATATCAATAAGTAAAGTTATCTGAATACTTATATTAAAAGCTAAAGTAGAGTATATTATTCGCAAGCAGCACAAATTTTATACATACCCTGTCAGCAAATATGATCAGATCACTGATGAGTTGCCGGCCAACGTCAGCAATCCATGTGGCCACAGTCGGCTGACTAAACAGCCGAGTATATGCTTGTCGTATACAGTGTACCTTCGCTAGGTATTCCACGTCCGAACCGCACTTCACCAACTCCGTGTGCAATCGTCTGTATAAAATAAAAGAATGTTAGTTTCGGTTATATTGAAGAATGATTAATAAGCAAGCCAAGTCCAAAAATGATGAACTTCGGCGTTTTCTCATGTACGTACTTTTCGTTTCCGCTTCTACTCATCCTGAAAAATAAAATAAAAAAGGGTACATTTAAACATAAATAAAAAATAAATACTTCTGTGGAACTAAAACTGAGTTAATGCTTAACTGGAGAGCCCTAGATATATGAATTTCAAATTATAAATGTTTGTTGACGTTTTTTGGACTTGGCTAAAATAATTTGGCACCAAATAAAGTTTTTTAGGAAATTATTTTAGATTAAAAATCATTTAAAAATTAAAAAAACATCTGAAATAACATAATAAAATTTAAAAATAAAAAATATTAAGTATAAGAATGCTTTAACATGCTTTTAAAATAAATAATATACAGTAAAAAAATCTATATAAAAAAATGTGGAATGGAAAGTATAAGTGCATTTTACAAATTTAAATTTGCCTCGTTTCTACGACTAACAGTATACTACTTTATCGACTTTATGAAACTCAACATGTGGCGCTATCTTACTTTCAGCAATCAATAATATATTCAGAAAAATAATCAAATTTAACAACAGTACTATATTTATCTACTCATTCAAATAATACTTTCAAAAGACATGCATAACTTTTTTAATTAACTTAAATTAATTTATCTCAAATTCTTATTTATAAAATTAAGCTTTCAAACATTTTTATAATTTGAATAAAAAGGGTTATTTCTATATTCAAATATAAATAAGCTGTAAGTAACTCTAGCAAAATGCTTACCTGCACAGGATTCCTTTATCTTCGTGCTGTCTCAAGGCTTCGTGATAAAGTTTTTGTTGTTCAAAATGCGGGAAGTACTCGGAGAATTCTTCGAATTCTCGTAAATCTGCCACCTGAAAACAATAATATTTCAAGTATTCCAAAGTAAATGTTTAAAATCGATTATTTCCCGTATGGTTGCTTAATATAGTCTTTAATATAATTCTGTGCAGTAAATTTTCTAGACTCTCCAAGACGTAAACATATCATATTTTCACTTACGCCGTCTTTTGCCGACGCATAGGATTCAGGCGATGAGGCAGGATCATGTTTATCTTTGCTCGCGGATAATCTAGTGCCAACGGTAGACGGTTTATGGCTCTCTTCACTGTCGCTGTCATTCTTGAAGAGTACGGAATGCTGAAAATTAACAATGGACCTTATATAACATCTTTATCCTACGTGCCATCTGATTACTATTATTAGCTTTAAAATATCGATCATTAATTATTATAAAGGATTTTAATTATGGCGTTCATGCTAATAAGAATATATTACAATTCATTATGAATGAAAAAAACTCGATAAAGTTTTCATATTTGACAATATCACTATTTTATGTATTGTTTAAAACTTTAAATAATTCTACGCGTCACAGTACGTAATATTGTCGCTTCTTATCCTATTAATTAAAAAAAGAAAAGCCAAAACAAACCAACGTTACAGAAATGTACTTTTCCGCGTAACGTCCACGCGCTTACCTGATCAATGAAGAGCAACTCGGCATTGTTCTGTATTTGGTAGCCCAGATCGAGGAGCTCCTGCACGTCCCTGGTGAAGGCGGCGTCGGCCTTCGACGGCAGTGCGAGGGCATCGCTGCTCAGGGCCGAGCTGAACGCCGTGAGCGCGTCCTCCCAGCAGTAGAGTGCCCGCTCCAGCGCCTCCAGACCTGCATCAGCGAAAACGATCATCATTGATTTATGCGTATAGGTGCGTGTGTGGGTATTTGTATTATCGCCTTTGTCGCACGAGTCTTTTATCTATCTTCTCGCGGATTATGGCGTTTTATAGTGCATGGGGAGAGGGAAAGAATCGGAAAAGTGTAGTTTTTTACGGGTTTTTATTGTGTGAGAAGTAACGGGGATGGGCGACGATGATGCCCCTATATGTGGATGCGGACAATAGGTGCTGATTGTAAAATTTACGATCGTTTCGTAATCTGTGCGCGCGGTGGTGAGTCCTTACTAACTTACGCGTACGGATTTCTATATAATTGGTAAATAAAGATTAACCAGTTTTTAGAGTGCGTGTTTTAAGTTTGATTTAAATTTTTGTTTAGCCACGTTACTTGATTGAGTATATATAGTTTTCTAAAAATGCATATACTGACCCCATGGTGTGACCTTTTTTTGTAACGTCAATGATTTCGTTAGAAAAAAATTTATCACTTGTTTTACAATGGACTATTAATAATACGTGCGATAATTATACGTTCGCAGTGATGATGAAGACATTATGCAGTTATTATTCTATTATATTTTAATTTTATTACTGTTTAACAGCTCCATTAAAAATGTAACAAACCTTGACTTTAATAGGGCAGCGCATCATAAATGTATATGCAGCAATAAAATTGATGCATATATGCTTTCTATATAATAATTTCGGAGCCATCCTTGGATTTCAATATGCAGACCGTTTGTAAAACGAATGACCTAAATGCATACACTCGTAATAGACCCTCGACTGTGAGCGTCGATCTTCGGCAAGGATCTCGGAAATCGATTTTACAGATTATTTTTAAGCGAGGTGTACTTCAAAAGGGGTAGATTCGGTAAAATATGAATGTTGTATGCGAAACATGACTTCGTATGTGATTCGTGCTCCAAATAGCGAGCTCAATCGAAGTATTTATTAAAGCCAGCTACTGAAATAGAACGACCGCTGCGAAGGGACCGAATATCGGCGAGAGGGATTATAATTGCCCGAGTCGTATATTTCTCTCATTGTTTACATAATACATAAAATAAATAAACGAATTGAAGCAATCGAATCGATATTGCAGTCGCCCATGTGAATTATTCACGTTCTATTAAAATACAACGTGTGTGTGTGTGTGTGTGTGTGTGTGTGTGTGTGTGTGTGTGTGTGTGTGTGTGTGTATATAATATATAGTTTATGCCTTATATATATATAAGTTTAATAATTTTTCCCCCTCATATCCGGGAATTTTCATTTATTGCTATTTTTAGACATGGACGTGGGCATCGCGTCGTCAAATTATACTACGTCGAAGCATGTAATTTCCCTCTAATCGATTAATCAAAATATAGCGCGGACGAAGCTACATTAATGAATTTGAAATCAAAGTACATATATACATTAAATCACTCGCATTATAGCTCGATAGACGATAAAACTGTATTAAGTCCACAGGCGACTGCATATAACCTGCCTTTATTGAAGGCTCGGTCCCCCCTCCCTCGGCCCGCGGTAGTTTTTATTGCCAATATATACCCCTCGGCTTAGTTTAACTTTGTGAAATATCCCCGTAACACGCGACGCACCGAATTAATTCCAAATTTGTCTCTTCCCGAAAAGCTCGTTATATCACAATTTTCCAATAAAACTCCGCCAGCCAGAAAACGAGTTTACATATATATATTCGCCAGAGTGAATTTCGCTCGAATACACTAAGCTATATCGCCATCACGCAGTCCAAAAATAAACTCATCTTAATAATATGCATCACACATTGTTTTTTGAGACTGTATAGCATCTGCACACCGCTAAAAAAAACACTAATCGCAATACGTCGCATCTTGGATACACACACGCAGCTCACCCTTTACGATGCGAATGAAAATTCCGAGTCCGTGACGCCACGCGCGGGCGTATATATACGGGCCTTAATCATCATCGCGACAGAGAGAAAGAGAGAGCGGACGGCCCATCGTCGTCGTCATGCATATGTACACGCAAGAATATACGTTCGCCAATTCTCGCCGGTTCAAGCGGAAGTCTTTCCTCGCGAGCGCGTGACTCATTCGCGATAATCTCAATTTCATCTCGTGGCTGCGAGTAAGTATATACTAAGGACTTTACGGCTGCAGTCGTATGGCCGCGCGCGGAAATGCACCGATTTATTTATTCATGGGGCCCTTAATTTCGTGAACAATCGGGAGATGTGGAGCGATAGGCGGATTATTATGAAAGTACATGTCCGGTGACTGTATAGGATATATATATTTACAGGGATTTGCAGTGCCGATTTTTAATTCGTGAAACACGATGAGGTCAAAATTATTTGGTATGAGGATATAACTAAGTATGTACGATTTTTTTTTAATTCAGTGATGTGAAAAATTGCAATGCAATTATAGTGTATACATGCGGAAAGCTATTATGAATCATATACTCTGAAAGTTTGCCAATAACTTACGCCTATAAAGTATAAAACAGTGAACTGATATAAAAATAATTTCTTTTTTTTTTCATGGATTATGACATTAATCCGCTAAGTAATCAGTGCCTAATTTTTATGTTACTTTTATACGTATAATAATTCGAAACACGGAGATAGGAACGGCATCGTAAAAGTATATAGCTCTATCGCTCCAATTACTTCTACTCCCTAGCCGATGCTTACTAATATGTTTGCCGTAAATCAAATTTTCTTTTCAAACAATACTGTAGATAACAATGGCGAGTTAAGTTTATTTGCACGCATGCATAATAATACACATATTTTTTCTGCCGTTTTCAATTTCAATAACGCGCCTTTATCAAGTGTGCTTTACGGATACAGAGTATAAAAGGCTGAGCTGAAAATAACACTTTGTTTATAAATTATACATTCTTCCTTCGTTCGCGATATACCCATTATCAACAAAGTCAATATTCTCACGCATCTTTTCAACATTCACGCATAAATATTGTACCCATAAAGTTGCTCAACGCATTATAATATCTGCAAAGTTATCTATTATTTCAAAACCAATACTGTCCTCCAACCAGTGTGCGAAACCATTACGCTCTTATACCGCAGCAACAGCGTCAAACGAAATGGGCACATCTCCCATTAACCAATAGCGTACACACACACACACACACACACACACACACACACACACACACATACACACACACACACACACACACACACACACACACACACACACACACACACACACACACACACACACACACACACACACACACACACACGGTCCCTCGAAAAGAAGGGAAATGGAGCTACCCGGCGTTCCCGCCACACAGTAGCATGTTCGAAAAGCCATTACACACGCGCTCGAGCATAACACAGACTCGGTTAATACTCAATGAAAACCAGGGAAATTCTCAGTATACTGCTCCGTTCTTTCACTCTCTCTCTCTCTCTCTCTCTCTCTCTCTCTCTCTCTCTCTCTCTCTCTCACGCGCATTGTCCCCCACACGTCACTCCCCCCTGCATGTGAATGCGGAAGAAGAAATGCATCATGCACACCCCTCGCGGGCACGATGGGATATACACCCGTTGCAAAGGAGAGTAGGTAAGTATATAGCGATCGAGTCGCGGGAAATGCGATCGAGCTCGCACCGTAATGAACAGCTTATATACCAGCACCACGTGACTCCAAAATCAAAAGCGCTCTCACGGATGACCTTGCCATTGGGGGAGGACGCGCCCGGCGGGGTATCAACACGTGGTTTATCGATTGGAGAGAGAGTTCTCTGCGCGCGCCGGGCGGCAGCGGTTGCGAGCGAGCTGCGCTGCATCCGGGCGCGCAGCGATTTAGCGCGACGAGGAAAATAAGCCGAGGGATTCGCCTCCTCTCCCGTGCCTTTGATGTAGAATTTTTCGTAACACTGTGTGCTGTGTGTGTGGATATATACGCGAGGGAGGAATATGTACGTGCGAAAGAGGCGAGAATGGGAGAACGGAAAAGTGCCATCGTTCTACTTGAGAAAGTGCGAGACTTGGCAGCGAGACGCGTCGATAGACGTACACTACGTACGCTTCCTCTATCTGTCTCTCTCTCTCTCTCTCTCTGCGTCTCCGTCAGGCACTCGGGAATAAGAAGAAAAAAGAATGTAAAAGGCGAAAGAGCATCGCGAACTTGCGCGTGAAAATCCGGAGGTCGCGAAGGTACGTATGGTACACACATACACAGAGGCAAACACAAGGTGGAGAGATGCACACAGCTTCGATCGGGGGACTCCTGCGCTCGCGAATATATATATATTCGGGGGGGGGGGGGTGCCTCGCCGGCTGTTCTTCCCGCGCGCGCGTGTTATTGACGCCGGCGCGCGCGGGGAAAGGGAGAGAACCGGCAGTATGACGTAATCCCGCTGCCGGTCCGTTATTGGAGGACGCGCCGCCCAATGGGCGAGGGGTCGATAAGCGGCGGCAGCGGCGCCGGCAGGCAGCTGCTCCGAAAACCCGAGCGAGACGTAGTATAGAACCTATACCGATATATATATATATATATATGTATATATATATACACACACACACACACACACACACACACACACACACGCGCGCGCGCGCGCGCATACCCCTCGTCTGCGAGATGCACAAGGGAGAGTGTGTATACGGAGCGCCCCGAGAGGATTCCGGATCCCGCGTGTGTGTATGTATGTCTCCGGGAATTTGAGGCAGCGCCGCGCGGAATTGATATTAACAGGTCGCGCCGCGGAATATGTATATATATATATAACACGCATCTGCGTGCCTATGCTATGTGCGTGCTTTTGTGAGAGGTCGCACCGCGTCTAATGGGCCGGCGCGTTGTGTTTTGCGTTCTGTTGTGTGTAGGGCGGAATTGGATTTTGGTATGTGATGTGCGAATGCGAGGGAGGGACAGGGAGGCAGAGGGAGTCTAATTGAGCAGTCGATGGGAAGTAATCGGATGAGCTAGTACAACTGCCGCGTTATGGCTGATTCGTGGCAGCCTGCAGTGTCCACGCCTGATCGATAGTTTTTAATGAATAGTGTCGCAGTTTCTCGGCACTTTGTTGAACATTAGGCACGCGGCGCGATGGAGTTCGGGGAAAAAGAAGTTCAGAGTAATGGAAAGCATAAATGTTTAGCACTTTGCATTTGCGTGTAATTAGGAGAAGGGCGCCTCCATAACCCCTTTTACAACTGGAGTACATATACGCTATTTATTTTTAACGGCAATTTCGCGCGCAGCTAACTTTGCCCGAGTAATTCGTTTAGGTATATATACATACGTTGATGCGCTATACTGCTCTGCATACATCATCAATAGATAATTAAATTTATTTTGCTGTTTCACCCGTGGAAGGTATACCAAGCACGGGGGTTGTGAAAAAGATTACGAGAGAAGTCGTTTTGTGTAGTTTTTCTATATAAATTGCGAAGGCGATAAATTTCATTGCGTCTTATTGCGACTCGTAAGTCGAGCAGTCGCCGCCGAGAGAGAGAGAACCACCCGAGAAAGGAAGTTAACGAACGTAACGTCGTTTCGTCGGGGTGAAATTAAATTTTCTTTCTGGGTCAGAAACGAACGGCAATATTGATCAGCACCTTTGTGATTCATGCTATTTCCCTTTGGAGGGCGTTTTACTTCAATATATGCTGCAAAAATAATCAGTTTTCGTATACGTATTGCCAGATCGGTGAAATATGCTCCGCACATATAATACGTAAGATCCATTTGGAATAATGTCATTTTTCTATATACAAAATGACCCAGTGCTCCAAAAATAAAGCATTCGAATTATTTTTTACTACATCAGGTGCACTACAGTCTGCGGTATAAATTCGTTGCATTACTGCGTATAAAGTCAACGAAGGGTGGCAATATAACAATGGCACGGCCGGCCAAGCCATAAAAGTCGACGGTAACAGTGAAAACCGAGCGAGTCAAAATCCCCCTAATCAGGGCTAATTTAAAAAAAGACCTCGTAAAAATGCCTCGCGATCGTCACGGACCGGAGGATTTGCTCGGACCGCGCGCGGCTCAATCAGCGAGTCATTCGCGCGGTAGATAAAAATGCAAAACTAAATCTGCGTCGCCGGGGGTGCAGTATCGCGCGCGCGCGCGCACGGGCCAACTTATGAATACAAATGAATTGTTTACGTCATTACGAAAGTCGACTTCGCTGTAAATGTGTTTTTTTTTTTTTAAATTGAAAATAACGAGGAATCATTACATTTCGAAATAACAATTTAAAAATGTTTTTCCGCGTTTCAAGAAAATTATTGCATTTATTTAATAAGTCGACGCAGCAAGTGTAAAAAGCGTTTCTACGTTTTCAATAAAATTCGTAATGAAATATGGAACGAGAGTTTTATTAATTCACTGCATTCATGTTTTTTTTATGTGGTGGCGGAATTAATTCTTCATTTATGTACCTTGTTATTTATTAGTTATTATTCACATTTTTTTTCGTGCTATGATTTTTTTTTTTTTTTTTTAATTAATGGATGAATTCTATTTTATTCGAGATATTCGAAAAACAAAGTTGTTCGATAACCATGATGTAACCTGTTATTTTACGCTGTACAAATATTGGTCACGGAAAAATGTATTTTTCTCTTCGTATATAGACAATTAAATGTAATCAATACAGTTGCTGCAACCTCCACATAAAAAAATATACTCGTAAAACTAAATCGACGTGCTTCTTAGAAGCCACTATTCCAAAAACTCGAGTCCCCAAAACCGTGTCGCCTTCGAAAATCAAATGCGCCCGAGTGAGAGGGCTCGACCTCGAGAAAATTCGCATCCCCGCGATCAATACCCGAAAATCTGCGACTTCCTCGCCTTCCATATATACACACACACAGCAAACGGCAACACTTGGCCGGCGCGCGCTTCCTCATATACACCGGAAAGTCCCGATCTTCGCTCCCGAAACTTTCCAAGTCTGCGCGCATCGTGCAACTGCACCGTCGTCGTCGGCGCCCGGCGGCCTGTTACTAGCCGGGATGTCATAGAACCCGAAAATCCGTGACCCGGCACCGCTGCACCCCCGCTCTCGTGGCTATATACATTCCTACGCTCTTCCGCAGTGTGTATTATACCCAAACGACTTTAAACACGCACATGTACGTATATACATACATACATACGTAATATCTTATACGTACGTAGGTATACGTACACACACTTCCACGCGATTGATTCTCGCGCTTAGCACGCGCGCGGAGTGTACAGCACACACAGACATCAACCGGCGGTCGGGCGGGCGCGCGCGCAGCAGTTCCAGTTCCGCAGCGCGGTCGAGAGCATCGCGCGCCCGCGAGCGAGAGAGCAGAGCAGCAACAGAAGAGAAGAGAGAAAGAACGGAGCAGCAGCGGCAACACATTGGAGCAGCAGCTTCGTGCGTTCCTTTGTGTGAGTGTTTGTGTGAGACCAAGAGCGTGTGCTCTACCGAAGCGCACAGAGCGAGAGAGGAGAACCCGCGCTGGTATTATACACACTACACAGATATACACATACACACATACGTATATATACAGGCGGGCGCGGGAGAAGGGAGGGAGGGAGCGAGCGCGTGCGCGCGGTAATTCCTTCCTCCGTTTCGCGCTGCTGCTGCTGCTGCGGCGCGGCGGCAGTGGCCGACCTGGCGTCAGTCATTCAGCGGCTCACCTAGGAAAAGGTAGTCCGCTAGAAAGAGAGCGAGAGGAAAGAGTATAGAGAGAGAGGCGAGGACGTACGGAAGATAAAGAAGAAGAGTAGAGGCGCGCGACAGGGCCGCATCGCTCGCTATAGATAAACCCGTGTGTGAACGTGCGCACAACCCCTTCGAGTGCAAGGCCAGCCACACACACACACATAGAGACAACCCCTTCGATCCACGTGTGAGAGACAGAGAGGGAGCGAGCGAGCGCCCCGTGGGACGGCACAGTGTGACTCATCGGCGGGCGCGGAAAAAGGAGCACGGGAAAATTGGAATATACCTACAGTATAGTAGAGGATATAGATAGTGTCTGTACGCTTTTTCCCGCGCGGCACCGAGGTGTCTCCGAGACCGCGGCGCGCAGCGCTTGCTTAAAGGGAGATAGAGCGTTATAAGAGTCTGATTCGTCAGTGTGGTGTTCGATTGATCGGCGCCCCCTGCTTACTGCTCTCTTGCTCTTTCTCTCACACTCTGAGGGACACCCTCTCGAGGGACGAACGGAAGGAGACACGACGACGAGGACGAAGTCGCTGCTGCTGCTGTGCTGGTGGTTCTAAGCCAACGTTGCCGAAGAGCCCCAACCGTGAGTATAACCGATGGAAAAAGAAACAGAACCGTGTGCGTGATATGCGTGCGTGCGTGTGCGCAAGGGGGATCACAGAGTAGTGGTAGTAGTAGTGCGTGCGTGTATATATCTCTGCGCGGCGCACGCGCGTCTCTACACACTGCCCTTCGCTCATGTGTTTTCCATAGTGTGTCTGTGTGTGTGGATGTGGACCCCGCGCCCTCCGAAGAGGGCCGCGCAACTCGGCACTTTTTTTCTTCTTCTTTCCTTTTGCCCTTCTCCGGCGACGCTTACCCCGGAAAGAGAACAACGGGACGGGCGCGCGAGCACTTTGATCGGAGAGAGACGAGGAGGGTGCCATTTCGTTTGGAAAATCTCGAGAGTGCGCGCACACACACGCACTCGTGTCTCCGTGCGCGTTTCCGTGCCCGCGCACGTGTGTGAGTATATAGTCTCGATCGCGCAAGGGTTGCTTGCTCTCTCTCGTCGGGAGGGCCGTTATTTCGCTCGGCACACGCGTGTATGTATGTGTACGTGTATGTATGAGAGAGAGAGAGACAGAGTGAGAGGGAGAAAGACAATCGCACTCTCGCGCGTAACTTGATTATTCGAGGCGGCTAATTTGCTTGTTGCGCAAAAGAAAAAGAACCTTTTGCACGCCGCTGGAACAACAAACGCCCGCTCGGTGTATAAGAGGCCGCGGCACCACTCTTGCCGCTGATTGTTTCGAGTGGTTTGTGTGTATGTGTATATGGTACTTCCTAAATGTAAAAGAGTGCGCGCGCAATTGTACGCGCGGTGATGAAATAGCGTGCAAGGAGGAGAAGTAGAGTGTTTTTAAATTGCAGGTGACGTTGTTGGCGAGAGCGCTTGATGCTCTCTCCGCGACATTTGTTTGTCTAAATAAAACAACACTTTAATGGAATTGCCATCAGCTAATATAAATCTAACAATGGTTTGATAAAATTTATGCTGACTTTTTGTTCGATTCAAATAACACGATGAAATTTATGCATCGCAGGAGTAACAAGATATCCATACTGCAATTATGCATATATACCCTGGAGCGACGAATCGGCAATATACATAGACATTCGCGCGGCAGGCAACGAATAATAAAACTGCTCGCTGTTTGCAACTAAACAAACACCTAATCGTGTTATTCGTAACGAGATATATTACACAGAGAGAGCCCCGTGGCTCGCTTCGCGCCGTCTCATCAAGAAAAAAGCCTACTCCTAAGCGTTCCGCTGCAACGAAATCCCCCGACTAATCAAATAGTTTCACCCATACCTATCTATGCACACGCACACACACAGACACGTATCCCGTTTCTCGTTCGCCGCTTCCCCTTTAATTCGCGATTATCATCCAGCCGACGTCAGGTGTAACGCGATACCGTTTAATTCGATTCTATAGCGGTCGCTATTGCGCGCGCGGGCAAAAACACATCGCCGAGCCTCCGCGGAAAAATCGGGAAAGCGGCGAGAGGAGTTTACTTATTATAGTCCCGTGGATTATAATCGCGCGATGCTCGAGTGCACGCCGGCGCCGGCGACGGGGCGACGCCGGTCCCGTTTCTCTCTCTCTCTCCTCTCCCTCTCTTTCGCTGCTGCAAGGAGCCATTCTTATATATATAAAGTCGCCGCCACAGGGTCGCCGAATTATATTGCGCTCGCTGGAATTCGCCGCGTGCGCGCTCGCAGCGTCTGGCCGCTTTAACTTCTCGATTCCCCCTAATTCCTGCGGAAACACGCTGTCTTCTCGAGGAAAAGGAGAAGGGAGAGAGAGAGAGAAGAATTTTGTGATTTCAGTTTAAAATGGAAATTTAGCCGGGGTCAAATTTGTACAAATAATTTTCTCGCAATCACTGGGTAAGAATTATACTTTGCTTCGTGTACTCGCTGTCGTAAGAGTGAAAATAGCGTGTTTTACATTGAAATTAAAATTAGTTTTTTTAGTAGCAGTGTTACGTAAAGGCACTTTTTACGATTTTGTTTTTTCTTTTTTATACCGCTGTCACGAATCGAGAAATGTGCAGCATAATGTGACACATGGCGGAAAAAGTATATGTGCGCGAGCTACCTGCGCATATATTCTTGGAAAATTTAATATAGCAAAAGATGTAGCGCATTCTTATATAAAAATGGTGGCTTAATTTCACGATGCTGCCTACTCAGTAAAAAAAAAAAATACGAGTGTCCCCAGCGGTGTCGTATAACGTCGCACATACTCGCGCTCGATGCATTCTAGGCTATACTGCCCGACGAAATGAGTAGAATTAAAACGAGAACGCATGTTAATTAGAAAATTACGAATGGTGTCTTAGAAACTTAATAGACGCCTTTTGCAAGAGTTCATTGGAAATTTTTTTCTTTCTTCCCAAACGAATGACGATGATGGGCTTAATTGTTTGTTATGTTTGTTACGCTCTTGATGTGTGTGTGCGTGAAGCGCGCATAATGACACTGCGTGTATATAGTTGACCTAACTACGCAATAACGGTAATACATTAACGTCCTTTTTTCTCACTCCCTCGGTTCCACCTTATTCCTGACAGCAGAGTGGCCATTAACGCACGCAAATCGTCAGGACTTTATTTTCGCGCTTTACGTATATATGTATACACATCCCGTACCACTAGCTCGAATTTACATTGCAAATAAGGCGCTAATCTTTTTAACCCAGCATTCGAGCAATTTAGTTCACTTTTTCATGCATTCCTTCCTGTTTTGCCAGCACCCGCTTGCCTGCCTGCCCGCTTGTATAAAAAAAATATTGTCTAGAAATGCCGGCGTTTTTACGAGAGCGCAATACAGTGCAAAAACACCGTCAATTACATGAACCGTACTCTCTCTCTCTCTCTCTCTCTCTCTCTCTCTCTCTCTCTCTCTCTCTCTCTCTCTCTCTCTCTCTCTCTCTCTCTCTCACTCTTTGTGGTACTTCTGTTTCCCATCGACGCCGAACGGCGCATATTATGCCTAGAATGCCTCGAGTGCCCACACGTGGACAGTTAAATTGGCCAGATTTCCGCGCGGCTCGCGCGCAGTATGCAAGAAAGAGAGACAGATTTAATTTACGACACTTTTATTCAAGTGGAGCTATAATTATGGGCGCGTACTATACGGCGTGGAACGAGACACGCGCGCCGGGTGCCTTTGATTCCTTACGTCACGTCGATGGTATTGCGAGTCTCTCGAAATTTATTCAGCCCCTCCCGCGATATCCTTCGGCAAATGGCCATCGTAAACTCATTTTTCAATATTTACAGTCGAAAAACGGGGCCCCGATCGTTAAAAAATAATTTGTGCTCGATATATATCAATAATATTCGTTCGCCAGCATTTTAATAAGATACATCGTAAACGATGTAAATTTACGTAAGGTGTATAAGTATGTATGTGTATAGAAATACAGAGGAACAATTTTTTTTCCCCGTTATCATTCACTTGTAAAGCCACATTTGAATCAATACTCGCGAAACAGAACAGAACGAAACCTCTCCCCCCTACAACACCGGACGAATCTATTTTCGTTCCAATAAAATTCCACCTCACCTCGGAGAAAACGAAAGCAACAAAAAATCATCGCGCGCTTAATCCCCACTTGCGATTCACCACGGCGCGCGTTGCCCGAAAAAAGTGCCGATTTTTTCAATTCCCCCAACTCGGGACTCAACTTCTCGCTCTCGGGCGAAGCGCACACACCCATACGAAATGTGCGAGGCGTCGTCGTCTAAACCGGCTGAAATCGCACAACTGGATTTTATAACGGGCGTGCAGCGCGCTTCACGGCCGGCTGCGAGCGGTCCGCGATCGCGCACACAATGCACGCGCGCGCGGGCGAATTTTCGTCGCTTGCTGCTCTCTTTCTCCCTTGTTCTTCTCCTCCTCGTGTGTGTTTTTTTTTGCTCTCTTATAATTGAATGAGCGCTGTAAATCTCGCGCCGTGTACTTCGGACTCTGCCCGCGAGTTAACGAGAGAAATACAAATGCGTGGTGCGACGTCGAAACAGAGGAGGATTTTGACAGAACAGTGGGTGGGAAAAGCAGAAAAGTAATTTGTCACAGCGTGTGTTTTTTTTTTTTTTTGTTAGAAGTGAGTCAGAACAGAAATTCGGTTGTTATTTTGAAATTAAAAAGCTGCTTGATTTTGAAAACAATAATAACGGGATGATGTAAACTCGAGCGTCATTTGTCATGTGGTGATGTCGAAACGTAGAAAATCATTTTATCCTTGACATTTGAATATATATACGACTATTATACGATGTGAATCCAGATTTATTATACTTTGAAAATTGGATTTCAAAAACTAATTTGAATACCTTTCGACATGTTCAATAACGCAAATATATGTACGCAACGAAATATTATTTCGATAACTTCCTCGTTCAATCGTCCCGTCAAAGCTCGCTCACCAAAAATTCAGTATTCAAGCGCCGCAGAGAACTCCACGAATTCACAACACACAAGGCTTGCCACCCCGAAAAGATTCGTAAAACTTTTCCCCGAAGCGTCAAAAAAGGAGCTGATAATTTTCAATCCAGTCGCTCTCCTTCCCTTGCTCGCTGGAAAAATCGAGCGATCGCCCCTTTTATACGTAAAGACCCTACTCGTACCCTCCTGAAAAACTTTCAAAGATGAAAGAAAAAGATAGAAAAGAGCGGACGGTAGTATATACAACATCTATATATACCTGGGCTCGTACACCTGCACCACGGGCTGTCTAGAAAGGTCGAGAGCGAGAGGCCAATGGTTTTTTCCGCGTTCCGCGATCAGCGCTGATGAGCGCGCCACGCTTTTCCGCGGCGCCCCGGCATCAAAGAGAGGAAGCCGCGCGCTCGATTGCCTGACTCTGCACGAGCGCACTCGAGCGACATTCGCGCAGGGTGGTGATCGTAATTTCGATCGCAGATTTATGGGACATCGACGAGTCTCTCTCTCTCCCTCTGCTTTGAAATGGTTTCCGATTCCGAGTCCGTAAACTACGCGGCCTGCGAGTTTATTGAGAAAACGTTCCTGGGCTATGGATTTTCGAGCCCGTCGATTGCGCTACGATGGATTTATACGCTGGTTTTGCTGCCGAGGTTCAACCGAATGGATTTTCTCTGGAAATAAAGCCACACACACAAACACACTTGACGTTGTATATTTTTACTTCCAACTCTGATTCCTTATAAAAAGTAAACAGGTAGTCTTTCACTCTTGATAATAATTAAAGAAGCGTTCCTTTTATATCGCGACCAGCAAGCTTACCCAATACATACAAGCTTAATTTTTTAATGTTACCGCAACCGCGACACTCGTACGCAGCCTTATTTAACGCTCGCGTAAAAATTATTTAACGCGTATCGTTAAACTTCGAGCGCGTATAATCAGCATTTAAACTCCCAATTAAAACTCGCAAAGTGTATGTATATATACAGCCGGAAGAAGCGTTAATACCGGCGGTACAGTAAACCAGTTTAAACTTTCGGCGCGCCCGTAACACAGTGCCATTATCACGTGCGGCCGCGTATATATACGAGGTAAAAGATGCTTCTCTCTCGTTATCTCCTGTCTTCTATTTATACTCGAATATGGCCATGTGCGCCACCGGAGGCCTAAAGTATCGGCTCTGACCCGATTCGCTGCCACTACGACATTGACCGCGCGCGGGCGTGCGGGTGGAATCCTTAAATGCGGAAACCCATTAGGCTCGCGTGCGCCTACCGAGGACGAGCTAATTCCTGTCGAGATGAGTGTTGTTTTTTTTTTGGACGGAGAAACCCGCGAGAGATAAGACGTTTTTCGATAATATATACGCGTAGAAAGATTAGAGTGGCGTTCGAAGGTTGAGCGCGCGGCAATCGAGTTATTATAAACACGCATAATTTAGCCGTGTTTACATCACGGCTATTTTTTGTGCACGACGCGTTGGGAACTGTAATCTGCTGTAACGAATACGTGCGTATGTCATTTCGCGTGGTGATTGATTTTTTTATTATTCGATTATGAATATTAAACGCTGCTTGAGAAAAAAAAAATACGATGACGGTTTAAAGATGAATTTCAAATATGTTTGGGGAAAAAATGAAAGAAAAAGCGAGTATTTTTAAGATGCAGGATAGGAGCCGAGCAGCGTTTAGCGTTTAATGTAAATATAAGTGCTCTTTTATTTTAAAAAGATGCGCAATTATTGGAAATCTTGATCGTTGTTTCATCGAAGCAAGCGCGATTGATTTTAATTACTTCAACTACACTTATATTATCGTGCAAATCAAAACCCGTTGCGCGCTCTCAAAGTTCGCTTACAATTCTATTGTTGCAAAGTTTTCCGTTAAAGCTTATACAATCGCTGCAGCGCCCGCTGGCAACGTTTTCACCAACAATTGTCGTAATGGCTAATGAGTTAGAAAAATTTCCTGCGCACGTGTATGCCTCTTGAATAATTTATCATTTCGATATTTCCAGGCAGTTTGCATTGTTGCCATATACATGAGAGAGTACCTCTGCTTTATATTTATGATTGAGATGTTTCCGCCTCTGCTGTAGAAACCATTATTATAGTAGCATGCAAGAAAAGAAAGAAATGAATGAAAATTCAAAACTTCGGAACATACGTTGAGTCGAGCACATTGAATTAGCCAACTCCTTAAAAATAAGAAATACGAAAGGCGATATTCAAATGAGTCGAGTTCCGCCCGTAAAAATTTATATACAGAATTCATTACTCATCTCTCGTAATTAACATAAACCTCCTTACACCTGCTTATTCCCAACGTAAAAGTCACTCGCGCAGGAATCAACGAAACCGCTCATTCATCAACTCTGTATCGCACACACATAGTCCCGCAATGATACTACTTCGCAGAAACGAGATCGCTTTGCGCTCATAACGCTAAAAGCAGACGTTTGTACACAGACTCGCTCGTACATACGCCAGTATCTATATATGTACGTCTACATGCACATATACGTGTGAAACGGCAATTTTCCTCTTTATGAAAGCACGCAAGCGAGGACGCGCGGCGCGCAGGTGACCTTGCACCCTAATGCAAAAGGTCCCATCGCATCTGTGCAGCGGGACGTTACTATATATACACAGAGGCAGCAGCTGCGATTGCACACGAGAAATAGAGAGAGAAAGAGGGAGACGGAGAATGCATCCACTTGGCGCCCGCGCACGCGGTACTTTTGCGCAAGGCGAGCACTGCATCGCGAATAATAAATAGGAGAGCAAATAGAGAAAGAGGAGACTGAGATGGAGTGGATTGCAGTCTGAAAAGTTTCGCTGCGCGCGAATGTACATAATTGTGCGCGTCAGGCGTAGTTTTCGTCGAGGCTGCTGATTGTCGGTGTATGTGTGTATATTTCTAGAAAGTTTGTGTTTATACTTTGATTGATGATGTAACGAGGTATATTGATTGCCGGCATATCGACGTGAGAGTCAGTCGAATAGTTTGATGTGTGTCCGTTAATTATCGCGTTCGACTGCCCGCTCGCATGCACGTGTGTTCACGCGAAAGTTTGACAACAGTCTGAGGTACGCGTTCGGATACACGTGATTTGCTTAAAGTAAAAAGTTATAATTTTCGAAAGTACGCATGCGTGAGTCGAAGCTTAAATTTATTTTCATCTTATCATATAGTTATTTTATTTCTGCGCTCCTATACCCAGTCGTTTTTATAAAGTGAACGTTATCGATATAATTTTATACGAAATGAAATTATTAAGATAATAAAAGTAAGAAGGGTTGACTCACACACGTCTCAATTAAAAAGAAAACACGTTTATTACGATTCTGATATATCTGCACTGGATTACTCACTGCCGGGTAGGTAAGCTTATACGAACGACATAATTAATAAAACCAAAACTTTATTATACGCTCTGACACAGCCAATTTCTTTCTCTCTCCACCTACATCGCTGCGCCGACATCTGTCTTCGTCACCGAAACACGGGAATGCAAATTTATCGGCGCAATGCAGCCCGAATATAATATACGCGCACAAACACACACACATACGGCTCTCGCTACTTTACACGCAGCAGGCGCGCACTCGTAAATACTCTTATAAACCCATACATAACATCTATAATACGTACGTATACGGCACGGCGCGGCGCCGTAGATTCGAGGCACGCACGCATACGGCTGCGCTTTTACCCCGCGCCTGTGACACGTACGCGCGCAGGTGCGATTTCCGCGCTATAGCTGCGCTGCACACGTGCGTGTGTGCGGGCGGCTGCTGCAGCAGCAGCAAAAATGAAACGTACGCAGTGTGCAGGGCACACGTGGAGTGTACATAGGTATAGAGAGAGGCGGAAATCGCGAGTAGAGAGAGAGGTGTCCGTTTGATTTGAGAGCGGCGCGTTGTACCGTTAGATTTCGAGTGTTGTAAAAAGCCCGCGTGCGCTCGAGGTGAGGCAAAGCGGGTCGAGAGTTATTCACAGCATGTGTGTGTGTGTGTGTGTTGCCCGAGGTATGGGAAATAACGTAAGATGTGATTATTCGTGTATTTGTAGGCCGAAGGAGGCGAGTATATTCGTGGAATAGCGTCGAGTTTTTAGAGAGAGATTTTACGGTCTGGCAAACGTTTATTTACCACCGTTAAGTTATTTTTTTTCCTCTGTACGCCTGTGTGTATGTATTACGGAGTATGGTGTAAATTGTTATTTAAGTGCTGCCGCGAAGCTTCCCGTGAGAGTCCCATTGCCGCGCTGAACTCCGAGCGCGCAGACATTAATTCAAACGACAATGAATGATGCCAGATGGCCGCAGCGCGACATGTGTAACAACATAATCGACACTTCATCGCGCGCCGGGCGCGCGTTTACTGCATTCCTCGCGGTGGAAAAACAAGCGCCATTACGATTAATCGAAACGAAGGTCTAGTGTTACACAAAGAGATAAAAGCCCATTTAACTCGCGATCAGCGCAGTAGTATATAACAGCAACAGTAGCAGCACAAAAAGACTTTGTTTTCACTCTCCGCGTCCAATTGCTGCCGCCGCGCGTAACGAGTCTCTGAACTCTCTCGCTCCCCTCTCTCCCTCGTCGCCTTAATTGGAATAATCAGCCGATCAATTAACGTTTTCGCCGGCTTACAAACGCCGCATTACACACACACGTACACACCCAAATAGGTTAACGACTCTCACTTGGAACAAACCGATCGCTTGCTCCCCCTTTACGTACGTGCGTATGTGTATGCGAAAAGGAGCCGCGCGAGCGCGCACTGCTCGAGCTTCCGCGTGCGACCTGATGTGTGCGTGTAACGTGACATCATTAATTTCAAGTGAGCTGGCACGCGCCTAATTCGCACCTCCTGTCGTACTCGCCGGCTGTCATATATATGCGCGCGCATATAGGAAAGCCGGAAAAAAGAGTACGGCGCAAGGTGCAATTAAGGGTGCACACCGCGATAACGAGCGGTGGCGGTGGCGTTTTAATACTCACGCGGCGCTAATATACACACACGACGAGGGGGGAAGCTATTGCTAGCGCGCATCGGCCCCGATGAGCTTGATAAATGTGACATCGTTCGACGGTGTAGAGCGCCGGCGTAGCAGCCGCTCTCTTTTATGATTCTCGGGCCTCGATTTTCGTGAGAGACTAGGTGTATTATATATAGAGACTGGCATCGTTCTCTCTTCTTCCTGGTTGGGTGCCCTTTTCGCTCACGCGCACCTCGTCTTTTCGGAGAGCTGATGCTGCTGCTGCTGCCATTGTGTCGTTCGCGCATAGTCGCTCTCTCGTGCCAGCTGCATTTATTATTTATACACTTTGATCTCTCCTCCCTCCACGAGAGGGAGGAGACCCCGGCGTGTGTATGCAGAGCCTGGAAGTGTGTCTGCGTGTGTATATGCTAAAGCGGCGAATGCCTCGAGGGTAGAAGCGCGCGTTGATTGCCATCGGTTTCCTCTCTCCTCTTGCCGCACTCCGCGCGAGCGTTTATCTTACGGGAAAGTTTTGAGGAGGGTGACACGTCGACGGCGTCGGTGCTTATCTCTCTCTCGCGCGTTGGGTGGTGCGCTTATGCCGCTTTTAGTGTAGCGGGATGAATCTCTGTTTGGCGCGGAGACGCGCGAGCGAGCTGTGTAGCTGCTTTTGGGATGAAATTTATGAGTTTACCGGACGGAGAGAAAAAAAAGTGATACGCGCAAGAGAGAGACAGAGGAAGTGGAAGTTTGTAATTAAATTGCCCCGAAGAGGAACGTATATGTGCGTGTTTGATTTTAGAGGAAAAGTGGATTTTTCGGAAGTGCCCGAGGAAGAATTTGTGTATTTGGACCGCGACGTTTACGACTTTTTGACTTTTTTACGACGGTAGCACTTTCGACGCGACCTTAGTTTGGGGGTTTCCGGTTGGATCGTAAAACGTTCTGGTCGCTCGTATCCTTGTACGGTAATCGTGCAGTATACTCTCGCGTGCTTGTTATCCTTCCTCTTGTTATAAATAAAAAAATAACGCGTTTCCACTTCAGAAGTACAGACATTTCCTACAGCTATTCTCGAAACGAATGAAAAAAAAAGAAATCCTTAATTTATGATTTATACACTATAATCAGGGACCCGACGCGTCCAAACCACCGCGCGCGATTTACACGTTTCTGCGTAGTTTGACGCTAACCGCCGCAACACATAACTCAGGCGCGCAAATCCGCGCCTTATTGACAGGCTCTTCCCTCGGCGTGTGGCGGTGCCGACCTCATAAGAAACGAGCATCGATTTTCTAAGAGGCTTACGGCACTTTCGCAAGATAAAATGCGACGCGGCGCTATACGTGTCGCTGCTCATGCCTTCGAAACAATCAGCTCCTTTCAGGCGCTTGGGTGACCCATTTCCAAAAAAAAAGTCCGCGAGAAAAGAAGAGGGAGAGAGAGAGAGGCAGCGTGAGAGAGATAGAGCTCGCGCGGGTTATAATTCACAATAAAGAAGCATTGTGCGGACAATTTAGCCGAGAGAGGAGAGAGGGGCTATCGGAGTCGGATTTCGAATTCATCGGGCCGCGGGGCACCGTTACCAGGACTCGCGAGGAAACCAGATATTGCACTCGTCGAAATTACAGAGAGAGAGAGAATATATATATATAGACGACGCAGCGGCTTTTCCCGCATTATATGCACACAATGCGCTCGCGCGCGAGAAAAGAAGGAGAGACACAGTGTGAGAGAGAGAGGAAGAAGACTTTGTGACCGGGCGCAGCACAAAGTCATCGCGGATTATAATACTAAAGAGTCCGCGGCGCACGTGAGGTCACCCTCAAAGGATCTTTCTCGCTCTCCACCTTTTATATTCTCCCCCGCGCGCTCGTTTCTCCAGCCCGCACTGTACTCCTTCGCTCGCGGCGGGCATACATGTACGAAGAGGCTTAACTTCGCGCGCGCATATAGTACATATATACTCGCTTGGAGATATATACGTATTTTGGTTTTCGAGAGCGACTCTCTGTGTGTCGCGCGCTCTTTAAATAGAGCTTATCTCCAAGTCGAGACTTTTGTTATATTTGCCTTGCGTTAGAAAAGGTTACATAGCGCGCGGTGAGGAATTTTCGTCGCAGTAAAACTACCGTAAAAAAATGACGGTACTTTCAGATAATAATGTTTTCTTTGAGCAAAAGATATACCTTGTATCTTAATTGCCTTTCAAGATAGCAATTCAAAGTGCCATCTATATAATAATAACAAAACGAAAAGTGCCCTTATAAGACTAAAAAGCTTTTTTTTTCATCTCTATAATCAAGCCCGTCACAGATGCGTTACACGACGAACCGTGCAAATCGGCCGTGCCGCGAACCTGCAAAAACCATCTCTCTCGCACTTTCTCTCGTCCCGCCGAAAATCGATTTACAATCCGCGAACGCGCGTACAGATGCGTCACACTCCTCGCAAAAAGCCCATCTCGCGCGGCGCGCTTTATTGCTCTCTTGGTCTCCGGAAAATAATTCGCGCGCGAGCGCGGGGCGGATTGATTGCCCCGGACCTTGGCAGTAAGAAAGGAGGCCGTAACAATCGCTCATTTCTCTCTCTCTCTCTCTTGGCGTGTATAAAAGAGTATATCCCACGCTGGAAGCGGGGGTACGATGAACCAGCGTCTTCCTCTATCCACCACCTCCTCCGGCTTTATACAGCCTTTTCTCGAACGCCGAAAGGCGATTAATATTTAAGCCTACCGAGAAGCCGTATAGTCCGCCCCCGGAGTTGGGGCTGTTATACGCGCGCGAGAGCCTCTTTTGTTTTGTCGCGCGTGTCTCGCTCGAGCCACGGTAAAGTGTAAAGCTCGCCGACGTGCAGGAGCCTGCGGTAAGTAAATCGAGAACTCGAGCGCACGAGCGCCGATATACACAAATTGATATTCATATACATCCGGATTTCTCGTTTACGACCGATCGGTCTAGAGTTACCTGCACGGTGCTCGTATATAAATCTGCGCGGTCTTCGATCTCTGATTCCTTTTCTCTTTTTTTTTTTATTACACTACATATATGTACATCGCATAACGCGAATAGATTTTGAAATTATAATTGCATATCTAACGATTAGCAATTTCAATCCAATCTCTGAATAATGCATCCTACGTTCATGCGCCATAGCTCGAGCAATCAAGGCTCGATCTTCGCGCACCGACTCGTTTCCGATCTCATTTTATCTGCCGCGTGATTCTGCGGAAAGAAAATTGCGCAATCTCCTTGTCCTCACCTCTCCTCCGCTTCCCATCCTACTTTTTATTTCATTAATCGCAGTGTATTCAATTCAAAGCGATCGCCGCTCGGATCGAACAACATAAGACGTGTATACCTACGCTACTGTGCGTCGGGAGGAAGGAGAGAAAGAAAAAAAAAAATATACGCGTTTTCCACGCGCACAGACGCGCCTGCTCTCCAAACGAGGTCAAGTGCTTTTCACACGTATCAGCCGAACACTTAACGAATCTTACGTAACCTACACGTACTACACTATATACTTACGACGTTACTGTGTACAAGCGCGGCGATCCCGCGAGCGCCCAGATTAGATAAGGGACGAAAATAGCCAAGCGAAAAGGATCCATCTCTCGTATTATCATCCGAGCAGTACGTTATACGTACGTGCTCGCCCGCCGAGAGATTACAATGGGTCACGATTGTCCGTCCCCCCGCGGGCGATCCATTCATCGCGAATTGCCCTTGAAAATAGCGACGCGGACTATTATATATACGCGTAGTCTACTGCGTCTATCCACCCGCACGCGCGCCCGCGTTATTGTAACGGGACGCGAGGCGCGCGTGCTGTCTATTAAACGGAGACGCGCAGATCGATCCGGAGTTCGTTATATGTATAGGAACATAGCCTCCCTGTGGGTGACAGCGCCGGCCTGTATATATAGTGTACGCAGGTATCCTTGGAGGAAAAGTCGCGGCGTGAAATTCATAATAAACTTTTTGCATTGTCTCTCTGTATGCAAATTGTCAGAGTAGGCTATTGTTGTTGTCGCTGGTCGGAGATTCGATTCATATAATATATATATATATACAATTTTTTGTTCTCTTCATCGGCTGTCGCTGCTCCTCTTTTCGATTATAATTAGAATGAAATTGTCCGCGCGAGATGGTTTATCGTTGTCAGTCCGTGCTGTTTTGCATATTAATGCCGCTGTGGTTCATGTTTTTTTTCGTATATGACGCTCGAGACTAGTAGGAGGGGACTCGAGAGGTGGGACCGGCCGTAAATAAAGAAATTGTGCTTTTTAATTAGCGGACGACTACTCCGCGACAAGCTGGGCGATAATTAAAAAAGTTCGTTAGAAGACGAGATAAAAGACATAATCAAACTGAAACTTTAAGACGCCTCGGGACGTCCAAACGACGTAAAACAGAGCCGCGAGATATCATCTCGATCCGTCTGAAAATTCCCTTAAAAAAAAAAAATTCGCCGGTAAAAACTTCAAGCCAACAGGCTCCAAAAAACTTTACTATACGCTCTTATATTTATCTGAACTTGGGCGCCCAAAAGCTCCGCGAACCTCAAGAGTATAGCTACAGCCTCGTTGACCGGGCAAAGATCAACACTATACGCAGAACACTATATTCCCTGAAAAAAAAACACTCTTCGCTCGTTTCGTCGTACAATCAAGGAGCCTGCGCAAAAAAAGTCGTTCCCCAAGCCGAAAAAGCGCGAGGAATCCGCCACGCGTGTTGGTCGCGAAGGTAAATACCCGCAGGACGCGCGAACGCGCTCGGCGCGATGACGTAAGTCGCCGAGTCGAGAGAGCCGTGAAGAACAAGAAGAGAAAGAGGCGCGAGGGCCCAAGTATATAGGTATATTATACATCACATGTAATATATATATGCTTTGCCGCGTGCGCACACTGTACACTACACACGTCCGAGAAGAGATGAGTGTACGCGCGTGTGTATCGTGAAAAGAAGAAGAAGCAGCGACGAGGAGACGCTGTGTGCGCATCAAGTGTGCAGCTATCTCTCAGCTTTTTTTGCTCGCGCTCATCTTACGTATATATAGATATATAAATATACGGCCGAGCGCTCATTCATTTCTTTAGCCATTGAAGCGTTAAATGCGTCGCGCAGCCGGCCCGTAATTAAGTCTCTCCTTTTTCCTCGAGCGGCCGGTATATATCTGTACACGTACTATACACACACGCACGCGCATGTGAGTACGGCGCGTCAAGACGAGGAAGAGAGAGAGAGAGAGAGAAAGAAAGAGGCTTTTAATTGAAAACGAGTCGACGTCGGTCGCCGCTAGCGGTCGATTTTCGTGATTGAGTCACAAATTTCAAGGCCAACCGCTTTTTCGGTGCGCGAGTCGAAGGCGCTCACACAGTGGTATTACCACTACGTCATGCCATATAGTATATAGCGCGCTGGGATGCGTGGAATTCTCTCGACAGCCTATATAACTGCCGCCGCGCGGCTGGTTTTTGTTATTTAATCGACGACGTAATATCACGATGATGCGGTTTTCAATGGCTTTTAATTTTTTGAGATTATGAATGAATTGACGAAATTTTATGGTAGTGTATGTATGTGTGTGTGTTATGGGTTAAGCGTTGCTCATTTTGAGATTAGAGTGTAGCTTCGTTTATGTATGGTAATATTTTCGTGCGATAGAATGACTGAATAATGTAATGAATGGGATATCGATTGATGGGGAAAAAAGCAATCAAGCCGATAATTCCGGATCAATGCCTCAATTATAATAATATTATCAATTTAACGCCCTATCTCATATATATCCGACAAAAATATTTCTGTTCGTGGAATTCACTTTATCGAATGCCCAATAAGTATCCGAAATATTTAAGGACCGTCCTCGAATACGCACACTCCCATGACACGTTCACCATTTCACCATTCCTCAGCGCAGCACATAATAAATACGAATTAGAAAATTCCTCTTATCGCGTCAGAAAAAAAAAAGAATGAACGAAAAAAAAAAGCAAAAATGTGGTCATAGTCGCCACCACGAGATGATGCCGTATACACGCGGTTCCCCGACAAGCCCGGCGCGAGACTAGGCCTGCTTCACGGAGTTGACAGGTAAATGCCCTCGGAAAGGCCCGTCGCTGCAGGAGCTCGAAACTTTATCCCCGGCGAATATCTGTCTCTTCTGATTTTGCCCGCAATGCGGACAAATTGGTCACAGCAGTGTCTCCCCGTCAGCTCAGCAAGTGGTACTCCTTCTTGAAGTGATCGCTCGGTGAACACCGACGAGGGGGACTCAGTGTGTTCCTCTTTTCTCTCTCTCTCTTTATTTTCTCTCTCTCTGTCCCGCGCACGGTTCGGCGAGATTCCCGCCTAAGGCGGAGATTCACGCCTCGTCTAAAGACAGATAAATTCGCACGAAGGTTCTCGCCTAATGGGCAGCGGATAAGAGACCTACAACAGGTTCCGGCTCCGATGGCAGGCCCGGCTAGCAGGGAACGCGCAGTGGATACGGCTCTCGCAGTGGCATCGGACCACGTGACGGTAGCAGTTGCTCCGCTCTTATATAGTAATCGAGCTGTCGTTCTGCCACTTGCGAGATTCAGGCGTAAGCGCTCGAGAAGCGATTATTAATTGTTTCCGAGGGATTGGATAGGGGTGCGACCGTGGGAATCGATTGTTAGAATAATTAGTTTGTCATTGCTGGCATTGTTTTTCTTATGCTCGGGTCTGCGAGGGCAGGGGAATAAATAGAAACTCCGTTGCCACGGGGAGCAGGACTTGTCGCCACCTATCGGCGAGAGTCGTCGACTCGATGTTTTTCACCGCGGTATTTGAATATCTAGATGCATTTGTTTTAGTTGACTTTTGATTAATTTTTTTTTTTATCTTACTATTCGGAATCGAAAATTAGAACATATAACGTATTTAACGTTGTTTTAACGGTTATATATATACAGTGTGTTTTGTTTTGCAATATTTCTGAATTTGTCATTAACATTCCCGGTTTATAAAGTTTATATATTTAGTAAGACAATACATACAATAATCTATCTAAGTCAAAGTAAGATAAGACATATCAAAGTGGCGTTTTATATCTTATCCAAGCCGTGATTTCTTTAGCCTCTCAATCATCCTATTTTTATTAAAAAAAAAAAAAAAATCACGACCAAAAAAAAAAAACCAAATTTATATACCAATCAATTAAGCACTTCCACCCTCTCAAAAAAAACAACAACAGCTCGCGAGCTTCAGAATGCCAACAACCTGGAAACTAATTTGCACGCGAGCAGAGTCCCCATCGAAGCGTCGACTGGAGTGCTCGTCCTCGATAAATCATGCAAACGAAATAGAGACGCGCTTCAGCAAATTAAAACAACATAAAGGCGTGCGCGCTCCCATATACCCGCACCGCGATCTCCATAAACGCATCAATCACGCTCGTGTTTTTTCATGCCAAAAAACCGCAACCTGCGCACGAAAGCAAGAGGGACGTACGAGAGAGGGAAAGAACAGAGCACAAAAAAAATATCGCGGACGTATATATACATACTCCCCATAGACTTCGCGCCAGCAGCACCCCATCATCCACTTTCTCTCGTTTCCCCATTTTTCAATTTCCCCGCGCGCGCGCAGGTCTCTTCCGCGGCGAAGTGTGTATAAAAGGGAGCCTGCAATCGACAAGGCGCGAGTCGGCCGCTCTCTCTACACACCCACACACGTATGGTACTCGATTTAAGTCGTCGTCGACGTCGTCGTCGTCAGCGGCGGTGGCCGTGGTACTACGGCGGCGCGTCGCGGGGGGGTTATCATGGTAACGCCGCGTGCGCGCGCGCGCGCGAGCTGACAATGCAACCGCGGCAGCGAAAATCGATACACGACGCTCTCACTCTCTCTCCCTCTCGCTCTCTGTGGCTGACTCGTTTGATATGCTGCACCACGAGTCGGCTCCCTCTCTCTCTACTGTTACTATACCGCGATGCAGGTCGCCCGAAGGTGCGTCCCCCGTACAAGGCCACGACGGTGAAAAGGAGGGCGGCGGTGATATTCGCTCCTTTAGCCGGGGTGGTTTTGGCTCTCTGTGTGTGTATATGTGTGTACGAGCGGCGACGGGGCTCTTGATTCGAGGGAGATAAATGGAAAAGCCATTAAAATGTATACGCGGAGTGAGTGGCTATATCATTTTTCTTACGAGTGTGTGTATGTTTGCTGAAGGTGGGCGACTGGAGAAGCACTTTTCCACCTCCACGTCTCAATTTGGGATTGGATACGGTGCTGGTTGATGGGTATGGCTTGCGGGGGTTGTTTGAGAGGGGAGTCGATTTGTACGCACGATTATTGCGGAGTCGTTACATTAACGAGCGCGCCGCTCGGAGTAAATATTTTAATGTTGACATACTTTATACTTTCATCCTTGATAAGCGCGTACGAGTTTCTAATGGCTTTTCAGAGTATATACTGCACGTTCGAGAGGTACTCCTGATATTAAAAGTAAATATGCGCTTGTATATGAATGCAAAGAGTGACTAATTTTACCGTACGAGAATTATTCGTGGAATATAACCGAGAATTATACCGTGATAATCGTATACCACCTTTCTAAAATAGCGCTCACCTGGCGATCGATGCGCGTATTTTAGTTTTCACTGCTTCTATTTTTACCCTCTGCCACGCTAACCTTCCCTATAGTTGAGAAATGAATTCAAACGACTTCCAAGGTATCATCCCGTCCAAGAATCATAAACGCGCGCGCCTTGGAAAGGAAACATTATTATCCGCCTCTTTCATCAACTATCTCAGCGATACTTACGCAGAGCGCGAAAAAAAAATTGAAATTCAATAATTCAATCGGCGCAGACAGACGGAAACGAAAATATTCCACGAGAAACTAATGCAAATAACTTATTGATCCCGCGCGTATTATGTACGTAGACGCACGGGAGGCAAACAGAACGGTAAAACCCGCCGACGTATATCGTTACGAGAGCCGATAAGAAGACGGGCGGCGACGGGACGAAAGCAGAGCAGGAGAGAAAATAAAGGAACTCGAGAGAGATGAATGAGTGGCTCGCTCGGTTGGCTCTAACCCATATCGAAAGTCGAAACCGGCTACTACTATTCCCGCCTCGATTATATTGTCTGTATGATGCGGACGCATCGATTCGACGCACTTATACTTACATCGGCTCGAATGAGCTCTCTCTCTCGAGCGCACGTCCGCCCGCGAGCCGCGAGTGTTGTTGAGAGCTGGTCTCGAGATTCCGTTCTTCCAGGTCCTTCAACCCTTCCCTCGCTCTCGCTCCGCCCGCACCGCGCTGCAGACGTTGAGACTTTTGCGAGTCTCGCTCGCTCGCGCCTTTTGTATTGTGTTCGCTCAATAACGCACTTTCCGCCTCGTGAATACTTATCTGCTGTGTACATAGGTATATTTTCGCGGCTCTCTGTCTTTCTCCTTCTCGCGCGCACGTCCGCAGCTTCGCATTCATAACTTAATTCCGCATTGAATTTGAAAGGGAACTTTTATATAATATCATACCGCGAGGTAAGAGGCTTTCAGTTATAAAACGTGAAATGTTTGGCGACGAAATTAACGTTTAAGGTTGAAGAACTTTTTCGTATAATTCATTATGTACGATTGCCAGAAACGAGTTAAAACCTTCGAGAAAATAATTCCCTACGATGCAGCTTTTTCTTCTCGTTATTACTCAGGCACATTATGCTCGACGCCGCAACGTCAAGAAATTAACCAAACAATCTTCCCCCGTCGCGTATACACGGAAAAAAAGTTTCCAATAAAAATTACTTCTTCAATGACTAAAATTTAGTAAACTGTATAGAAAACTGGGGACATACTCGAAATGTATTGAATTTTAGAATCCACTTTACCAAATTTTAGTATTTCGGAAACTCAAATGGAAATTTACAATAAAAAATTTTTTTTTCTCAATCTATAATTACCGACGTTATATTTTAGATTGTGAATGTACATTAAGTAGAAGAAATAAATAATTTTTTGTATTTGAAAAAAAAAAACGCAGAGAGATCGAACCCGAGTCCGCCGCGCGAGAAGCCGCAGTCTTGCCGCTATACGCCAACGTGCACTTACACGAAAGACGTTTCGACTCGTCTACATATGCTACAGCTTGTGTAGTTCCACAATAGGACAAATTCGATATCTTAATAAGTTAATTAACTATTTGTTTCACGAAGGATGTAGTGCACGAGTTTCTAAATTAATAAATATTTGTAAAAATATGCAGGTTATATTTTATAATTAATTTTATAGAAGAGAAAGTGATAAGTAAATCTCTTTTGAGGTTATGTCGACTTGCTGATGTTGTTGTTAGCAGAAGGTCTCGTAATTTTTGGTAAAGTGACTTGTAGAAATTGCTACAATTCTATCAAATTTTAGTAAACTGGCTCGTAAAAATTGCTACATCTATCAAATATTAGTGTTTTGAAAATTTAGTATAGTAAGTACTAAATTTTATATAAGTAATGTAGCAAATTTTACAATCATATTTATTTATTTTTAAAAGGGTGTATACCATTAATTGCTAAAACTATATTAAATATCTTGAGAATTTGAGTATGTCCTCAGACTAGTAGAGAAAATAGTAATTTTTAATGGAAACTTTTTAAAGCACAGCTCTTTTCCTTCCATAACGGCCGTGTCAGTGTACACAGCGGCGGCTACTTCGTTACGCAGCGCGAAAGGGCCTTTGTACTCTGCCACATATTCGCGCTGCAATAATACGACGAACCGATGCATATATAGCGCACTATATACACACACGCGCACGCGGCGCGTGACGTCGCTGCATAAAGATGACCATAGCCAGCCACTCGAGAGAAAGAGTGAGTGAGAGTGAGAGAGTTGCTGCTATACTGCTCCTCAGCGCGCCGTCTTCTTTTAAGGGCCCTCTCTCTCAGCGGCGGCGTCGCTCGCGAGACCGAGTCTAGACACAAAAGTCAACGAGGAGTAGAGCGAGGTTGGACGCGACAACGACATCACAAAGTAATCCATCCGGGGCACGCGCGCTCGAGTAATATAATGACTTTCCTTCCTACTATACACATAGCCGTCTATATATCTTCTTATCACCGGTGAGCCAGCGCTTTTCCCGGACGCCTCGAAAAACCGTCTGTCTAGACGACGCAGCTTTTCGCCTCTCTCTCTCTCTCTCTCTCTCTCTCTGCTCTTGTATATATATATATATATAATATCGTCCGGGAGTGAGACGAAAGAAGAGAGTGTTATTTTTTTTGTTCTTTTACCTCCGACGACTTCCGCGGAAGCACAATGATTTCGAAACAGCAGCTTTGTCGCACGCTTCTTCTTCGTCTTCTTTCACGATACGTCACTTCTTGGGACAGAGGATGTGTGTATAGATACGAAAAGAAACAACGCGGCAGGAGTGCGTTAAGAATGGCATTATATAGAGGGACGCGCGAGTGCGCCCACTCGGATGATGCGAGTACGTGAAAGGGAAATTTTCACGTCGGGGAGGCGCGGATGAATGGCGCGACGCACTCGTATGTGCGCGCGCGTTTTTTAATACCCTTGGGGCTGACACGCCGGTATTACTAAATTTTCTTTGCGCTTTTAAGTAATTGCTTCGCGGAAGAGGTAGCGATGGATATGCGAAGGTGTGTTCTTTCTTTCTGATGGGCGCTGAGTGGGGAAAAAAATTGAGCACAAGTGTCGTTAAATGGAAAGCGCATTATGCACTTTCGGAGTATTGAAGACAAAAAGTTATACTTGTGGTCTTGTTTCTCTTGAGTGTTGTGTGTGTGTGTGTGTCGTTAAAGAGTGTTGGAAAATTCTGAGAATGCTTTTTGCACTGTAGTAGCGTGATGAGGGGTAATTAACTGGCGAAGGAAAAATATGCTCTTAGTTTGTTTATTACGAGTAGTGTTGTAAATTTTCTCGTTATTGAGAGAGCGACGTTTATTGTAGGCCTGTATAGACAGTTTGCAGTGTAGCGGTAGTTAACACGAAGAGAAGGGCTATTTAACAAAAAGTGAAAAGCGTTCGCCGCAAGTTTTAAACTCGAAAGCTGCGTCCGCTCAAGCGAAAGTTCAAAGTTACGCCTAAGAAAGTTTCGCGATAACTTGCGATCTCTTTAACAGCCCAGTTATATTATGAAAAAGTTTTCGTGAACTTTCATTAGGCAATCCTTCCTTAATTTTGTTTTCTTCTGCTCTTTGAAGTTAAATAGAGACGAAGATTACGGTGTATTCACTTGATAATTATAGGTATATCGTAGCTTTCTGCTAATCTTCAAAGTTCGGTTAATTATACTCTTAATTATAGCGCCTGAGTTTCTTAAATTCGCGGTTATATTTCTGCATTGAATTCCAAAAATGCATTCTCAGACAAAAAAAAATTACAGTTTTAAAGCAAAATTAAGCTAATAATAATAATACACTAAACCCATTAGTCCCATACCCACATGCAGCGAAGCGCCGCCGCACTTAGCGAGTTCACTGCTCCTCCTCATCCCGGCGAACTTTCGCGAGAGATATAAGGTATGCCGCAACCTCACTCGCGTGTACACAATCGAAGCTGTTGTTGTCCTCTCCCCCTCTATACGCACATAATGCCCTCCCCCAGTCGGCGCCGTCGCAGACTAAACTCGCAACCTTCGCTCGCCACCATACACACACACACACGACCACGTACGTCTCCTCTTACACTCACGCTGCGCTTACTCCTTTTTTTTCTTACATCTCTAATGCAAAACTCCACAGCGTGCGGTGCGAGCGCGCGCACATGCAAATACTCGCAGAGCGCGACAATGGCTCTCTTTTGCGGTTGCGTTTCGCGATTTTCAATTCGCCCCGTGTGTCTGCGGTCGCGCGCGAGTAAGAGAGAGGGAACATCAAAAGAGTGCACGCCGAGAGAGAGAGAGGCTGCTTTTACGAGAGGTGCAAAGTTATTCCGCGGTGCGCGAAGGTGCTTTTTTACTTCCTCATTACGGCTTTTTTGTCGGACGGGGCTTTATTAAAGTTGGCGGTTCAGCGAGCAGTGCACATACGCGCGTGCGCTCCGAAAGTGCACATTGTGCGTGGTTCATTAAGTTTGGGTTTGCATTTTATTTCTGCTGCGTATGTATAATATAGCTCTGCCTCGCGCATTCGACGCGTGAAATGAACTTGCGGAAGGAAATTATTATCTAGTTTAGCGGGGTATAATTTTTAATGACGGCTATACTTCCAGGATTTAAGATGAAAAATTTTTTTTTTTTTTCGAAGAAATAAAAATTTTCGAAATATACTTTTTATACATATTCGCGAAATGAACATTTGACACGGGACAAAATTGTAAAATTTTTAAAACGTTCTCGACGGTTTATCCTTATCCAAGCAAAGCTGTCGATAAACATTTTACGTTTATCCGATTTTTACGTCATCCCTGCAGACGATCGCGCTGAGAGTGGGAGAAAAAAATTCGAGTCACGTAAATTTCTAACTTTAGAAGAGAGAGAGACGCGCGCTCTGACGCGAAAAATAGCTGACCTACATGGTGCACCCCGCAATTTTACCCTAATTTGCACGTGTCCGACCGAAAAACAAGGCGGAGCCGTGTGTGACGATGGCATAATGACGTATACGTATATATAAAGACTGAATAAATTGCCTCGCGTTAAATTCGTCCGCGTCGACCGCAAACGCAAGAGAGAAGAAAAAGAACCGCCAACCGGTTAACGTTGCGCGCGCGCGCGTGGTGCATGTATATCGGCAGCAGCAGGCGCATCGAACTATATAAGATAGATCCGCAACGCGCACAGGCTCATGACACTTGACCCCGAAACCTTTTTTTTTCTCCCTTCGCTATGCGATAAACGGTAATATTTTGTTTTCTCTCTTTTCATGTACACAGAGCAATTCCCAGCTCCGGAAAATTCTATTTCGATCTGTCAAAGCATATAGTTTTAAAAATACCCACCCTTTTAAAAAAATGGCGCGCGCGCGCGCGCGCGATAAAATTAGATATCCAATTAAATAGCTAATTAAATGAAGCCGTTCTTTGCAGCGCCTTTTCGGTAAACACGCCGATCGGCTCTTATTACTTATCCCCATCCCTCTCCGCCCTTTATCTCCCAGAATATCGAAATCCACGCCTATTTATCCAGGCAATCGGCTCTGACTACAAAGAAAAGCAAATATTTTCAACCCCGAATATAAGCCCGAGAGCAAGCGGGAGGAGGAGGGGGGGGAGAAAAAACACTCGACCCCTTTAAGGTCGCGCTAGGCTACTCTCCCTCTCCTGCTCTTTTCTCACCCTCCGTCTCCTCTGTCTTTATCTCCGATAAAAGCCGTCGGGTGTAGAAGTCGGCGAGTGGGTGGTGGTGGTAGTTCGTCGGCTTAATCCCGCTGCAAAGAGCCTACCCACAACACCGACGCAAAGATATATAGTCTCTCTCGCGTCCTTCTTTCTCCTTCGCGGAATCGATGCAAGGAAGTAGGCCATTTCCTTCCCTCCTGCGCCGAGGAATTTCCGGCGCGTATAAGCATCGTGTGTCGCCCACGCACGCGCACGCTACTCCGAAATTAAAGACGACGAGGATGAAAGGGCGCGTCGTGTGTAGAGGAAGGAAGGAAGATATCGCGGAGCATAAAAGCAGCCTCGCGCGCGCGTCGAGAAATGAGCCGCGCGGCTTATGCGCAGCTATATGCCTACAGCGTTCTTTATGCGAGCCGGACGATGTCGCACGTTCCGTCGCGCGCGCGTGCTCATCTCTCTCTCGCGCGCCAACCTACGCGCGAGCAAAAGGGCAGAGCAGGCTTTGCTAAAAGTTTCTTCTTCTTCTTTTTTGTAAGCTCGCGACTGGCGAATGGCCGTTTCTATATGTGCATCGCGCGTCGTGCATTCGTTGCGCGCGTCCTTTTGTTCGTGCTCTCTTGCGTCTTTCGCGGACGACGGTTAAGGTCACTGGGTCGGGGGAGGAGGTGCAGTGACGGCAATGGGGGCTGCGCACGTGGAAAGCGGTACGTAGGTATACGTATATATACAGGTGCGCACGAGGATCCCAGGATTAATCTTTGAAGAGAGAGAAAGGGCGAGGAGACGAGTCGAAAATAGCGCGAGACTCGTGATTGATTGATTGGATCTGCCTTTTTTCTCTCGCGCGCGTGCAAGGTTGCTCGCGATGGATTTTTTTTTCGTGTGTCGTGTTATTCTTTATAACCTGGAAATTAGACGACGAGCGATGAATGATTCATGATGGGGGATTTTTTTAGAGCAGCACGTCGTGGGACGCGTGATTTGAATTTTAAATGTCGCGTCGGAGACACTGTGGTTAGAGACGCGCGCTCGAAATAATGCGTTTTCGAATTATTAATCGGGCTGGGTCGCAGTGATTATGTGCATCACAAGAGCAGTTGAGTGCCGTTAATGGAGAGGTAAACGATGTTTTTTTTAATGCGCTTAGCCTATTCAGGCATCGTTAGAGGATAATTGAGTCGACCTTAAAATATATAAAGCAGATTCCCATTCCTCCTTCATTACCGCCACGAATTGCTCTATATTTTTCAACGCGCAAACGTGAGTCACAGCGCTGATGCAGCTATACCGTATTTCCTCCGGCTTTTTATTTTAGAATATATTTGTTTCTTTTACAGGCACGACCTCGAAAAGAAAAAATACATTCGTGCGTATATATGTATACAGACCGATACGAAGTGCGAGCAAATACAAAGAGAAATAACGGGCGCACATACAGTGTCGCCTGTCATTTGCGCGCGGCAGTAAATAAAGATATGTTTCCATTTGGCGCTGAAAAAACACACGCGCGTTAGGTAATAACACACGTACGCGAGAACGAGAGAGAGAGCAAAAAGAGCACGTTTATCGAGTGCCGCATACGCCCAATTAATTTAAAGAATGCGAAAAATTATCCCACCCAAGGGTAGAAAAACGCCGAGACTTTTTTCTCATCGTCATTTTTGCGGGGGATATACATAATATACATCCTCTCGCGTCAACAATATATAGCCGCCCGCGTCGCCGCGTAATTTCACTGCGGAGTAATAACGCCAATGGAGTCTCTCTCTCTCTCCGCGAGGTATAAACACAGTGGCTTTTCCACGTACGCAATTAGCGCCTGACTTTTCCCTACACTCACATACACACACGTGCACCTATATAATCTCACCGCAGGAGAATTTTCTCCTATATACACGCCACTATCTCCTATCAGGCATCAGCGGTGGCCATCACCGCGGCTATCCGCGCTCGCCTTGACCGCTTCTCTCTCTTCCACGCTATCAGCGTCGAATGGCTTTTTTCGCCTCATGTTCCTATCTACACAGCGTCGCGGGAAACGAGAAAGAGAGGAAAAAAGGACACGAGAGAGGAGCGGTTTTGCGCGCGCGGTGGTAAAAGGTGCAGCTCTACAGCCTCTATATATACACGCGTATAGGAACGTGCTGCGCGGACGCACCGATCAATTTTCCGAGCGGAGCCGAACCACGCCTTTGCGCAGCCCGTGTGTGTGGTCGCCGTGTGTATAGTATCCTGCGAGCGCGTTCGCAGGACTTGCGTAAATCGCGCGCGCGTTAATTTCTAGCCATCGATTCCGAAATGCGCGTTTTAGAGGGTTATTATTACGGGATTTCCCGTCTGTAATTTATTAGGCGAGGTTGCGCGGCGGCGCGATTAGGGGAAAAATGTTAAAAGGCGAGGAGAGTGCGTGGATTGGTTCTCGCGTGTGCGTGGCTGTCGTTTTTGCTTAATTACCGGGAGAGCTACTATGTGGTGTGCTAATCGCGGGGCTGACGAGTCGAATCGAATGCGCATATATGTTTGCCGAGCGAATCGATTAGTTGGTGGAATTACATTGTGGTGCCGTTAGTTCGTCTTGGGGGTTTTTGATGTCAGGAAGGATTTAGGACTACTTTGGAAATAAACTACTCGGGGAATAGGCAAGCGATAAAAAATTATATGCGTCCAATTATGTGGCTATAATGACACTACTGTAGTGTATATATTTTATCTAGTGAAAAATGACTATAATTAGCCGTGGAAACCTGGAATTTATAAGCATCAACGGAGGCGTCCAAGATAAAAATCCACAGCCCCGCCGATCAATCATAATTACAGTCCGTCCAAATTTTAAACGAATTCCGTTAATAAGAACTTATGTGTATATAAAAACAAGAAGCGGTTCCTGTTTATCTCCACGCGAGTTATTACAACACGCGGACAGCTCCGTTTCAATTTCGTATCAAGAACAATTTATAACCTACTGTTTTTTGTTTTGCCCCCGATAAACAGAAATATCATATGTGGAAAAATAAAATTGATAGCTCTTCTCACCTCCGACTACCTGCACTTCCTCGATGACTTAATTATTGCGTCATATATGTTATTAATTTACAGAATCGTATCATCACCGCCAGGAGGTAGGAAAATCATTTATCACGAAATTACGCACATAACTTACAGCTGGCGTCTATAATATTACACATTCGAAGAAATCGCCGGCAGTAGTATCACGCGCGAGCGCAAACCAGAAATTCCATCGAGGAGTCCCAGTGGAAGTGATCCACTTAATAAAATCCACGTGTGTGTGTGTATACACGCCGCTACCCAATAATTAAATTACGCAAGCCTCGTAGGTATACCATACAATCTCACCGAATTGACTTTTGCGCTGTCGACCGATCGACTTCCGCCAATGTAGGTTTACATAAAGGAACGCGAACACGCACGAGCCATTATATATACCGCGCGCCGGTAAATTGAGTCCTTCGGCGTAATCCAGCTCGCGCTGTCCGAGTCATCACACATGTACGCGTTGGCGCGCAAAACAAGTCGTCAAACGTGTCATTTCGCGGCTTGTAATACATACACTCAGCCGTACGAAAGATGCTCCTGCGCTCTTGCATATTATGATAATCCATTGGCGCACGCGGGCCGCGCCGTTAGTGTCGCTCTTTATACGTGTAAACGTCACCGATGCACGCGGCGGTGACTCTATAGTCTTCCTCCCGCGAGATTCGCGCACCCCCCGCTGTCATTACACCCACACGTATATATATACACAGGCAAGAGTGGACAGCTGCTAGATTATTAGACGACGCCGGTTAGCGAATGTCAAACCAACTAGGCGAATGGCGTCATGTACGTGATGCCCGGGACGTACGTTTGTCACCTTCGTGTTGTGTTTTCCAGCGCGCCGCGGCTCGTTAATCGCGCGCGAACTTGGGGAGAGCAGAGCGATGATTCAACGCTGCGAAAATAGACACGCGGTGATTGCGTCGGTGCGGGCTCTGTACTTAAGTGTCGCGGAAAAGGATAGCCGTATGGGACGACCCGCGATGATGACGCCGCGGCGGTGGGCTGTAATACGCCTGGATTTTAGTACACCATTAAAATCATGCGGTGTTCCGCTAAAGTGGCCCAAATACTCGGAAGAATATATAAGCGAATCGGATTTGTCACGATTTTGAAATAAGCTGATGATGCGTGAGAAATTCTTTCGTGATTGCGAGGCTTTTGGAAATTTTCAATTGATTTTGGCTGTTTCTTTGATTTTGATCAAAATCGAAAAATGAGGTGTTGTTGTTAATCAGTCGACTGTGAAATATGAACTCAATACCTAGACTCATAGCGAGCATTTTGCAGTTTTTAAGATTTATATCTTTTTCATGCCGCGCGAATATAAACACGTATTATGATCTATCTTAGCAAACCGGTTAGGAGTAATCATATTGATATGCTCTTTAGCTTGAAAAATGATACGAGTATATATAGCTAAAAGTTGGAGCAGCAGCAGCAGCAGTATATTCGCAGAGATTTCTTTTGATTTTATTGCAAATATAATTGCAGTAGCTGAAAGAAGCCAATACTAATCTGTATATTTTTAGTAAAGATAAAGTACGCCATTTCTAATCTGTTTTCTTCGTACTTGATTGCAATCCGCAATTAAGGATTTTCTCATTAGTAGTAATGTTGATTCAAACGGTAAACCTAAATATTTTGCTTACTGTAGTTATATCTCCCGCAGAGGATATATAGACTCAATCAATAGTTAATTTTCATAATCATCGACGAATCTGTAAAAATCGCATCGCATTATGATGTCGGGCTATCCCTTTTCAGTCATTTCCTCGGGCTATTATATAGACTTTCTAATATAAAAATCTCATCGCATTCACGTCATGAATGGGGGAGTCAGTGTCCGTGAAATGAGTAGAAATCGGCACATTCGCGTTACTCGTTTCTATTATTTGTCGAGCTTATCTAATGTTTAACATCTTCTCGTGTTTCCTTACATAATGACCAATTAAACTTGTTTAGATTATCAATGTTTGCGAGGCATCCTCAGATAAAATTTACGGCTCGCACATAAGGAGCGTACCTCTTCGCCTTTATGCACAATTACCGTACAGTAAATTTAACCTTTATAGCGCTTTGTGCGCGCGATCAATTGATTGCAATAGCGAGCCGGATTTTGAATGATATATATCACTCTCGACTCGCTATTTTTATCTGAAACTTTCTAGTCATACAAAAAATTATACTTTACCAGGCAACATTTAACATAAAAAAAAAAAACAATAAAAAAATAAAATTTATCGCACTCTTCGCGTCGTTAATAATTCACCTCTAAAATATTACACAAATTAAACTCACTTCGAGCCACTAAACATCGTCCTAAGAATTACACTCAATCCTCTTTATACCAAATGAAATTGGGCAATAACTCATTGCATTATACCCGCGGCAATGATTTCCGTGAACTCTCATCGTCATCAACCGCGCTCTCTCTATATATATATATATAAATAAGCGGCACGTGGGCGCAGGGGAATCGCAATACACGCGCAAAATAGAAGGAAGGGGAAATCCTCGCATAGTCGGGGGCGCTATATACGTTAATAACGACGCATTGTAGTAAACAACAAAAAAAGCCGAGCGGCAGATAGAAAAAGCGAGATTCATCACCGGCCTCGCCGCCACCGCCGCCGCGCGCGCCCGAATTCGGACAATAGCTGCTTCCGCCGTCGCGCGCCGTTACGGGTAATCACGGGGTATATGTAGCAGCCGCAGGCGAGATCCGGGAAGCGGCGATACGTTGATTTTCGAGATATCAACAGCGCCGCGTGTATATATACTAGTATAGGCGGCGCGAACAACGTATGTGTGTATGTATAACGACCGAGAGAGCGCACATGCGTATATGTATGCATAGAATAGATTCATCGGCGGATATGCGCGCGTCCGATGCGACGACACGGCCGTTATTACCGGCGGATATTGTACCGAGAAGCTAACCGATCGTCTGAAACACACTGCTTATAAGACGATCGTGCGTTTGTATATGTAACGTTATAGCATTATATTTTTCTTCATTTTTAGATATTTCCTCGCGTTTTTAGAAAGGATGACGACGTGAGCGCGCAGCGTTTTTGATGCAGATTTTTATAGGGCGAGGGAGCGCTTGGGAATCGCGACTTAGCGCTGCTCCGCTGCGTTCTTTTCGACTGATCTTTGCATTTTGCGCGGGGCGAACGGCTGCTCGTTACATTTTTACGAGGCTCGATGCACGCGCGGATATTATCTGACAGCGGAGTTTACGAGCTGGGAAGGAATTTCAGCTTTTTAGCCCAAACAATTTCCAAACGTTTGCTATGCGCGCTCTCTTTCTCTTGCGTTGTACGAGGAAGTCCCGTACATTTCTGTCGCGTTTATAGACTGGCGTCTTGAATTATCTATTCCGCGTTAGTTTGCGTCTACAAAAGGCAGCTAAAAAATATTTTTTACGCGTACGTTTTAAAAGAAACAGTTAACTTCTGTACAATAATTCATAAAGAATGATAGCTACCGGTGAATATAATCTGAGAACCATCCCGATGTATTACAGCAATATGTTCGTTTAGCTCCCGCGTAATTGAAGTAGCTGCGTAATAAAACTACCTTTACGGGCAAACATAATTTTACTGGAAAATATCCATCCACGTAGCCGGTATATATTATAGTACAAGAAAATCGCGAAAAATAAACCTTTATGACAACCCATCTACACGCCTATATATATACATATATATTCGCACTCCCGCCTCTATCGTGCCATAAAAATGCAAATTGCAAATAACGAAACGAGATCTAACGGTCCGATCTGTCCCGCTCTTGTCTCTCACCCCGTCTATAATACACGTGCACATGCAGTTGCAACCTGCAGACCCCCACATACACACACAGACGAAAAAAGGAAGGCGAATCAAAATTACACTCCGTGGGTGTCCGTTGCCACCGCCGCACACACTTTCCCCCTCTCCTCCGCGTTTAATTAATTAGCGCCAAATTCGCCAAGGGAGTAGTACTACCTAGTATATACAGTCGCAGAGCGACACCATCTGCTCGGCTTCGATAATTTACGGCATAGCGCGCATTATACGCTGCACGTGACGCCCGCGTCCGCGTGGGGTGATTTTTTTTCGCGCTCGCGTGCGCGCACCTAGGACTGTGCGCGCGATGGTCTTATCTGCCGGAAATGCAGCGAGCGCGAACGAGATCCAGTTATATACACTCTCTCCCTTCTCGAAGGAGAGATACGATCGAGCACGCAACGAATGTCGGGAGAGAGAGAAGATACGTCACGCTGCTGTGCGGAGCGAGCGCTGCTCTCCTGTGCGTCTATAATATGTAATACGGAAAGAGACGTGGAGAGAGAGAGAGAGAGAGGGAGAGAAAAAAGGGAGACTTTGAATCCGCGAGCAATATTCGCATTATCGTTTATTACGCGCGAGAGTGTGCGAGTGCGCTTAGAGAATTACGATCCGAACGGTTCAATAACCCTGGCCTCTGCGCGCGCGATCGGCGTGTTCGACGTTCGGTCCAATTATACGAGCGCTCGTGTGTGTGCGTGTATGTACACACGTGGCCTGCGCGATACATTATGCCTCGATTGCTCGTGCGCGACGTTGGCAGCTATATACGCGCGCTATCTTCGAGAGATTATTCGTATATAATATGCACGCACACACACACGCGCGCGCTGCGTTCGCGAGTGCGTATAATAAGATAAGAGCCGTGAATTGCACCGTGTGAGAAAGATTCGCAGCCGCGGTTAGAGCATGATCATGATAGGGAGAGAGGGAAAACCGACGCGTGCCAGCGAAAAATTGTGTAATTGAGTTTGCTCCTTATGTAGGACTGACTATATACTTGGGGCGATTCGCAAAAAAAAAACTATCTCTCGTTTCTTTCTCTACTTTCTCGCTCGCAATTTACGGAGTTTAAGCGAGCGCGTGGTGTATGAATTGTGCAACGGGAGCGGGCACCGTAAGTCATGTCTCAATTACACATAATTAAAATCACTCAACATGCCGGCGCGCGCGGAGCGGCGACGTCAGTCAGGTCAGAGAGAGAAGAGAGACTATATAATAACTGCAGTGACTGAATGCATCACTTCAGCAGCCGAAGGTCAATGGGATTTTTTTCTCATCATCTCTGTCCCGTTTGCTTACATCTCGTATGTATGCGCGCACGCCTGTAAAAATATATTCGATTCGAGCGCGATTTAGTCGTTGCACGGAAAGTGAGATCGAGCGAACAAAGTCCCTCCTTGTGCGCTCTCTAAATATATACATCATATGTATATTCTATATGTGATTATCTTTATCGTTGAAGGATCTGTGAGTATATATGACACGAGCGCGTGGTGTTTTCGTTTTGCAGATGATGCTCCTAACGGTCTGCCTTAGCAGCCTCCTGCTCCTCGTCAGGGCGGACAACAGCGTTCACATTCTGTCCAAGTATCAGAACGGACAGCTGATCACTTCCAGCATGCTCAATTGGATACCAGACTCGCAGTACAGCGCCTCCAAGGACTTTGTCATCGGCGGCTTCGAGATCGTCGAGAACTCAGGTTCGTTCAGTCGTATACGGGAGCGCGTATGTCCATTCGAATTACATGTTTACGTTAGCTTTCAACGGCTTTCTTATATATAGATATTATTATATACGTTTTTGCTCTAATTAGAGTAAGAGTATACTTTTGTTGTAAATTTATGCGTTAATTAAAGAGTCAGGTCGAGTAGAATTTCATAAATTACGGTTTGTTCCGGATTGACTTATCGAACGATTCTAATTAGGTCTATCTTGGGAGAGAGAGATGGCTTCCAGCGCGTGGTTAGACCTACTTTTGCCCGAAGGTTTTTATTGATTTTACTGCCAGCCGCCGAAAAAGTATTCTTCTTCGAGGCGAATAGCAAATTAGGCTAACGCCGAGCACGCGGAAAACTTTACCAAGGTTATTGTTAGCGTTGACGTATCTTACGTTTCGCTTTAGAGTTATTGCTTTTCACACGACAGCAAAATTTACAGGAAAATTTGTAAAATGAGATTTCGAAATAAATTATTAGACGCATCTTTGCAATGATTCCACAGATAAAATAAACATCTAACGAGTATTATTAAAAGTCAGACCTGTCTCGCTACCTCTTTTAAGCGGAACGGAACAAAAAAGAAACATACACATACGCGGCGGCATTCAACAAAAAGGAAGAAAACTTTGTAATAAGTCCCGTAACGTCATTATTTTTAATGATAGTTAAGCTATCTTGAAAATCTTCCGCGACATCATGAGAAAAAGTGTGCAGGATATAATGTGAAACTTAGCAGCGCTGTCGTAAGATTCGGAGATAACGCGCGTGTATAACTACATACAGCAGTGCAGACGCCAAAACTAGGGCAACTGTACCAGTAAATGATCAGTTAACGTTGCCGGTTAGCCCGAGTCACGTAAAACCTTTATCTCTCAAATTGCCACGCGCAATTATTCTCGATAGACATCTCAATCCCCCGCGGCGGAACCACGCTTGCTTCTATTATAAACGCGAAACCGCTTCGCGTATATTCTTCCTCCAAAAAGCGTAAAATTAAACGCCAACCTACATGCCAATTTTATTCGCGCAGATAATCCATCGGAGAACACGAAACGTCCGATCTTCGTCTGTCGGGCGCTGCACAGCGGCATCTGGGTGGCGGGTAGCCAGCAGGAGGGCGACAAGCGCTGCCGCGTCACCCTAACCGGCAGCGTCAACAGCTACGAGCGCTACCAGCTGCTGGAGAACGTGGACAGCGCGGCGCGGCTCGCCTGGGCCAACTGGACGAAGCTGGGCCAGCCGCCCACGGGCGCCGTAGCCAGCGCCGAGAAGCTCTACATCGCGCGTCACGCGCAGCCGGACGCCAAGCCCGGCCAGTCCCACTACATCGGCAGCCTCAACTTCCAGGACTCTGCCGGCACCATTACCTACGTCAAGGAGGTGAGTGTATAGCTCTCTGCGCTTCCGCTTTTGCCGCATTACCATGCGTACCTTCCCATTATACCCGCAGCGAAATAACAGGCTTTATTGTCGGTTACTACCCACCGTATACTACTATACTCTATGCCCCTCTAATAATTCGCTCGCGGACGGTGCACGCGCGAGAACTTCATATATATACCTGTACGCGAGATTTCTTCATTGGCCCGCGGAATATAACTCATCTTTTTTGTTCTCTCCTTTCTTTCGCTGCTATAGGACGGAGAGGAGGGGACGGCGAATACCGGCCAGCTGCTGGTGGAGACGGAGCCCATCTCGTACGAGCTGAACGCCGTGAGGTTGAACGACATGAGGAGGCGCGTGATGAAGAAGCAGTCGCGCGTCCTCGGCGAGGCTGTCATCAAGAACGAGGGCACGCAGCCCGCGAATATGGCCGAGGCTTTCGCTTACACGTACATGTACAAGGTGTACTGGGGACAGGGACACGCCATGCTCAAGGGCCTCCCCACGACCGTCACGCTCCAGAACAAGACCAGGCTGCCCGATCTCAACTGGGGCCTGCCTATAGAGGAGAATCGTACTAGCGTTTACACGTGAGTTTCGTTAATTCTATATATGTTTTAATTAATTGGAGACTGTATCGTCGTAAATAGCGCTTTGCGTGATACGAGAGTTACGCGGCTGTCAACTCGACCAATGTAATTCGCCGAAAGCAGTTAATTATACGTCGCAGCTATATAAGTATCGATTAAAATTCATTTCAGCGTGGAGGTGAGCCTCGAGCCGGGAACAGCGGTAAACGTGCTCCTACGCGGCGAGTACACGGACATCGAGGTGCCCTACAGCGGCAAGCTCCTCTCCCACTACGAGGACAAGGCCTCGGTGAATCCGCGCACGATCGACGGCGTGCGTCGCGAGGAGAGCATCAGCGAGATCAAGCCGGAATTCAACCCGGTCTACTACCTGGCTAACATGAGCTTGGTGCCGACGACCGTGCCGCCACCCAGCACCGAGTCTACCACCCCGACTACAGTCGCGCCAACGACTCTCCGGCTCACCACGATGCCCACGACGATCCGCCAGCAGCAGGCCAACGAGCAGATGGACAGCGCCACGGAGGAGCAGTACCACAAGGACAGCGCGGCAATGGACGAGAACTCGATCGCGGCGAAGCGGCCCGAGGTGGCCCCGGGCGTGCAGTCCGACGACGGTGCACCCGAGTCTCTCACGGGCACAGCCCGAGGCGCCGCTGCAGCTGCTGTCTGGGTATCCGACTTTGCGGCGCTGGTGACGACGCTCGCCATGCTGATCGTACACCGGATCACGTGAAGCGACGGACCGCGGGGAGAGTAAGGAGAGACCGCGACGACGACGACGAAGCCTCGCCAAAGATTTGTTCGCGGAGGGAGAGAGAGAGAGAGAGAGAAAGAGAGAGAGAAGAGCAGCTCCCTTGTTCAAGGAGTTCATATTCGCTTGCCTGATGATAATATACGACGGGGGTGCGTATGCTGATGTGCGTTGGGAGGGGAGAATTACGATGTACATGAGGGAGGACGTCGGGGCTCTCTCGCCCGCCGCTGCGTACGAGGAGGAGAGAAGAAGAGAGAGAGAAGCACGCGGTCTGCAACGATGCATGTTCGCGTAATATCGTCACTGTATACATCGCGTTATCCGTTCTCCAGCTGTGTCTGTGTATGCATGTATGTGTGTCATCCCGGCGCGCGGTGTCTCGCGCAATCGTCCTTTCCTTCCTTTCTCCAACGCGCGAGAGAGTGAGAGAGAATCTACCGATAGAGACAGAGAGAAAGAGAGAATGGGTCGAGAGCATGTATATTATATGTGAGAGAAAGAAAGAGGAGTGGGATGAGGCGTCGTCCAGCCGAGTGAGGACGACTGATGAGAGAGAGTATAAGAGACGGAGAGGGAAGTGGAGTATTACATCTTCGACTCCCCCGACTCGCGTACGCTTGCCTTTCCACAGATAGAAAGAGAGAGAGAGAGAGAGAGAGAGATACCTTTATCTTGCATTAGGCGCGAGCACGCGCGCGTAACTGCGTGCTTACACTCTTGCGGGTATGATGGCCACTCGAGCGTGCCTCGCACTGCACTCTTCGCGGATCGTCGAACGCGCTAATAGTATGCAGAGCGTGTGTGTGTGTGTGTGTGTGTGTGTGTGTGTGTGTGTGTGTGTGTGTGTGTGTGTGTGTGTGTGTGTATGCCTGCTGTTTGCGAAGCGAAATTTATGCCGAATCATGGTTTTACTGAGGCGAGACTCCAATTGTAAGGGTGGATCGTGAGCGCTCGACGTATGACGATTGTAACGCGCGATTCGCCCACTTTTTTTTGTACCTCAATGACGAAAACTCTGTTGGACAATGACGACGTTAATTCAAAATTACCGGAGCACTGATTATTGTTTGTGAAAACGTTTATTTTATATGTGGTAGGGATGAGGGCGCAGTTCGACGACGAAAAAGAAAAGGCGCGCGCGAGGAGAGAGTGAATTAACGTCGTCATTGTCCAACAGAGTTTTTGTACCTCAATGACGAAAACTCTGTTGGACAATGACGACGTTAATTCAAAATTACCGGAGCACTGATTATTGTTTGTGAAAACGTTTATTTTATATGTGGTAGGGATGAGGGCGCAGTTCGACGACGAAAAAGAAAAGGCGCGCGCGAGGAGAGAGTGTATGCAGGCGGAGCGCGCGCGCGTGCTTGTTTAGAACACCGCGACGTAACGAGAGAAGTGTATATTTAACTTATATTAGTAGGAAGAGGTCTATCGATGAGCTAGTCTCTCACAAAGTATTAAGTACAAGCAATTGAGCCAAGGCGTCGTAATAAAAAAAGTCCAGGGATGTTTTCGTATGTGTGATGATTGTGCAAAACAAAGCCGATATAGAACCAGTGCATTACCATTCCGTCTTGTATTAGATCCTCAAAAGTAAAAGAGAGAAAGAAAAGAAAAAGAATAATAATGAAGTAATATTATAGCCGAAACCGAAACTTTCAAAGTGTATGCCTTTTGCCCGACGATCGATCGACTGTTAAGCGTAATTCTCGCGTGAAAAAGTTCGTTCTACCAAAAAGAAAATTACTGCCCCCTGCCCCCATCTACCACCCCCTGATAATCCCTCTATTGTACATTACTCCTTTTTCATTGTCCTCGTGATTACATTCTCCTATTTTGTATATGTACGATACGATTGTTTGCGTTGAAGATTATAAGCGCACTTTATCATATATATAATATATTTTTATTTTTTCTTTGAATTTAAGAAGATGAGCACGTATTTAAGACGAGAACTTGTATTAATTATTATTATTATTATTATTATTATTATTATTATTAATTATTATTTGTATTGTATTTGCGTATAAGGTAAGCGTTAATTTTGAAAATGTCTATTATAAATATGCCCATTGAGGTAATTTAGCTCGCAACAAAGCTTTTTCGCGACAGCCACAAATAACAAAGTTTGAAAAACCTTATCCTCGAATTCAATGAAGAAAAATCGTTATAACGTATAGATAAAATATAATTATATATACAAGATAAAATAAAAAAACATAAAAGTAAATAAATAATAAACATATTATATGTACGCGGGCCTTCCTGTAAGGGAGTCCGTGGAGCACAAGAGCTACCTTTATTTTAGATATGCGCCACCTCGAGAGATAGGAGAACGATTTTGCGTATGGAGGATGATTGTACGTTCAGACGGCGATAAGAGAGTAAAGAAATAATGCGAAAGAGGCGAAAAAGTAAAAAGAAAACATAAAAAAAAAAAAATTAATAATACAAGTGCGATGAGACGAAGCGAACGAAGGGTGAGAGAAAAGAGCGAATAACAAATGCGAGAACGGCCACGCTATATTTTTGAGAATGCAGCATAATTTTAGACGTTTGTAAGGTTTGTAAGAGTAGCGATGTAAGTATTTATAGCGAGTTGCAGGGCTTATGAATTCCTAGAGCGTGCCGATGTCAATCTTTTAAAAGTACGAATTATGAAGGGAAAAAAATATAGCGACGATTGTTCCTCGAAACGCGACGTCGTCTTTGAATATCGAAGAGACATTGTTTTACGGAAAGTTTGTCACTAATGAAGATGTTATTTCGATATTTGATGAGCCGTTCGACGGGGAACGACTTTAAAGCTAGGGTCAAGTCTATTAGACTGATACGGGGAAACGTATTGCTTTTGTTGGTAAAGCGTTTGTTATAGAATTTGAAGGTAAGCATTGAAAATGTTTCGTTGACGATTTTTGGTATTTGTTTAGAAAAAAAAAATTACGGCAAAGAAATGGCATCGACGATGTAAATATTTTAAGCTAGAATTCTCCATAAGTTTAATATATAAAAAAATTGTTATCTCCTTATTATTTTACTTTCTCAAACTTTTTAATGATGCGTTAGTTTACATTCACTGTACATTCTCCCGTTATATTTTTGTCAATTAGAGCAGATCAAGCAATTTATTATTTTTAACAATAAAGTGAAAAAAAATAGAAGAAGCACATCTTTACCTCAAAATAGTCAGGAAAAAGTAAGTCCTAAATGATTGTGATACACCGATTCCAAGTTTGAGAAAGCAAAGAAAAAGAACATTCCGGCATGGTAACGATTTATTGTTATAGTTGCAATTAGCAATAATTAATCGAAAAAAAAGAATTATATCGCACGGAATCTATATTCATAAAAATGATGTAAGCGATGAGATTTCGACAGAATATTGTAAAATTCAGAAATTACGATTATATAACGCTGAGAGTATAAGAATAGCCAAAATCTTTTTGCCAAGAGAAAATATGAGAATGCTACCTCGGTACAGGATTGAACTGTCTGTCGATGATTACCCATATATGCTTAAAAAGGTAAAAAATACAAATGCATTTATGACTTGCGAAACATACGCCAAATACCCTAATAACAAGCTTATTTAAACGCGTGTACGTAAATACAGAAACAGAAATAAATGTTATAATATATTGATCTATGACTTTTATCGCTACCATTTGATCAGCTTATGCTTATCTATGTTAAATTATTTAATAGTTAATCGTTTCTTTAAGTAAAGTAAAACTGTACATTATTATGTAAATATAAATATATACATATATATATATAATTACAAAAAATATGCAAAGCTAAATATCAATTTTAGATTAGCCTACTGCAAAAATTGGCAATTATATTTTATTCTGCCTTTAGCTGTTTTAAATTTAAAATTTGTTTTTAGACAAAATTAATATTTTTATACTTATGCTCATTTGGTTTAATTGAAGAATTTTTAATTTCATTTTTTAACTAGATAATTTTTAATATATTTGATTTTTCTAAGTTTTGAGATTTTCATTATTACAATGTAAATTTTAAATGTAATATATTTATTTTAAAAAAAGGTTTTATAAATTGTATAAAAACGAAATAGCTTTTTTCATAATATTTAAAGAATTTAAAGAATAAATATTTTTTAATTGTTTGATAATTATTTTACAACTTTGAAAGCAGGTTCCAGCCATAAACAATAAGGTAATCATTATTTTTTTTTATTATCTTTTGAAAATCTTTTTATATTATATTTTAAAGTCACTAATGGATTATGAAGTGTTAAATATCATTAAATTTGTGATTTAAAATTCTATAGAATTATTTAAAAATTAATAAAACAAAATTTATGTAGTTTCATTTATAAGAATCCTAAATTTAAAGTTTACAATCATTAACTTCAATACCCAATGAATAAAATGAATTGTTTCAGGTGCTCATTTGCCTAAAGTTATTTACCTTGACATTATTGATATTCTACGCCTTTTTAAAAATTTAGAACTTACTTCTGGAACTTTCCACTGGTATTTGAACTATAACCTTAATACTCTCTTAAAATTTGTGCGGTCGATGAATGTTACTTGATAAATACAGAGTAGCTATTTTCTACCAAGCCTTAAACATCCATTAGAACATTATTATTCTTCATGTAAAAACTTACCAAGTACTCCATATTGCTGAGGTGTCAGTTTAGTATCTCCATTAAAGCCTCCAGGTACAGAAGATATGAGAGATGCTCTATCGCTTATGTGACTGCGTGCACTGGCTTCACTTCGCCTTGTCCAAGATGCTTGAGATACAGCATCTGTAGGTTTAAAATTGAATCAACATTAATTTGCATAATCTATGTAATTTGCTAAATCAAAAAACATTTTACCAAAATTTGAAACTTTTGAATTTATTAATCTCTGTCTTGAATCCCTGAGATGTCTTCGAGAGGGTGGAAATGGAGGTCTTCTTTTCCTTTTTAAAAATTGTGCTAAGCTTCCAAGTAGTATAGTTCCACTTGTTAAACAAATAATTAAAATCTGGAAATGCATAAAGATGAATTAGGATTAAAAATAATAACTTGCCAATTGAATTATAAGAAAATTATAAACTATCTTTCAAAAATAACAATTAATATATTAAATAAAAAAATAACAATAAAATATCAAAAAAATATTGGCATGTATGTCGTTAACTTAATTTTCTATTTTTAATGGCATTTCAAATAAAAATCCAATGGTTCATTTCTTATATAATAAGATAGTTCATTAGTACAGACATAACCTTTCCCTGTATAATTTTCGAGGTTAGCTACCTTTTGACTTCTTGAGAGATTGATCTTGGGCAAGGCACTGATATAACGAGCGCAAAACTTTCCCACAAAATCTTGCGCGCTTAAAAGTGACATATCAGCTTCGCGGGCAGTGGATAGAACGTACGAACGACTTTACGCGTGCAATAGGAGCACCGGTGTCTGTACAATGTAGGGAAAATCTCTTTTTTGCAGCCTCTGTTCAAACAAACATGCACGGAACGGCTCCTTTGCGGCTATCTGTCTGCACGCGACTCGTGCTTCAAGCACGTGTATTAACTAACACATTGCCAATGGTGTTTACACTGCTGCGCATGATGTAGCGGCGAGCGCGCGCTTCAGTATTGCTCCGAAAAATTTTCATCAAAACTTTGCACAGGTCGGAGCAGAACGCGCCGCCGGCTCGTCGATCGCGCAGGATTTGAATTGCTGCAGACTTTGCCGAGTCCCGCGCGGCCCGATGAGTTGGCAATATTAAATAGGGGACGTAGGTTTTCCTCTAGTTGGATTTACAAATGCCACTTGCTCAGATAAGTATTTGAATAGTGATTAACCGGCGCAATCACTTTACGTAAGAATATGAGAAAAAGTTATGTTTTATGATTGAAAGTTGATGGATATTTTTGATGTGGTAGAATTATTATCATTTATTATATTACTGAATTGTTATTCTCTTTGTTGTAAATCAAATGCAATATCAATAATTATATTAGATCAGTCGTATAATTAAATAATTTGCTCAAATCGTACTTTTCAATAGTTTATTACTTTATTATAGCATTAGTAATTTATTTATGTTATTAAGTTTTTAATTATTTTGCACAGGCTTATGAAGTGCTTGTGAATAAGTACTTTGCATTCTTTTTGCAAAGTGTGCTGTCATCACTTTTCATTTCCTTTTGTAATAGTAAACGGGAAATACGATTTTCTGCGTTTGTTACAAAATATAATACTATTCCCTAATTGAAAAACATTACTTGTATAAAGAGTCCAGTTCGTTTGAAAAAAGGCAGTGTAGAAAAAAATTGCATGAGAAAAAATAAAAAGCATCGCGTAAAAAATTAATAACAATTTTATTGACAGATAATTAACATAGATATAATTTATACATTCGTAAAAAAGTATATTTTTCTTTTATACATCGGTGTTCTTATAATTAGTATATATATACAATTTTTATTTATAGGCACAGTTACTTATATTTATTTCTATAAAAGTTTTCTATTAGCCAAAAATCTTGCAAATTTGAACTGCTAGATTTTTCGAGGCATTGCTAATTATTTGCATTGATACGCTTGCAATTTTTCAAAAAAAGAAAAATTATGAAAATAGAGTATTCTAATTTATTTTTAGTTTTCTCATAGATTATTGATAAGTTTAATAAATCCCATCAATGATATTTACAAACTCTATATACTTAATTTGCATTTGATAAAATAATGTGATTAGATAACTATTAAAATTTGTTAAAAAAGTATGCTGCAGCATTTCTTAAATATAAAAAATTGTAACATAATTTATAGAAAATAGTAAATTCTTAAAATCTATTATGTATATATCTAGGAAAATTGTATTAATTGACGGATAGTATTAACATTTACAATGACTCGGAAGCTTGTTTGGAATAATAAAATGAAAAGTTTAGATAACGTTTAATAATAAAGCTGATACCTATTTGTTATAATAATTTACCTGTATAAGAGTAACTGGCAATTTTCCGAAAAACAAATATATTTTACTAAAAACAATTGAATTTTTAATCCTTATATCTACAGTTTTGCAACGTTTTTCTCAAAATTCAAAAAGTTTTCCATAAAACATTTGTAAAAATCACGCTTTTGAAAATAATGCTACTTAGATATAATTCGATAGAAATTATCGGCTTAAGTGAGATCACAGATTACATTCCGTTATAAGCTGGACCACCGCCTCCTTCAGGAACAACCCAATTGATATTCTGACTTGGATCTTTGATATCACATGTTTTGCAGTGAATGCAATTCTGGGCATTTATTTGAAGTTTCTGCCCGTTTCCATCCTCTAATGGCACGAATTCGTAAACACCTATGAACCAAAAATTTAAATGCTTTAATAAAATCGTTTTTAAATTAAAAACTTGTACACCATTCGATTGACATAACATTCAATTGATTTTTAATATTTTATATTTGAAACTTACCAGCTGGGCAGAATCTTCCCTCTGGGCCATCAAATACAGCTAAATTCCTTTTCACAGGAACTGTATCATCCATCAGAGTAAGATGAGGAGGTTGATCAGCTTCATGATTTGTTCCAGTTAAAGCTACCGATGACAACAAATCAAACGAAACTACATTATCCGGCTTCGGATAATCGATTGGTGTACTCTCAGCTGCTGGTTTCAGTCTTTTGTGATCAGGATCTATAAACATGAAAGAACCGACATGTAATAAAAATAAATCGTGTGATTTGTTAACTCATTCGTCAATTTGACATTACCTCCATGTTTAAAAGTCCATGGCTCTCGGCCACCTAGCAACATGGAAAATCCAGCATACGCCATACCACCGAATAAGCCGAGCGACGTATGGAAGCTCGGTCTGATATTTCTCACAGCCTTCAGTTCCTTCCAAATCCAGCTGTTCTGAATTTTATCGGTGTAAGATTTTGGTTCTAGACCTTTTGTGTTTTGTGGCGTCGATTCCGCGTCGATGATAGCTTCTATGGCACTTTCTGCGGCCAGCATGCCACTTTTCATCGCATTGTGCGTGCCTTTGATTTTCGGTACATTTAAAAATCCAGCTGTGCAGCCTACTAAACAGCCACCAGGGAATTGCAATTTTGGTATGGATTGGAAGCCACCTTCTACGAGAGCTCTGGCACCATACGCTATCCTGTTTGTATGAATAAATATATTACATAATTATGAATTTTATGTGATTTAATTAAAGCTTGCTTCCAATAAATTAATATTTTATCATTTGTCGACGTAGACATATTATCTTTACGTAATAGCTTACCTTTTGCCACCTTCAAGAGTTGGCCTAACAGACGGATGATGTTTAAACCGCTGGAATTCTCTGAATGGACTCAGATAAGGGTTTGTGTAATCTAATCCTACGACAAACCCAACTGCTATCAGCGGCGTCTCTTCATTAAGGTGATACAAAAATGAACCACCGTACGTGTTTTTATTCAGTGGCCACCCGACGGTGTGCTCGACTGTTCCGGGAGAATGTTTCGATGCATCAATTTCCCAAATCTGAAAAATACATAATTTTAGTACAATGAATACTACAAAACATTCTTTCTCATTAAAATTTAAGATTTTAATTCAATTTTAGAGAAGAGTAAAATATTTTCTTTTAAAACCATACCTCCTTCAGACCGATTCCATAAGTTTGAGGCTCGCAGTTTCCTCTCAGATTTAATTTTTTCGTGAGTTGCTTAGTCAGATGCCCGTGACATCCTTCCGCGAATATCGTGCACTTAGCGTGCAACTCCATACCTCTCTCGAAGGTATCTTTCGGCGAGCCATCCTTAGCAATGCCCACATCGTTCGTGGCAATCCCCTTTACGGAGCCATCCTCGTGGTAGAGGATTTCCGAACCTGCGTAACCGGGATATATTTCGACTCCCGCCGCCTCCGCCTGCTCTCCGAGCCATGCCACCACGTGTCCCAATCTGCAATTACATCGAATTTTCGATGTCAATGTGCTTCCTTACAAATACAACCAGGTCGTCGATATTATATGATACAAAAAATTCACCTGACAACGTAGTTGCCATGATTGTACATGGGCATACCCTTTAATATGGGTACGGGTATGCGTCCGGTTTCCGTGAGGTAGGCAAATTTATCCTTCGTCACGGGTGTGGTCAGTGGAGCGCCGAGTTCCTCCCAGTTCGGGAAGAGCTCCTTCAGAGCGATCGGGTCGATGCAGGCGCCGCTGAGGATGTGGCCGCCAACCGTCGAGGACTTCTCGACAAGAGTGACGCGCAGCTCCTTGCCGTGCTGCTCGGCTAGCTTGCGCGCCTGGATGGCCGCGCACATTCCAGCCGGACCGCCGCCCACTATTAGCACGTCCGTCTCGTCGACATACCTCTCCATGTTTACTTCTGCAATGTTTTTTTTTTAGATTTTAGAGTTTTTTGAATTTGCGAGTATTTTTTAGTGTTACTTACTGTTATAGATGCAATGTTATTAAACAGATGTTTGATTAAATGAAAGATTCTAAGTGTCGAGTTATAAATATATTTTGAAACGAAAATAAGTGAAACTAGTTGAGTCACCCAAGGAGTCTTCATGTCATGATAAAGTAATGAATGCGAAAAGTTAGATGTCATATAGGTTTGTATAGGAAATGTAAATTATATGTTACAGACAAGTATTTACCTTTCCATCGTGGATCGTTCTCACGTGGCACGACGGTGTAATGAGTCGTAATTTTCGGGAAGGCTGCATCGGAGTATGTCCTCTGCGACAGGTGCTTCAGTCTGCATACTACAAGAACAAACAATCGTATTTTTATGTGAACCTCGAAATATCTCCCAGCGTGTATATGATTTCAAAGCGTTCATGCTACACACTATATCGCTCGATTCATTTGAATATTCCGCGAGGCTTTTAAATTAAATAAACTCATGTGTGCTCGTGCGGCTGCCTTGATTTGGGACACTTTACTCTTATATACATATAAATACGCACGCGACGCGCGCGTGTAGGTCTGTGCACACATGTGTTCGTCTCACTCGACACGGGTTAAAGTCCACATATTTCCAATGTTCCAATAACGCGAGGCGAGATATGTCCAGTAATTATGTGAGCGCTCGAAATAATTAGCGTCATTGCTAAACATTGTTCTTTTTACATTTTGCATTGTTGATATAATTTTTTTAATTATAATTGCATAAATGCAAAATTCAAATGTAATACATAAAATTCGAAAAATGAATTTACGTGAAAGGCATCAATTATGTAATAAAATACGTTCGATCAAATCCTCGCGGAACAACGGCGTCTAAAAAAAATATACGCTTGCGAAATCGTTAAAAGGCGGCCTATCAAGCTTCTCTTGATAAAAAAAAAAAACGCGCATATACATGACCGACGAGAACAACAAAAATTAGAGCAGTTGCGAAAACACGTAGAAGTGCAGTCTCGAAATCATCATCGAATTCACGTATTCTCGCAATCTCTCTATTACAGCGAGTATGAGAACGTACTTGGCAGCTCGTACCGAAAATAACGAGGCCAAACGGCCGCGAATCATTCGCAAAACTAGCCGCAGTCAGTTGTACAGTGTTTTGACGCACGGTGTAGATACGGATTAGAATCCGCGGCACTTTCTCTTACCAAATTTTGTACTGCTGAACACGGTGGAACTCATGGCGAGGTGGTTAGCGAGAACTGGCTCCTAGTGACGACGAGGTTCCTTGGCTAGGCTCGCGTCGCCGGCTGTTTCGTGCTCTGGTACGAAAAAAATAAACCGAAAGCGAGCAGCGCCGATCCGTGACTGCGTGTCAACAGTGAGCCACTGTGCGAGGACGATGATGCGGGCAATGAAGAGTCGAGAGAAAATGAGAGAGCGCAAGAGTGTTCCTCAGTAGGGATGGGCGATTCTACTCGATTCTTTGAGAATCGCCCGATTCTTTTCTTCGAGAATCGATTATTCTATCGATTTTTTTCATGACTCGATTCTTAGTGGATCGATTCTCATTTGACTGAGAATCGAGTATTCATTGCGCATGCGCTATGGGTATGGACTATCGGAGTACGGCCCTGCCAGGGCCGGAATGGATTGCGCCGTTGCGGTGAGCCAATCAAATTTAAAGATACAGTTCTTCAAGTTGTATCTATTCGATTTAAAAAATTTGCGTATCTTCCAATTCTGGGAATGTCTACTATATTAGATCCTCGCTTTAAGAAAATTCACATACAAGATGCTCTTGATGTAAGCACCGCGTTAAACTACATTTCAAAAAAGCTTGGAGAAGTCAAACCAGGTGCAAAATCTACCAATCATCCTGTAGCTGAAGTGGAAACGACAAATAGTATTTGGGATTTTCATGACACATTAAAAGAACCAGAATATCAACCAAATTTGTATGCTACTGACAGAAATCTTGAACTAGAACAATATTTAAAATTACCCCGGATATCAAGAAAATGTATTTTTATATTGGAAAAATATGGAAACAAGTTTTCCGTCTTTAAGCAAATTAGCTTTGCGCCTTCTTTCAGCAACCGCTACAAGTGTTCCATCCGAACGTCTATTTTCGAAAGCAGGACTAATTAAAAGAGATAACCGTAACAGAATAACTGGTACGCATTTAAATATAATATTATTTTTAAATTCGTTATCGTTAGAAGACTGGTGTTTGTTTTCATAATAATTTATTTATTAACAAAGTATTTTGCGCTTAGAATGTGATTTGATGTATGGGTATATGAGTGTATCCGTATGCTAATAAACACCATAATAACTTTCTTTCTCCCTTTCCTTTTATTTATCCATATCCTTCTATAAAAATAAGAAAGAAAGGAATTTTAATCGTTTGACATTGGTAGTATAACAATTTTATTAAGTTTTGTTTTGAAAATATTAAGATAATTTCCATATTCTAATTAAATACTTATCCACTTTGTACATTTCCATGGCTTAAAATTTTTAAGTATATTTATGTATTATTCATTTTTCTTTGGTAATTTGGTAAGTAAACTGTAGTAATATGTATAATCAGGTGTAAGCACTGAAACAATTCTAAATTCTTAAATAAAAGTTTTCTTTTTTTTCTTTTTTAGGTGCTTTGTATGATGTGGTATCAAATTCATTGGATTCAAAACGAATATGAGAAAATTGTAGAAATATCTATTGTTTAAATCCTTAAAATTACATTTGTATCTCCTTTTTTATTTAAAAAGTTATGTATGGTGATATAAAAATTAAAAAACATGAATAAAAATGTTAATAAGCAAATAAATATTTTTTTTTAAATTAGTACTCGATTCTTCGATTCTTTTCCAAAATAATCGATTCTTAAGTATCGATACTTTTCAAAATTCGATTCTTAGGAATCGATTCTTTTTTAAGGAATCGCCCATCCCTATTCCTCAGTGTGCGTCGATGTCGATATGCTACTGTAGTCTGGAGCCTGCGCACTAGAGCTCTTCACCGATTGGGCGCTCGGTAGGCGGCCGAAAAGTACGAGTGGTACGACTGTAGCGCGCGCGTTCAAACAACGAGCGGAGGACTTGGCGCGTGACACGAGGTCCACACATATAATGGAGTTATGTAGATGCGCAGTACTAAGCAAGACGAGAATTAAAATCATTTCTAAACCCATGTAGCGGGGGACGCAAGGTCCACGCATATTCGGAAATTACATAAAAGTGCTACAATATAAGCAAAACTATTATTTAAATCATTTTTAAACCAAAGGTGGCGAGGGAAACGATGTCCACGCATATTAGGAAATTACATAAAAGTGCGACAATAAGCAAAACAATTATTTAAATAATTTTTAAACCAAAATAGCCGGGGGAAAGAAGGACCACGCATATTAGGAAATTACATAAAAGTGCTACAATAAGCAAAACAATTATTTAAATCATTTTTAAACCAAAGGTGGCGAGGGAAACGATGTCCATGCATATTAGGAAATTACATAAAAGTGCTACAAAAAGCAAAACAATTATTTAAATAATTTTTAAACCAAAGTAGCCGGGGGAAACAAGGTCCACACATATTCGGAAATTACATAAAAGTGCTACAATATAAGCAAAACAAATATTAAATCATTTTTAAACCAAAGGTGGCGAGGGAAACGATGTCCCCGCATATTAGAAAATTACATAAAAGTGGTACAAAATAAGCAAAACAATTATTTAAATAATTTTTAAACCAAAGTAGCCGGGGGAAACAAGGTCGACACATATTAGGAAATTACATAAAAGTGCAAAAATAAGCAAAACAATTATTTAAATAACTTTTAAACCAAAGTAGCCGGGGAAAACAAGGTCCGCGCATATTAGGAAATTACATAAAAGTGCAACAATAAGCAAAACAATTATTTAAATAATTTTTAAACCAAAGTAGCCGGGGGAAACAAGGTCCACGCATATTAGAAAATTACATTATAGTGCGACAATAAGCTAAAGAATTATTTAAATAATTTTTAAACCAAGTTGGCGCGGGAAACGATGTTCATGCATTTTAGAAAATTACATAAAAGTGCTACAATAAGCAAAACAATTATTTAAATAATTTTTAAACCAAAGTAGCCGGGGGAAACAAGGTCCACGCATATTAGAAAATTACATAAAAGTGCAACAATAAGCAAAACAATTATTTAAATAATTTTTAAACCAAAGTAACCGGGGAAAACAAGGTCCGCGCATATTAGGAAATTACATAAAAGTGCGACAATAAGCAAAACATTTATTTAAATAATTTTTAAACCAAAGTAGCCGGGGGAAACAAGGTCCACACATATTAGGAAATTAGATAAAAGTGTTATGATAAGCAAAACAATTATTTAAATAACTTTTAAACCAAAATAGCCGGGGGAAACAAGGACCACGCATATTAGGAAATTACATAAAAGTGCTACAATAAGCAAAACAATTATTTAAATAATTTTTAAACCAAAGTAGCCGGGGGAAACAAGGTCCACACATATTAGGAAATTACATAAAAGTGCAAAAATAAGCAAAACAATTATTTAAATAACTTTTAAACCAAAATAGCCGGGGGAAACAAGGACCACGCATATTAGGAAATTACATAAAAGTGCTACAATAAGCAAAACAATTATTTAAATCATTTTTAAACCAAAGGTGGCGAGGGAAACGATGTCCATGCACATTAGGAAATTACATAAAAGTGCTACAAAAAGCAAAACCATTATTTAAATAATTTTTAAACCAAAGTAGCCGGGGGAAACAAGGTCCACACATATTCGGAAATTACATAAAAGTGCTACAATATAAGGAAAACAAATATTAAATCATTTTTAAACCAAAGGTGGCGAGGGAAACGATGTCCATGCATATTAGGAAATTACATAAAAGTGCGACAATAAGCAAAACAATTATTTAAATAATTTTTAAACCAAAGTAGCCGGGGGAAACAAGGTCCACGCATATTAGGGAATAACATAGGGGTGCTACGATAAGCAAAGCAATGATTTAAATAATTTCTAAACTCAAGTAGTCGGGGGAAACTATGTCCCCGCATATTAAAAAATTACATAAAAGTGGTACAAAATAAGCAAAACAATTATTTAAATAATTTTTAAACCAAAGTAGCCGGGGGAAACAAGGTCCACGCATATTAGAAAATGACATAAAAGTGCAACAATAAGCAAAACAATTATTTAAATAATTTTTAAACCAAAGTAGCCGGGGAAAACAAGGTCCGCGCATATTAGGAAATTACATAAAAGTGCGACAATAAGCAAAACATTTATTTAAATAATTTTTAAACCAAAATAGCCGGGGGAAACAAGGTCCACACATATTAGGAAATTAGATAAAAGTGTTATGATAAGCAAAACAATGATTTAAATAATTTCTAAACTCAAGTAGCCGGGGGAAACGATGTCCCCGCATATTAGAAAATTACATAAAAGTGGTACAAAATAAGCAAAACAATTATTTAAATAATTTTTAAACCAAAGTAGCCGGGGGAAACAAGGTCCACACATATTAGGAAATTACATAGAAGTCCAAAAATAAGCAAAACAATTATTTAAATAACTTTTAAACCAAAGTAGCCGGGGAAAACAAGGTCCGCACATATTAGGAAATTACATAAAAGTGCAAAAATAAGCAAAACAATTATTTAAATAACTTTTAAACCAAAATAGCCGGGGGAAACAAGGACCACGCATATTAGGAAATTACATAAAAGTGCTACAATAAGCAAAACAATTATTTAAATCATTTTTAAACCAAAGGTGGCGAGGGAAACGATGTCCATGCACATTAGGAAATTACATAAAAGTGCTACAAAAAGCAAAACAATTATTTAAATAATTTTTAAACCAAAGTAGCCGGGGGAAACAAGGTCCACACATATTCGGAAATTACATAAAAGTGCTACAATATAAGCAAAACAATGATTTAAATAACTTTGCTACTTTGGTTTAAAAATTATTTATCAATTGTTTTGCTTATTGTAGCACTTTTATGTAATTTCCTAATATGCGTGGACCTTGCGTCCCCCTCCTACATGGGTTTAGAAATGATTTTAATTCTCGTCTTGCTTACTAACGCGCATCTACGTAACTCCGTTATATGTGTGGACCTCGTGTCACGCGCCAAGTCCTCCGCTCGCTGTTTGAACACGCGCGCTCCAGTCGTGCCACTCGTACTTTTCGGCCGCCTATCGAGCGGCTAATCAGCGAAGAGCTCTAGTGCGTATTAGGCGCCAGACTATAGTAGCATATCGGCGGAGAGAGAGCGGGAGCGCTGCTGGCGCGCACGATTGCTGCGCACACAGCACCGACCCCCTCCCAGCCAACGAAAATTGTCCAAATGAAATAAAAAAAATACCAAAAGATAGGATTTAAATTGCTCCTTCCAAAAATATTTATTATGAAAACTGCTCCCTTTTAATTATTGTAAAAAAAAATAAAATAATTTAATCATTTTTGCATCTTTAATTAACTCGATCTTGCTTAATCAAACTGCTCTCAATAAAATAAAAATAGCAGTAATCTGCTCCTAATCAATATTAAATTGCTCCACGATCAGATTTTTTATAAACATTCAACTTTTCAAGATAAAAAATAAAAAGTGTTTCATATGGCTAACCTCCTTTCGGCTTTCTTCCAACTTTTTTAATTTTTCCAAGTGCGTTAAGACAATTGATTAAAGAAATAATATCCCTGTTAGTGTAAAAATTATAAATATCGACATTCAGAGGGATATTATTTCTTTAGTCACATATTTCATCGTTAAAGATATAAAAAAATGACCAATTTATTTAATTTTTTTTTGCAATAATTAAAAGGGAGCAGTTTCCATAACAAATATTTTTGGAAGGAGCAGTTTAAATCCTATCTTTTGGTATTTTTATTTGTTGGATTTTGGCAATTTTCACCGGCTGGAAGGGGGGTGGTACACACAGCAGGCGTTTCTCGGTGTCTGTGCTCAGTCCCGTAGCAAGCAACTCTTAACAGAAAGAGAGGGGGAGCGCATGCGAGAGCCTGTACGCGTCGCACGGGGCGCCGTGCTCTGTGTGTTCGGGCCTCGTTGGTGAAACCCCCTTAAGGAGCCACGAGAGAAAGGAGCGGATGTTAGTTAGTAAGATAGAACAGAAAACTTCGTATATGAAAATTATTGTTATTCAAATTTATCGCTTTTAACTATAAATTTTAGTAAAGAAGGAGGATCACAAGGAGAGGGTCTAATCTGCGGGAAACGGATTTTAGCGGGCATTGGAGAGTCGATTTCTAGTATCTAAAAATGAAGCCCAGTGCTGACAATTTCATCCAACGGGCCCCCTTATTTCGTTAAAAATAATGTTTCTTCTATTGAGTGTCACATTGCCAATATTTATGATACGAAAACGAGCAAAAAAGATTATAAAAATATTGATTTTTCAGGAAGTTACAAGCAATCAAAGATAGCGTAAGAAAATGGTTAAAAATTTGTCTTTATTTTAACCGATTAAATGGATCGTATTTTTAACCATTTTCATACGCTATCTTTGATTGCTTGTAACTTCCTGAAAAATCAATATTTTTTTAACGAATCAAGGCTTACATTTTAGCTTTTACTGTCTACTTTTATAATCTTTTTTGCTCGTTTTCGTATCATAAATATTTGCAATGTGACACTCAATAGAAGAAACATAATTTTTTAACGAAATAAAGGATATTAGAGATTAAATTGCCCATATCTCAAGAAAAAAAGCCCATTGGATGAAATTGTCAGCACTGGGCTTCATTTTTAGGTACCAGAAATCGATTTTCCAATGCCCGATATATCCGTTTCCCGAAGGTTAGACCCTCTCCTTGTCAATACCCGGATACCTTATAGGAATAGTATCGGTATTATATGAGAAAAACATAGAACCAACAAAATTAACGAGAAATCCGTAAACACTACACCTAAAAATATTAAAACAGCATAGGCATTAAACCTTTCTTTCAACCTTGTTGCCACTTCAAGCATTAATGCCATTGAAGTAAATTCAAAACGAAACCTACTTCAAAGTTTAAGTGTTATAGAAGCAGCTTAGCATTTAAAAAATAAAAAAATGCATGTGTGCGCGCGCGCGCAAGAGACAGAGGGAGTCAAACGAGAGGAGCTCGCTATACTCGCGAGAGAAAGTGCGGGAGCGAAGAGACGAGGGGGAAGAGACAAGGGAAAGCGGCTGGCATCCCATCTCAAGCCTAGTTCGCTTATTACCGCGTGCACCCTAGTACACTCGTCTCACAGTTCTCAACCAGAGAGGTTCTCTTCTAATTTTTCATTTCCATTAACATTATTCCCTCTGATTTTTTCTAAATGTTCAATTTTCAAACTTGCCCTACGAAGCAAGTCTCTAAGGACCAAGGACAAAAGTAAGTAAAAACATTAAGTTGCTGTCCTTCTTCTTCCTTTTTTCTACACTGTTAAAAGTTTTCTGAAATTTAAGATATTTTCTGTAATAAAACTTCAAAATTTTTTTAAAATTCAGTTAAATTTAACTGAAATATTTTTTTCTCAAAAATAATTTCTTTTGCTAAATACGTATTCTATATGCAAAAACAAACATTTTTTCTCTTAGAAGTTTTTTTCTACAGTGCATATATTCAAAGATAATCGAACTTGATAAAAGAGTGATTTTTTTTAACAAAAAATTACATAACTTTTTATCGGCTCGATAGAAATGGACCATATTGCTCTTATTTTAAAGATAAGACGAATACGTATCGATTCCAATTTTGTTTTTGAAAATCCGTCGACTGCTTCAAAAATTAGAAGAATTTTTTTGAGGGGGGGAAAATGAAAAAAACAGTTTTGGATTTTTTAATGTAAAAAATGCCATTTTAATTTTTTTTTTTTAACGGACGGGATATGAAAGGTGTAGCTTTACTCTATAGAACCGCGTTGGATTTTTTTAAAAGCATGGATTTTTAACGGAGCTAGAAAACTTAATATTGAGTGATTTTAGTATAGGGTAGCCAAAAATATATGCACGCAACTGTATTTTGCGACATAGGAAGTCATTTCCAGAAATACCAAAATTTTAAATATCAAATATCTCAAAACTAACCATATAATCTGGATGATATTTTACATAGGTATTGCCTATATCGCATACAAAATAAATTTCAATAAATAAATTAACCCTTTCGTACCGTATGGGTCCTGTAGGACCCACTTTGTTCAACATGCTGTAGAAATCTGAAATTAAATAATTTTTTAAATCTACTTATTTAGTCGTGTTCTCTTATTCAAGGGGAAGCCCCTCTGGCCATTAAAATTACATTTTTTTTGTTTTCTTCCGTTTCGTTTAGTACATTAAAAAACGGCTCGGCAATGAAAATTGGGATTTGACGAAAATTCGGATCTTGAATGATTTATTTTAGAATAAAAAAATGGTTAATGGTTATTTTTTCTTTTATTTTGAGTGATGGATCTTGTTAATGAGACAGCGTACTAAGAATTTATTACTATCCGAGTTCAATAAAATAATTCTATTGGCGGGTCCTCCAGGACCCACTTGGAAAATAGTACTTATCGACACTTTTGGAGAAAAAAAACTGTCGATTGATCTTAGTTAAAGCCTCCACAATTGAAGGGCCGGATGCAATAAGGGGGTTAGCGCTCGAAAACCCGTAAAAGTATTGTCCAAGTGACTAAATTTTCCATGTAGCCAAATTAATTTTTAAAAAATATCACCTTGTAGGGAATGAAAAGAAGTATTTTTACCTAGAAGGAATTTTTTTTATTAGACTTTCTTTTTAATATAAAAATTAAAAACTGAAAATTTTGTTCATCTATTTTTAATAGCTTTCAAAAACATTAATCGTCCAAACTTGGTCAAATATCATCGAAATATTTTGAAATTTGACAGGGACGTGCAGAATACTCCAGCGTTGCCTATGGGATTGATAAAAGGATGTAAATCGATAATTGTTAATAATTATTTAATTGCAAATATATTGCGATCGGTAATTACGTTTTCTTAAGTTTAACGGAAAAAAGTATCGAGGGAAGTTGAAGCTAGAAAAAACTTCCAGCGAGACATTTGTTCCTTAATAGTCTAATAAGTTTCTGACAAAGCACCTGCGTTAAACGTTATACGATTAGGTTGCTCCGATTTAGCACGTGTATCGTGCTAAAAATTATGCGTGTAGGAGTTCTTGAAACAAGAAAGCGCATTTTTTTAAGCAAGTTATGAATAACATAACTATATTTTGTTTCAACTCCTTACAAATTATAATAAATATTTAAATTAATGTATCTCTTTCTTTGTTTCTTTTCATTCATGCATATTTATCTAAAATAATAAAAAAAAAATAAAAAAAGTTCATCTTCATGCCCTGTTCTGTCATGAAGAGTATAACTGTTCTCCCAAAATCGGGTATTTGTTTAACCATTTTTAAGTGGAACGATTCTTCTACGGCAAGTAAAACGGTTCTCCCTTCAAAATGTTGAAGCGCTCTCTCTGAATATAAGTAAACGGTTCTCCCATTTTGGGAGAACCGTTCACCGATTTTCGAAATGAGCGGTTAATCTTGAGGGGGCAAACGGCTCTTCCAAAAGTTTTTCCATGTATACGATAAATATATAAACTCTACATCTCCACAAAATGCCAACATGATTAAATCAATTTTTTTTCTCTAGTTATCATGCGCCAAAGAAAATGACTTTGCAAAATATGAAAAATTTTAAATATCAAATATCTCAAAAAGTAATCAAACGATCTTGATGAAAATTCGCACATATGGTATCTATATCATACACAAAATTGTCTATAAATTTGGAACTGATTCATTGAACCGTTCTCGAGAAATTACGATTTGAAAAAAAGGTTAACAAAATTTTAACCTTAAATATCTCTGATTATTATTGACCAATCATTTAGCCCAAAAAACTTAGCCGAGAGCAATCCAAAATCTACGTCTAAAAGGAATTTCAAAACGATTAAGTCAATTTTACTAAAGTAAACGTACTTCATACAAATCGCATTTTTTTCATTTTTTCATTTTTTCTCAAAAACTAGTTGATAGAATGGATTCAAATTTTTACAGATTATATTTATATTCTGCATTATCATGATTTTTTCAAAAAAATTGACCGTTTATTTTTGGAGTTATAAGCTTTAAAAAGAAAAAACACGTTTTTGTTAATAAGAAAAGAACCGCAATAGTTAATGTAATTTTTTTTTGAAAAATATATGTTTTTTATGCTCTTTCGAATGCTGTCTGTCCGATTCAAATATCTCAATGTTATCATTAAAAAAACGCAAAAATGAATTTTGCGAAAAGCGAAATTTTGAAATAAAACAAAAACGCATCGGCGAATAAAAAAGGGGATGTCTTCCCCCATTTACAAAAAAAAAACAAAAAAATGAGATCTGTCTGGTTAAATCAATCGAATAGATCCTGAGATAAAACGGTATACGTACGCGCGCATACACACACGCACACGCACGCACGCACGCACGAACGCATGCACACACACACACACATCCATAGACATTTTCTAAAATCATGTGAATCGAACTTCTATCACCTCTATTAGTGTTTCTAGAGCGATTTAACGAAACTTAAAATTTTACTTACTATTACAAAGCTTCCTCTAGAAGGAAGCAAAAAGGAATTGATAAATTCGTTTGAGGAAGCTACGTGCCAATGAATTGGCAGCGGTTTTTTTATTTTTCACCATTAAAAGCAAATACACATTTACAAGTTTCATAGGTTCAAGATGTTAAATACAATTAAAATAGCTTTTTCTGGTATTTGGTTTTAGTTAGTCTCTTATTGTTTGTAAAATTATGTTTGATAGATTTTATGAAATTTATTTTTTAAACTTTCATTAGAAATACTATGCGTGAAATCCATCATCTGCTTACACAACATTGTATTATATTTATTACATATTGTTAACGATATTCTTGTAATTTAAAATGAATAAGCTATTTTATCTATTGGAATAGCCACGCAAGCCCACGCTACCGCAAGGAGCGGGGGAAATGAGCGAAAGAGTGAGCGCGTGCATAGTTCAGTTCGTCTCTGTCGTCCGTCCGTGACGTGTTGAAAGTCTATAGGACTTAGAAACCGCCACAGCAACACTAGCTATCTTCCAATTACATATCTAATACTCTCTTTCTCTCTCCTTGTCTAGTCAACAACTTGTGGGTTTCGAGGGATCAGTGGACTTTGTCTCGATAAAGTGAAAATCATCGCTCTCAGTTTACTTCATCATCTGTTTCACTTTACTATTTAACAAATTAAAACATGGCCCGAGTCCTCGTTGGAGTTAAAAGAGTCATCGACTATGCCGTCAAAGTAAGTAGTTGCTTCAAAATTTTCCGCGAATGTTGAATAATTGGGACCTTGGGAACTTGTATTCGATTAACTGTTTATTGAATTACGAAAATTAAATTAATTTCTTGAATTCTTTTTCATGTTTTTAATTTAAGATTCGCGTTAAGCCCGACAAGACGGGTGTCGTCACAGATGGTGTCAAGCATTCGATGAATCCTTTTGATGAAATTGCTATTGAGGAAGCAGTGCGCATGAAGGAGAAAAAATTAGCTCAGGAAGTTATTGCAGTTAGCTGTGGTCCAGCGCAGGCTCAAGAAACACTCAGAACTGCTCTTGCTATGGGAGCCGATAGAGGAATTCACGTAGAGATCTCTGGTCCTGAATATGACATATTACAACCCATTCATGTGTCAAAAATTTTAGCCAAGTTGGCACAAGATGAAAAGGCTGATTTAGTTATATTTGGAAAGCAGGCAATTGACGATGATTGCAACCAAACTGCTCAAATGACTGGAGGAGTTTTGGGTTGGCCATCTGCCACATTCTGTAGTAAAGTATGTTAGCAATTAATTATTTTTATTTTAGTTTGTAATAAATAAATATTTTACAAATCTTATTTCTTACTCAACTATGTTTTTTGTTTCAATTAGATTGAATATGGAACAGGTGAGCTCACTGTAACTCGTGAAATTGATGGTGGTTTAGACGTTATCAAAGTTAAAACACCAGCAGTATTGAGTGCTGATTTGCGTTTAAATGAGCCTCGATACGCAACTTTACCAAACATCATGAAGGCAAAAAAGAAACTGGTCAAAAAAGTATCTCCCAAAGATTTGGGCATAGATGTTTCACCCAGGATTGAAGTTCTTTCTGTTGATGATCCACCAACTCGTCAAGCAGGTTCTATTGTACCTGATGTTGATACATTGATTTCAAAATTAAAAGAAGGAGGTCATGTTTAAGGCACCCGTCGTTGAAGAAGTGCGGATCAAAAAATCGGTTATTGATTCTCATTTGTCCTGTCTCTATAACTGGTACTTTGTTTTACAAAAGTGGTTTATAAAAGTAGCCACGTACACGGAACTATTACTACAGCGGAGCGGCGCTTGCAGCACGAAATTCAAATCGAACTTGTAAATATGTATATGTATACGACTGCGCGTAAAATCTTGTTATCTTAAATTACTATATAATAATTTAGTACTATAAAAAAAGAAATGGTTACACGATTCTAAAAATTTGATGTGCTTATTTTTTTACAATTGCTATAATAGCGTAAAGTTTCAAAGCGTTTGCCAATGCCGTTTTAGCAGTAATTGACTTTAAAGTTTGGGTCTTATCCACATGTTCTTATGAAATATCCTTAAAAACTGACAATAAACTTAGAGTACGATTGTTTAAAAATGGTTAGACAGAAATAGAAAACTATGGAAATAATTGAAAAAGTATTTTTCAACACATATGTAAACTTTTAAAACAAAAGACAACACCAATTCAGAGCGAAAACGTAAATAAAAATTTTAGAAATACTATGCGAGAAATCCATCATCCGTTTACACAACATTGTATTATATTTACTATACATATTGTTAATGATATTCTTGTAATTTAAAATAAATAAACTATTTTATTTGGTACATTGAGAATACGTCAAATATTAACAGCACAGAGTATAAAATTACTTTTCACATTAATTAGTAGACATTACAACTGCATTTGGTGTTTGTTTTTTTTGAGATGCTGTTCTTCTTGTTTCTAATATTTTCTTCTTCATTATCCACAAAACTATTTTATAATTCAACAATCTTGATGGTTGAGGACTGTAGACCGGATAAAAAATAAAAAAATTTAAAGAACTTATTGAAGTTTTTGTCTTTAATTGTAACAATACCATAGTGACTATTGCCTGAATTTGTCTGAAAAAAATTGTCTTATGTTCTTTCAAGTATATATTTATTACATGTACTTACTCTTGGATTATCAAATTAATAAAACATTATATAAAAATATAAAAACTAAAATTGCTGTTTCGATCCGGAGAACGTCCTTAAAAGTAAGCTAACGACTCTACCAAAGAAAGTTGTCCCAGGATCTGTGAGTTTAATTATGAAGGTGGTTTTATCAATCTGTCGAATATAGAAGTACAAGAATCTTAATAAAAGTATAACAATGTAATACTATCCCAGACCGTTCCAAGTGAAAATAAATTATGCACACAATTGTTAATAACTAAATATAATTTTTATTTGCAGTTATGTGCTATAAATATTTGCAGTTGATAAATGCATGATTTGGGACACTAATAATACTTAATAATAGTTTTTAAGAATTAGCTGCTGTTAGTAACAGTTCTTTACAGTTATTTGTAGTTATTTGCATTTATTTGTCTTTCTTTATTCATGAAATGAAAGTTATGACAAATAATGCTAATAATAATTATTTGCATTTTTATTGAAAAGAAAAAATTTATAACATATGAATGATTATTATTTATAATTAAATATTAATATTGTTGTATAATTTATCGAAATTGGTCTATCACCATATCATTACATCTTTTAAAAAATCCTTTGATAAATTATTTTATAAAATGTGCACAATCTTTTAAGAACTTTTGCAAAGAATGAGCAATTATTTTCCGAAACCTTTACAATCCTTTTACAAAAACTTTTGAAATCCCGTAAGAATTTTTTTCCGAAACCATAAGAATTATTTTCCGTAACCATAAATTATTTTATAGCATTTTATAGCCCGCACTTTAGTCACGCCTATCCGTGGCTAAAGTAGTCCTTTTTTGCACCGTGTTTATCACACTCGCTATGCTCGGGCACTAACCTCACGCCGTGCCAAAGAGCCACTTTAGTTACACGTATCGTAATATACTATTTGTCCCGCCAAGTATGTATGGGAGATCACAGGACAACCCCTTGCTAGAGCATCTCTATAGACTTCTCTTGTCCTCCCAAAATACGTAATGTTATATAGATTTTTTTTCAAAAGGATGTGATGGTAATTACTATGTAATTTTTTATTAAATAGTTGAGGACGATCTTTGGAGGCAAAATGAAATGATCTTATTTCTTTATGGCAACGTTTCGTTGGCTTAGTACGCCAACCTCATCAGGCCTTTATTCAAAACACAGAAATAAATTAACATATAAAACTTTTTTTTAAAGATAATTAAACCACAAAGTATAAATACAAAAATCAAAATTACCGAAATTATAAACGTATATATCATACGTCGATCAGATGTTATTCTCGACTGAAAACAATAACACGTACACTGTATTTATATACGCTGGATAATGTTTACATAAAGAGTTATACAGCATCAAGTTCGTTAATAATAGAAAAATACATTGTACTTAGTCTTTGGATATCTTCCTTTTTATTAATACTATTTTGATTGCTTTTTATATAGATCATTTCGGAAATCAGTCTTTTTTTGTAATTGCTTTCAAAATCTAAAATGGATGTATTTTCCCAATCGAACTCATGTTTGTTTTCTAATCGATGTGTACTGACAACAGATTCTTTATTTTTGTTTATTTTATGTTCATTAATGCGTGTGTGTAACGATCTTTTAGTTTCTCCTATGTATGTAGCAGAGCAATTTAGGCAATCAAATTTATACACCACATTAGTACGATCCCATTTTTTGGTTATGTCTGCCTAACCGAATGATAGAAGACAAACTTTTATTCAATAATGGGATTGTACAAATGTTATAAGATTTTAACATATTAGATAGACTATTAAAATCTTTGGTAAACGGTAAAGACAATTTTGGTAATTTTTCATAGCAATTTTGGTGCGTATTATATGTATAACCATAATTAAGTTTTTTAAATCTAATTTCGATATGTTTTTCTGTAAACCACATAGGATAATCATTGTTACGTAAAATCTTCTTTATGAGTTTTATATTGTCTAAGTGAAAATTAGAATCTGAGAGTAAAAACGCCCTATCAACTAGGTTAAAAATAATATTCTTTTTTTGCTGTGCTGGATGATTTGAAAAATAATTGATTACACGTTTTGAATTGAAAGAAAAATTAAAAAATATAATAATAACGGATGAATACACTTTACTGTCATTAGACGTAACGTCGTTATTTACAAACATCTCGTGCGAATTAGTGTTGGATAGTTTAGATAGAAGAGCGGTTTCCATCCATAATCACTGTAAGATCCCGCTTGATGAATTAAAAGAATGCACCGCTTTTCTGTTTAATAATACGTTTTTTACTTTTAATGGTCAAACTTATCAACAAATTTATGGAACCCCGATGGGTTCACCGATTTCACCATTATTTGCGGACATTGTAATGGATGATTTGGAAAAGAATTGCTTACGAGAATTAGAACTACATTATGACTGTATCCCTATTTTTTATTACAGATATGTTGACGACACGCTTATTTGTGTTAAAAAACAACACATTGACACAGTGATAAAAGTTTTTAATGCTTATGACATAAGTTTAAAATTTACTTATGAACTAGAAGAGAATAAAAAAATTAATTTTTTAGATATGACATTAATTAGAACTGATAATAAAATTTTGACAAATTGGTACCAAAAACCGACATCATCGGGACGTGTAATCAATTATTTTTCAAATCATCCAACACAGCAAAAAAAGAATATTATTTTTAACCTAGTTGATAGGGCGTTTTTACTCTCAGATTCTAATTTTCACTTAAACAATATAAAACTCATAAAGAAGATTTTACGTAACAATGATTATCCTATGTGGTTTATAGAAAAACATATCGAAATTAGATTTAAAAAACTTAAGTATGGTTATACATATAATACGCACCAAAATTGCTATGAAAAATTACCAAAATTGTCTTTACCGTTTACCAAAGATTTTAATAGTCTATCTAATATGTTAAAATCTTATAAAATTTGTACAATCCCATTATTGAATAAAAGTTTGTCTTCTATCATTCGGTTAGGCAGACATAACCAAAAAATGAGATCGTACTAATGTGGTGTATAAATTTGATTGCCTAAATTGCTCTGCTACATACATAGGAGAAACTAAAAGATCGTTACACACACGCATTAAAGAACATAAAATAAACAAAAATAAAGTGTCTGTTGTCAGTACACATCGATTAGAAAACAAACATGAGTTCGATTGGGAAAATACATCCATTTTAGATTTTGAAAGCAATTACAAAAAAAGACTGATTTCCGAAATGATCTATATAAAAAGCAATCAAAATAGTATTAATAAAAAGGAAGATATCCAAAGACTAAGTACAATTAGTCTAGGAGCTGGGTACCGTCCCGTATGCAATAATATGTCCCCGGGTAAAAACAGGTGTTTCTTATAGATTTTCACCCGTAGAATCCGAATATCGAGGTTAAAATTCGAAAAAAGTGGTAGAAATTATTTAAAACGCATTTGTTTAAACAAATAAGAAACTGTTATTATTTTTTGTCGGGATAATTTTTTTATGAAAATTTAGGCTATTTTAAGACGAAATTCCCCTTAGCATTTTTTTCATAAAATCGATATTTCAAAAGTTATGAATTTTTGAAGTTTGATTTTTACGTTTTTTTTGCAACTTTGATTAAGAATAACTTTGAAAAAAATCAACTTTTTTTGAAAATGAAAGTTTCCTCTTATTCTTTGAAATGAAAACTATCATATTCATTTGTATTATTTCAAGTCTTACGTTGTTAACTATTTATTTCGTTATTTAACAAATACTGCTTTTTCGATATTTCCAAGCACTATTTCAATACACGGTTGGAGTAACGCGCGCATCCAGGGCTTTTCAAAATCATTATATTTGAAAGTTAAACCAATACCTAACAATTGGTGCGATTGCAAACAAATTTTAATGTCTAATAAATAAATAACTTATTGTTTCAACAAAGAAAAAAACAATTATCAACATTTGACTTTTTCATACATAATATATTACATTTCGTTTACTCAAAAATATAAAATTAAGGTAATGTCAAAAAATAATGAAAACAAATATTTAATTTAAATATAAATACCTGTATGTAAAATGAATAACTAAGTAAAATATAATATTATTTATATTTATTCTTACACGTTTCATTTTTCTGACAGAAACAGAATGAACAACATGCAATCGCTGCTCGAACACAACAACATGAGTTTTTGATGCATGCTTTACATTGGCAGTTCGGCACAAAATCCATAGGGGGTAATAAAATTAAAACTTTTTTCCGAACTGTCATTATAAAGCATGCATTAAAACCTCATGTTGTTGTGTTACTTCTGTTTCTGTCAGAAAAATGGAACGTGTAAGAATAAATATAAATAATATTATATTTTACTTAGTTCTTCATTTTTATACATGTATTTATATTTAAATTAAATATTTGTTCTTGTATAATTTGTTTTCATTATTTCTTGACATTACCTTAATTTTATATTTTTGAGTAAACGAAATAATATATATATTATGTATGAAAAAGTCAAATGTTGATAATTGTTTTTTTCTTTGTTGAAACAATAAGTTGTTTATTTATTAGATATTAAAATTTGTTTTGCAATCGCACCAATAGTTAGGTATTGGTTTATCTTTCAAATATAATGATTTTGAAAAGCCCTGGATGCGCGTGTTACTCCAACCGTGTATTGAAATAGTGCTTGGAAATATCGAAAAAGCAGTATTTGTTAAATAACGAAATAAATAGTTAACAACGTAAGACTTGAAATAATACAAATGAATATGATAGTTTTCATTTCAAAGAATAAGAGGAAACTTTCATTTTCAAAAAAAGTTGATTTTTTCCAAAGTTATTGTTAATCAAAGTTGCAAAAAAACGTAAAAATCAAACTTCAAAAATTCATAACTTTTGAAATATTGATTTTATGAAAAAAATGCTAAGGGGCATTTCGTCTTAAAATAGCCTAAATTTTCATAAAAAAAATTATCCCGACAAAAAATAACAACAGTTTCTTATTTGTTTAAACAAATGCGTTTTAAACAATTTCTACCACTTTTTTCGAATTTTAACCTCGATATTCGGATTCTACGGGTCAAAATCTATAAGAAACACCTGTTTTTACCCGGGGACATATTATTGCATACGGGACGGTACCCAGCTCCTAGACTAAATGTATTTTCCGATTATTAACGAACTTGATGCTGTATAACTCTTTATGTAAACATTGTCCAGCGTATATAAATACAGTGTACGTGTTATTGTTTTCAGTCGAGAATAATATCTGATCGGCGTATGATATATACGTTTATAATTTCGGTAATTTTGATTTTTGTATTTACACTTTGTGGTTTAATTGTCTTTAAAAAAAAGTTTTATATGTTAATTTATTTCTGTGTTTTGAATAAAGGCCTGATGAGGTTGGCGTACTAAACCAACGAAACGTTGCCATAAAGAAATAAGATCATTTCATTTTGCCTCCATTTAATATAAAAATGGATGGCGTTATACATTCAACAATGTAATTTTTTTATATAGGCTTTGACTTTTTGTAAATATTAGAAAAAATTCTTATGAATTTTAAAAATAAAAAGGAGGCGTTATACATATAGTTATATAATTAAAATAATTTTCGCCAACGCGTATGTAAAGTGAGTAGGTTCTATAGATTTTTGTTGAAGTACTGTGAGCTATTGCGACTCTTGGGCGTTAAGTAGGCCCACCATTTTTTAAAAATTCCTTCCAAATGGTGAATTTTAAATCAAATTTTTGACTTTAAAAATACTAATTGGAAAAATTAAGGGATACGAATAGCTTCAATCAAAGGAAATATAAAAATCAAAGATTTTGGCCCGTATCCCATTAAAAAATATCAAATGGTTCGGCCTGTAGGTTACGCAGGGTACAAATTTCAAAATCTCAATATCTTTGGATCAAATGGGTGTTTACAGACCTCTGGTAGGGCCTAATTGGATCAAATGGGTGTTTACAGACCTCTGGTAGTTCATCAAAAATAAACTATATTACACACACACACACACACACACACACACACACACACACACACACACACACACACACACACACAAAATTTATTACTGATCAAAATTTATATTTTTTAGGTGAATCAAAAAAAAACTCGCATATAAACACGCATCTGGCGCTTTCTACAGTTCTCTTATATACTTACACTTAACTAGAAACACTATATGGGGAAATCTCTGGAACTTTGAACTTTTATTGTAACATTTTTTTAAAGTAATTTCTTGCTTCTATTAGTTTATCGTACGAAGCACATAAACGAGACAGGGTGGAAAATCTTCATTTTCAACCTAGAAAACCAGTCCTGTACCTAATCCATATTGGTGTGCCATGCACGCTAAACTCTGAGCATCTAAAAAACTGTCTAAAATGGTCCATTTTTCGGGAACAGAGGAAAAGTGGACCTTCTTAGACAGTTTTTTACATGCTCAGAGTTTAGAGTGACACACCAATATGGATTACAGGATTTGCTTTCTAGGTTGAAAATGGTGATTTTCCACCCTGTGTCGTTTATGTGCTTCGCACGCTAACCTAATAGCAGCAAGAAATTACATTAAAAAAAGATACAATAAATGTTCCATTTATTATAAAAGTTATATATAAAAGTTAAATGTTCCAGAGATTTCCCGATATACATCATGAATGCAAATAGATTTACGGTTATGAGTAAAAGAGTAGAACAAAAATAAGAGCATACAATTATTACAAATAAATTCAGTTATCCTTGTACGGCTTTATTTATAATTTGGCCAAGAATTTTTTTCGTACATTTTATCAGCGCATAAGATTAAGTCTGAAAGGAAAGCTTAAAATAGTAATAATTTTGACTTATTTTATAAAAAATTTCAATTATTGCTAAAAGAAAAATAAACAGTAATCGCATAAGGTAGCTCTTTCGAATGTTGTGTTGAATAAGTGCACATGAAAGCATCCTTTGCTTACAGCGTTCATTCAAATCTGTAAAATAGAATATAACTTTGACAATGACGGAAATAGAAAATCTAATAAGAAAGAAAAGAAAAGATGGGTTTATTACATGTCACATTGAACGCTGGAAAGAGCTTTGCACTTTTCCAATATTTCGAGGAAAACCATAAACCCCGAAGGACAACCTTCTTTTGTACCAGACGTTATCTAATAATGATTAAATGACTCTAGTGATAGCCATCGATTAATTTGGATAATAAGACTCGGGTGGTGATACTATCAACTTATTTATTCTCTAAAATAAATAACGATGCCATGACGAATGCATTGCGAGCTAGCTGTCGTTCTTTTTGCTGAGTACGGTCTTCTACGTTGTTCAAAGTCGACGGTAACCTCCGTGACAGATGGAAGTTTTGAAAAATTGGAAGTAAAAACTGGTTTTTTTTTAAATAATGACAATTATTATGTGTTCGTTTTGTATCAATATTGCAAGAACCGGTTTTTTGTTATCATTTAAAACGCTTGTTAATTACGAAGTTGAAAAGGGGGATTCCGGGTAAAAACTGTGAAACTTAATATCTCTATTTTGGATTGTCAGAATGATTTGAAATTGTTTGCAGTTATGTATCTATATAATAAACGTGTTAACTATATTATATATCTATATACTTTTATAATTAACAGGTGTATACATTTTCGTGAGGATGGCAAGAAGACGCGTTTTGGGATGAACTACCTCAATACGACAGCTACAAAAAAAAAATAAATAAATAAATAAATCGTTCACCAAATTGGACTTCATTATTCTGATATATTTTGAGCTGATAAGGCCAAATATAACTTCACTGGGCCGTTTTATCGTGTTAGAATTTTCAGATATTCCTAATTATATAAATTTTATTGTATAATACTAGCTATGCCCGACAAAACCAATTCTGAATCATCTGAATGCGATTTTTCTTATTCAAAAAGTGTTAAATTAGAATTTTTGATTCGATATAATTGTATGCCTTTTTATCATATAAGACACAAATTTTACATTATTCATTATAATTAATTAAATGTGGTGTCACTCAAACTATAGATTTAATTTAGCTTATTGTAATCATCTAATCTATTTATAGTATAGGTAACAGATAAAGGGGTACAAACATTCTTGCCCTGACGAAAAATAATATTGTAGTGCATATATCTTTATTAACAAAGTTTTCGATTTTGTTTTGTAAAACTACCCTAGCGAAAAAAAATAGTGAAGACAATTGAATAAAACTGAAGAAAACAGTTATTCACTGCAGATAACTGCAGAAAAAGGTTGGAATTGAGACAAAGACAACAGTTATTTGCAGTTTTCTTTAGTTATTTTCAGTTATTAACTGTTATGTATCAATTCCAATCGCAAAAAAATTTTTTTTTAAATTTTTTGTTTACTTTTCTTTTTCTTTTTTTCTTCACTTTTCTTCAAAATTTTCTTCACTTTTAAGGTAATTCTCTAACGCGTTATAGTTTGTGCGCTCAGCGAGAGCACAAACTATACCATACGCATGCCATACGCGTCGTTCTGTTTCTCTCGCTCTCATGCATGGCGTCTGCTATTTGTGTTTATAATCATTCATATCTTTTTAAAAAGGTTGGCTTGACATATATTTGATAAACTTAAAAGAAAGAGCTCAATTTCATCTTTCTTAAGCTATGTTTTTCTTTTTGAAAACCCACTTTTTTATCAAGTAATACTAAGCTATTACTTCCTGTTATGCGTTGTATGGCGTCATTTACTCTCAATGTAAAAGTAACCATTTTCAATAATTTTTTTCTTGAAAAATAGGTCGGCAACCTATATTTTAAAAAATAAAGAAAAATTATCTAGATTTTAAAGAACACGCTATAATTTTTTTTACTTTCGAAACCCACTTTTTGATACATTAGAGAACTACCTTAAACAGTTTAAAACTGCTTTGTTCGTTTATTCATAGTTATTATCAGTTTCTTCATATATTAACTGTTATGTTCAATTATCGAATTAAGTTGTATGTAGCAAAATTTTCCAATTCTTTTTAATCATTTATAAACAGTTTTCTGCCATATATAACTGTTGTTGACAGTTTTATTCAGAATAAAACTGTTATTTTCAGTTTTTTACTGATTTCTTCACTTCTTAAAGTGACTTGCTTTTCAGAAAACAGAACATAACTGTTGATAACTGAAGAAAACTGATAAAAACTGATAAAAACTGATAAAAACTAATAAAAACTGAAAATTACTGTTGTCTTTGTCTCAATTCTGACATTTTTCTGCAGTTAATTTCTGTTTTCTTCCGTTTTTTTTCGGTTTTCTTCTGATAGCTGCAGATATCAATTGTTATCGGCATTAATTTTTTTTTCACTAGGGTAGTATGATGTTACTTTTAATATTAACACATATATGCAAATCCGCGGACTACAGACAACAACTGGGGTACAAAAACGGAAAAAATTTTTTTTGAGGGCACACCTACCACATAAGGTTTTTTCGGTTCTTTGAGGATCACCCAACATTAAAATACTCGTGAACACTCATTATCCGTTGCCAAGCTTTTTTGCCGACGAAATCAATTTTTGTTATGGAAATTTAATATGGGAAAAATGGACGAAAAGTAGTCATTGATGATTAACCAATAGCAAACTATTGAAGAGGCCAAACCAAATTCCACAAAAAAGCGATTAAAGTTGAAGAATAGAGCTTTAATTTGAGATGAGAATCGTTAAAATCGGTCGATTCTGTGCAAAGCTACGTGAAGTTGAAAATGGCGAAAAATGACAAAAATTTGAAGAATTACGTGGGTTTGAAAAAAATCGCTCATTTTCGTCATTATTAGCCATTTTCAAATTCACGTAGCTTTGTACAGAATCGACCGATTTTAACGTTCTTATCTCAAATTAAAGCTCTATTCTTCAACTTTAATCGCTTTTTTGTGGAATTTGGTTTGGACTCTTGAATAGTTTGCTATTGGTTAATCATCAATGACTACTTTTCGTCCATTTTTCCGATGTTAAATCTCCATAAGAAAAATTGATTTCGTCGGCAAAAAAGTTTGGCAACGGATAATGAGTGTTCACGAGTATTTTCACGTTGGGGGACCCCCAAAGAACCGAAAAAACCTTATGTGGTAGGTGTGTCCTCAAAAAAAATGTCTTCCGTTTTTGTACCCCAGTTGTTGTCTTTATTCCGCGGATTTGAACATATACGTATGCACTTTATGCATTATAGATATACACTAAGTATAGGTATAAGTACCAGTGTGCCAACAGTGCCAGTTTAGAACGTTTTTTTACGGAATTTGACACTTATTTAAACGCAAAAACACAATCCCACTTTTACCAACTTTTGCCATGACCTGATTCAAATATTATTAGAACTTATCTACAATGTATAAATCATGTAGTAAGCCATTAATGCATTTTTATCTGTGGGAGTCTAATAAAAAAAGGCGTTACCTGCCGCGCAGCGGTCTGCGGACGCTCCCTCACGATATTAACCAATGACGTGCAGCAAAGGGATGACGTGATCCCCTTTCTTTATATTCAATTCATAGACTAATACACTGTAAAAAAGCCTTTGTAAAAATACTACGTTGGAAGTAGGTAATCAAAGTGACCTACGTTGAAAGTGGTAAAATTAATATACAAATCCAGCTAATTCACTACTTTGACGTTACTATTTTTACTACATTGAAAGTAGTAAATGAATTTTACTACTTTCAATGATGGTCACTTTAATTACCTATTTTCAATGTAATATTTTTACAATGTGGTTGTAATGTAGTTCAGATTTTACAAAAAACATATTAAAATATTCATGAAATTTGTAATTTTATAACTTTCAAAGTAGTGAATTTACCGTTGTCTAGTGGAAAAATGTTACTAATCCACTGTAAATCTACAAGGGGTTTTTTACAGTGTATAGAGATAGACTGCGCGCTCCCATCCATGTAAAGCGCTCAAGCCGGGCAAGAGAAAGAGAGGGCAATAGCTGTGGTTCTGTGGACCTGTGGTCATGCTCTCTCTTTCTAATGGGCGCTTGGTGGGGGGAGAGTGTTCCCCTCAATGCCCTCTCCTCTTCTGCCGTCACCGTTTCCCCTCTACCCCCACCACTGTAGGTGCGCGAGAGAGATAGCATGACCACGCGCCGCCATCGTGGGCTTCACGCCGCCCGTAAGAGCGCGCAGTCTATGTCTGTAAGCATATGATTCAATTTTCCCCCATTCTCCACCATGATTCTGAGAATCGGCGGCAAGCAGCCACGGCGCGCCTGCTGACTGCTGAGCCAGCTCGTGTGCATGCAGTCAGCGTTTTCATTCAGCTAGGCGCCGACAGCTGAATCATTCGTTCGCTTATTCGCTATGATCCACGTGCGTGCAGGTTCCAGTTCCAGTAGTCACCAACTGGCGTCTGTTTACGTTTTATCTTCGTCTGGATTATTCGCATTTCTTTGCTCCGGAGATACGTCCTTGATCCATCTCCCAGCTCACGTATATATGACAATTGGCACGCGCGCGATCTGAAAGTACAAGCATGTAAAACAAAATTCTTTCGAGAACTGTATTGAGTAATTAGTTATAGACAAAAGAAAAGCTGGAAGAAAATGTCTCTGCGCGAGGAATATGAATGTATGTAATTCGTTTTGATTTTCCAGAGTTCATTTTACAAGTTACACCATTTGTGTTTTTAGAAATTTTTTTGTATAAAAAAATTTTATATTTCACAAATTAAATGTTTCTCAAATGTTTTAATTTTTCTATCTGCATGTGTTTTAGTAATGCTTTAAATAAACTAACTGGTATCATATTATCTTTTTGCTCAATAATCGCAGTAATGAAAATTATTTATCGAAGAAAATTAATTATTTATGAAATTAAAAAAAAAATTAAAAAATACTTAATTTTCTAGGTATGGATATTGTGATTCCACAAAAAGCAGTAGAAATCATTGTTACTAATATAGTTAATCCCTATTTTATACGAATTTGTGAAGTACCTCAAAATTATAAAGCAAAAGATGAGTTATCTAGGGTTTTACAAAAAGTGGTTAAATCTGACCTTACAAAAACTTTAAATGATGACTATACACCAATAATTGGAGATGTAAATATTTTAAAAATAATTATCAAAAATATTTTTATTATATTAATATTTTTAAGATATTTATATTAATTTAGTGTGTAAATATTTTTAGAACGTTATTATATCAAACCAACTGGATTTGCCAAGCTGGATTTGTAGGGGAATCATTACAGATACGGCAACAAAAACTACTGATGTATTCCTTATAGACTATGGCATTATAGTTAATGTACCAACTAAGTCTGTGTTAAAATACTCGCCAACTTCTGTAAAAATAAAAGCATTAACATCAGTGATTGGTATTAATAATATTTTACCAGCAGATATTTCTAAATTTCAGTAAGTTAACATCAATATTTTTCTGAAATTCAAATCCAATATAAATATAATATTTATAGTACACTGTTTTCTAGAATTTCAAAAGTATGGCCAGAAACTACCATTAATTTCATAAAGTATTTGATTGAAAGCTCTAACAAAATTTATTTTGAAGCTTTGGCTTGTGAGAAAAAAACAAATTATAAGCGTGGAGAATTATTTTTAGTAATGGAGAACAAGAATATTTGTTTGAGTAAAGTTTTAATCTGCAGTCTTTTGGCTATACCTTTGTATTATGAGGGTACGTTAATTTCAATAAATTTATTAATTATTGAAATCAATTGAAAGCAGTATCTTTAAAAATATATTTTTTAGGACTTTTACAAGCAATGAAAGCTGATGACACTACTAATGAAATTGTCTTGCCATATCATTTAAAACAACAGTTAGTATTTATAAAATTTGAAGATTACGTACTATTTAAATGATGAAAACATTATCTATATTCTTGATATTATTGCAGAAAAATAATTGAAGCTAGTGTTGTAACAAAAGAAAATGAGTTTAGCGAAAAAAGAAAAACAATTAGAAAAAAAGAAACTAGTGATACAATATTAATTCGGAGTAATTTTACTTGTAAACCTTTATTACATTTAGCAGATTCAGGATTTGATTTATTGGTACAAAAGGTTTGCATACATTTTACTATATTTAATAAAGCATAAATTATAATCGTATAAATAGAAAACAGTAACTTGTAGAGTTAGTAATGAGACTATTAGCAAAACAAAGAACATTTTATATACTTCAGTATAATTATTTTGTATAAATTTTAAGGCTCTCCATAATAATGGTGTTAAAGCACCAAGACATATTCAATCATATATGTGGCCTGCTATTAACCAAGGACTCAACGTAGTAACTATTAGCACTCAAAGTTCTGGAAAAACTGTAGGATATATAGTTCCTATTGCTAGTAATATTGGCAATAATGAAGAGGTAATGCATAATATAATAAATTTATATTTTACATCATTTCAATATCTAAATAATTATTAAAATTTATAGGCAATAATAGAAAAACAAAAAAAATGTATTGAAATAGCAAAACCAATGGTATTAGTTTTGTGTGCAACAACAAGTGAATGTATTAATGTTGCTGCAACATATAAAAATATTTTATACAGTCATAAAACCATAAAATCTTATGCTGCTTTTCCTGGATTGACAGATTCTCAAATATTTGTAAAATTATTTATAATTTTGTGTATTAATTTATGTTATGTGTATACTATTTGAATTCAATTTTACAATAATTTTTTCAGAGTAATATTCACAATAAATTCCATATACTTATCTCAACACCATCATTTTTATGCAGACTACTACAAAAATTTTCAAAACATTTGAATGTAGCAGAATTATCTTATTTAGTTCTAGATGATGTTGATATTTTATTGAATAAATATCTTCCTGAAGTATGTATTAAATTTATGTACATTTTTAAAATTGTTTTATTGTATTTCCAACTAATATACCACTATTAAATAATATTCTGTTTTTTAGCTAAAAATTTTAATTGATCGTTTTAAAATTATTAACAAAGAGAATCAAAATTTTATTCAAGGTGGATCAATGCAAATAATAATTAATGGACAAACTTGGACTGAAAGAGTTTGTTCTTTTATAAATACTTATATAGAAAATCCACATATTTGTATTAGCTCTTTTGTAGAAGCAGCTGCATTTAATAAAGTACAAGGAAGGATGTTGATTCGTCATTCTGATCAGAAGAAACGTGAAGTTTTAGGTATATTAATTACATCAAAATTGTGTAATAATTTTTGCAATTACTAACTACATATTTTTTTTAAATTTTAGAAGTTTTGGGAGATTATTTAAAAATTAAAACCATGATATTCTGTGTAAACAGTGAAGAAGCTAAAGAATTAAGTGATTTTCTAGTTTCTAATTCTATTGAGACGTTGTTAATCCATGAAGAAATAGTTATAACCAAAATTCATGGTATGTTCACAATAATAAATTATTATTTTAGCATCTGTATTACGTTAGTATACTGTATTTATTAATTACATATATGTATATACGTATATTTTTTTTAAAGAAATAAGACAGCAGTGGATAAGATACTTATCTGGTATGTATCCAGTAATCATTTGCACCGACGAAGTTTTGTCAGAGTTAGAAATTTCTGATATAGAATTTTTAATTCATTACAGTATTACAAGTACATCGAAAACTCAGTTTAACAGGCGATTTTCTGTTCTTATGGATAATTGGCTCTCAGTGTGTTAAGAATATATCTCAAAAATATAAATTATTACAACTACTTATTAATCTAATTCTATCTTTTTAGGAACCAAAAACTAAATGCAAAATGCTTATATTGTTTGATGAAACAAAAGAAAATGTACATTTTAGAGGAGTTGTAAAAATTTTGGAAAGATTACAAGTAGAGCTGCCACATGATTGGAATCAAATAGCTGAAGTATGATTTCTTAATATTTGATTAAATTTGTTATTATTTTTCAAACTAATTATTTTATTGTTCATAGGGACTTGATTTAGCAAATGATTTAAAAAAGAAAAATTATCCTTTATGTGATTGTTTTAAAATGTTTGGCAGTTGCGAAGCAAACCCTTGTCTATATAGGCACCGTGTAATTGCAGAAGTTGATGTTCCAACCACAAAGGTTTCAATGTGTGTACAGTTTATTTTAAATACTGAAACGTTCAATTTTTTGATCTTATGTACTTGATAATTCATTTTTTAACTACTATTTTTATTCTTTTTGCAATAGAGGAGACGAGCTTAAAATGATTGTCACACATGTCCACAGCGCCTCACATTTTTCAGCTCGAATTTGTGATAGTGTAAGAAAGGATGAATTGACACAAAAGGAAATCGTGACCAAATTTGAAAATAACATTGTACACGTCAATATGAAAATGTTAAAGTATTATTCTCGACATGGCAACAGGTATATTACATTTTCTTGTTTTAGTGTAAATAGATTGTATTCTTATTAGACGTATGGTTTTTTTAGGAGGGCAGAAAAAGAAATCTGTGTTGGTAATATTTGTGCATGGAAACAACCTAATGACACCTTTGAAAGAGTACAAATACTTAACATTGTTGAGAGAGATATTAGAACAGAAAAACCTTTAATTGTTAGACTTCGAGTTATAGATGATGGACGAATTTTGGAACGAATTTACGTAAGATCAAGAGAAACATTATTTTCCAAATTATTAAGATGAAATATCTTCAATAATCTCAATAATTATATTTTTTAATACAAAAAATTCATAGTTATTATTAAAAAAAATATTGTAGCGATTCTTACCTTGATACTTCATTATGAATTACGTTACAACTTTTCATATAAATATAATAAAATGACTACTATCATTTAAAACACACATAATTTAATTTACAATTATATTATTTAGGCCAGCGAATTGTATGAAATTTCAAAAGAAATTTTACAAGAAAAAACTCCCATTGTTGATGTATTCCTAAGCAACATTGCTCCTTTTGATGAATTGAAGTGGACTGATATAGCTACAGAGGTAGTTCAAAAATGGTTCAATGATCAGCAGAGTGGAACATCACATATTTCTATAAAAGTAAAGATCACAAGTTCAAATTAGTGAAAACTATATTTTAAAAAGTTATGTTTTTGTATTATTTGTAACTTCTTATTTTGTTTTATAGGTTGGCCTGCATCTTGGTCATTCAATTTGGACAGATTCTGTAGTAAGTAAATCTAAACTGATGGGATATAAAGATTTAATTAGTTCTTCATTAAGTGATCATATTAAGAAAAATGGATATGGCACTGGAAATAGAGGCCTGTTAAATAAACTTAAAAAATTGTGCATATATGGTGGCCTAACAGAGATAAATGGTCATTCATTGAAAGTGTTTGAAGAAGAAAACAAAAAAAATACACCAATAGATGAATGTGATTAATTCATTCACATTCTAGTAACTAATTTTAATAAGGATTTTTGGAATATGCCAAAAAAAGAAAATATAATATCATAAAATGTACTTTTTTATTGAAAGAATTTTTATTCTCTTTCTTTCTGCCCCCGCTTTCGTTCTCTTTCTTTTTGTTCTCTGGATGCGTTTCCCTCGGTTTTTATATTTGTGCATTGGTTGATATCATGCGCCTTCGACATTCGACGTCCTCTATCAACGCTCGGCATATTGCTGACCCGAAGTTTTTGTTGGGCTACGTGTCTTCGTTCTTCGAGCTTCTGCATGAATCAGTTGCGCGTGTTTTTCGGGTTCATGGCCGCACGCGCTTGCTCTCTGGAAGCTACCACTTGTAATAGATAACATCTTATCAGAGTTAATTGAAAACATTTTTATACCTAGTGAAATTGAACTTATTGAACTTATTTTAAAAACATAAGATTTTTCTTATATGCTTTTTAATATTATACCAAAAAATAGTATTTTTGAGTGAATGAGATTTCAGTACATGTAAATAAATGTGAATGTTATAATAAAATGTGAAACTTGTTATACAAAGAAAGCAAATATATATTTTAACAACAATAATTCAATCTTTTATTTCTGTTAATTAACAAAATTATTTAACGAAAAATGTTTCTAAAGATTGTTATGTAAAATAGCTAAAATAGCGAAAAGATCAAGACCAAATGGTTTATATTTTTAGATACTTTCTTCTATTTAACTTTAAACTATTTAAAAAATTGTGTATTCCAAAAAAAAGAGAATAATAAGCATTTCTACCAAATAATTTTCTAAAACTTCTTAAAAAAAATACAACAAAATTAATTATGTTTAATTCTTATTAATAATTTTCGTGAATATACGAAAAGTATTTTAATGAAGGTAATACAATGATTACAATTTGTTATATTATTTTTATTTCAACAGTTTTTTTCCCCTTTAAAAGAAGTTTTAACAATTTTTGATTATATATAATGACACGAGATTCATCTGTAAAATATTTTCAATGTTAAGTTTCATTTCTATATTTAATACGCTTAAAATAGCGGAAAGTTTTAGTGTAAATTTATTGTAAATAGAATCAATAATATTTATAAAGCATATCAAATAATTTAATTTTCCAAAAATGATAAAAATTTATTTATTTCTCATTTTCAATTTCAGTATTTTACAATGTAACAGTAATTATAGAAACAAAAATTATAATAGGTGAAAATTTTAAATAATGACAAAAGAAAGAAGTACAGTATTACAATATCAAATTTTAAAGATTGTTTAGTTCAAAATTTTTTTGCTATTTACATATTTAACAAAATCTCTATTTGATAATAGTAAAACATTTAAAAATGGTTCCTTACGATTTACAGCTTGTAAAGCTGAAAATCGTTGAATAATTACATTTTCAGGAACTGTTAAAACTCTGATTGACCAAACAATATCATGATAATCATAACCTTCCTTTATAATAATACCAATTTTATCCATTGATTTTTCGTAGGGCAATAGTCTTTTGTGTGTAGAGTTAAATAGTCTAAATTTTATCACTTCTGTCTTGTAACCTGTTTTCTTACTTAAGAAATCAATAAGTAGCCAAAATTTGTAAGGTGCTACACTCTTTGTATGCAGAATTTCTATTCGTCTGAAATATAAATAAAATGTCATTAAAAACAATTACATTTTCTTAAGTAATGCATTACTATGCTTCAAAAATTACTTGTCAATATGTATTTGATTCTTAATTAACATCCATGGCTTGATTGGAGATATTAATTCATCTTTGTATAGCTGTAATCGAGCTTTCATCTCTTCATAATTTACAACTAATGGCCAATTTAAATCTATTAGACTATTTACACTTACTCCATAATCTAAAATATTACCAGTTTCATATATACTTTTTAATTTAAGAGGATATATAAATAATCTCCAAAATTTCACTTACCCATAAGTAACGTAAGTTTTTGTATAGTTTGGTCAGGTAGATACATTATATAGTATAAATATTTAGAAATAATAAAGAATACTTCTTGATTTGTAATCTGAAGATAAATGAAATGACCTATTAATATTTATCTTAATAGATAAAATGAAAAATATTTAGTGAAAGTTGTAGGACACTTTTAATATTTGCACCTGTAATTTTTGTTGGATTAATAATATTTGTTTTTGAATAGAATTTCCACTTATTCTATTATATGTATTGATAAAGGAGTTTAAAATATTTAAATCATGATAAAGAAGAGGTATGGCATAAGCGATATTGTTAGTTAACTGTGAAACAATGTTAACTTTTTTTTTGAGTATGTTATGATCTTCGGTTAATAATACAATATTGTCTTGTATCAGTTTTACAGTTAACCCATGATTTTTCAGCAGTTCATAACTGCTTAACAGTGATTTTTTTGTCATTTCTTGAAGCTTTGCGTTATCATCCAAAATGTATTTTGCTTCCTTTCGATCCAAAGAAAAAATATCCATAAGTGTTCGAGCTGCAACACATTTTCGAGAACTGTTTTCCTTTAAATACTGTTTGACTTCTGCATAAGGATTATCATCTGATAATATGTGCGACTCGAGAATATTGTTAAATATATTTGTAAAATTATTTTGAAATGTCAATAGTGGAAAACGTCGTTTAGTTATATGATTGTTCTTTTGTAATGTCTGGGATTCAAAAAAAAGTCGAAATAAAGCAGCAGACACATGTTTATCAGTGCATTTTACCACGGTTCTGTGCATTTCCGACAAACTGGAACATATTAAATAATAAATTGAGATTTATTTTTATTACGTAAGACTAATTATAACTCGTTTCGTTCAACAATATGATCTAAAATATAGATACCTTCTTTCTTGTATTAATATTTTCCAAAAACATTACATTAATAAAAATTATTTCGTCAATTATAGAACATTATTTATAATCTATGACATTGTTTATATTTCCACAAATTTAAGGTTAGGGTCGAAGGTTAAGAATCATATGGTACCATGTTTTTTTTTTTTTTTCCTTTAAGGGGATGTAGGAGCGAACTTTACCGATGGTGACCCCCACCTCGAGTCGTATTTCCCATTGTTCACGCGAAATTTACTTCGAGATATTGAAAATTAAGTTGCTAACGATTTGTTATCGTGTAAAGAATGCAGGATCACAGCATTTTCAATAATCAAAATGTTCAATAATTTATATAATGCAATATTTTTAAAATTGACACGTGTAATTACGTAAAAGTGACGGTCATCTTACAATTTTCTGTGTGGAACGGCATCCTCACCTCGCGTCGTATTTCCCATTATTTGTCTTAACTAAAAATTATTAAACGCTGCATAACGTTCATAAACATTCTTTATTATAACAAGAACACGCGATCACCGCATTTTTGTGTTTTACGATTGTATACTTTTTTTTTATTTATGATATTATGTTTTTGAGGTTAGGAAAATTTCAACCAATCAGCGTGGCTCCGACATCACCTTAAGAGTGCTCTCTTCGAGTCGGGGTCTGAGAGCAGAAAGGCGATTCTGCAATGGTCGCCGCGTTGACCAATAAGATTGTGGGTTCGTTGTTCGATGAAGCGCTAAAGCGCAAGGAATTGCGGGAACTTTAAATGAGAACTCGAACAAATAAACTTTAACTTTGGAGTTTATTCAATTTAAATAAATACTTGTAGACTTTGACAAATAAAATAAACTTGAAAACCGTGACTCTATACAATTCAAGGTAACGTCGAGTATAATGGCGATGACACTAGGACGTGATCAGGGCGCTTGCACTAGTGCAACTAAACTACAGAGCTTTTCATGCGCTCGGTAGCGACTGAGCTTTGAGCTTGATTCCTCTTCCTTTTATAGTCCTCGGGAAAATCTAATAGTGGGAGCAAAGACCAATCAGAGCCGTTTCCCCCTCTCAAGTGGGAGGAGCTCCGCTGGAGAATTCTAGTTTTCTGGGTTTTCTCTCGAGGGTGGGCGTGGCTTAACTGCTTTTATCTTCGAGAGTGGGGGATACCTGGATTTATCTGGTTCCTTTGTTTTCCTTTAATTGCGTCCTTGAGTTCTAAAAATAGAATATTCCCCGAATTTCCGTTGATGATTTCTCGGGAAAAATTTAGTAAACAATTCCTGGAATTAAAGATGATAAATATTTCCTAGAAAAGAGAAGAGCGTTTCCCTGAATTTCCGTTGATAATTTCTCGGAAAAAATGCAGTAAACAACTCCTGGAATTAAAGATGATGAATATTTCCTAAAAAAAAAAAGGAAGAGCGTTTCCCTGAGCGAGTTTTATCCTGTTATAATTTATTTAATATTAATATTAATAGACTCTTAATTATTATTATTAATGCCTAGATTAATTGTTATTTATTTATTTGAATCGCAAGCTATTAATTATCAAATTCAATTACATACGGAATTAGTATTTATCGTTAGTCATTTATTTCTATTTGCATTATCGTAAATTCGTTTATTGTTTATTTACTATTTATTTACGGAACTATTGTTATAAATTTATCTGAAACAAATTAATGATTTTATTGTTAAAATCTCCAACAGGTTTTTATTTTATGGGAATACGTTTCAATACGTTTGCTATTTAATTGATTGATTTATTTAATATTTATTTTGAAATCAATCTTTTAAATTCGAAATTATCATTGTAGACCGATCCTAAATATTCTGTTACTCGTTCACGCGAACGCAATTCATAACAGTGGTTAGGTTACCTACTTATCTACATTCCACAGTTATTTCCACTAGGCTACACTGTACACACTCAGTTTCGTTTCTGAGGCTACGGCCCCAATGGCGTTACGGAGTGTTTTTTCACGCGTGTTTATGAACATGTATGCACGCGTGTTTAAATTGACAAGCGGAACAGGAATACGCGGAACAGGTTCCCAGAGCGCGGAATTTGAAATTTGAAATCTGTAATTCTGTATTCGCATAAAAATTCAAGGCATTGGTTAGATTGTCATATAAAGATAAGTAATATCAAAGTATAAGAATTATTTTTTAATATACTTCTTAAATATTTTTATAAAGATATAATATGGTAATATAATAAGTGTAATAGGTATGATACTGTTGGGGGGTTGCAGGTGATTGAGCAGAGAGTAACTTGATGACAGCTGTGCCGTGTACGGTGTATATAGCGTTTTGCACTTACTTTATACAAATTTTGTATCTTTTAATTCTTAAAATGACATGAAGAGTAAGTGTGGCTTTACCCACCATCTCCTTATTTTCAAAGCTTTTTCACACCCATGTAACATCTCTTCAAACCTTTCAAGCAAATCTAACCAAACTTGAATAACATTGATTCTTCTTTCGATGACATCCATTGTTTTATTATGCTGTTAAAAAATTTTTCACATCAAAAATTGACAGAAACCCCCGAATATTGACAAAGTGAGGTATACAGAAAGTAAGTGCAAAACTATATCCTACACCGTACACGACACATCTGCCATCAAAAGTTACTCTCTGCCGCGTTCCAGTCTACAATCACCTGCAACCCCCCCCCCCCCCCCCCAACTGTATCATACCTATTATAGTCATTATATTACCATATACTATCTTTATAAAAATATTTAAAAAAATATATTAAAAAATAATTCTTATACTTTGATATTAGTTATATTTATATGACAATCTAACCAATGTCTTGAATTTTTATGCGAATACAGTTTTCAAATTTCAAATTCCGCGCTGTGCGAACCGTATTCCTGTTCCGCTTGTCAATTTAAACACAACACGCGTGAAAAAACACGCCGTAACGCCATTGAGGATTGTAATTTTGTAATGTAATAACTCGTTTCTTTATAAGTTTAAAACATTTAATTTTAAAATGTTTCTTTCAAATTATTTTTTTAATGATTAGTTGCAATAATTATTATAAGTATTATTTATTAAGTCATTTAATTTCACTTTTTTCAAAAAAAAATATTGTTGATACGTATTATATGCTTTTCCTTTAAAAAACTGTAAATGAAATTAAGAAATATAAATTACAGAATTAAAATTAAAACGTTTACAAAAATTGAAGTCTTTACCCAAGAATATAAATGAAATATTATTTAAAGATATAATAGGTATTATATAAAAAAGTAGTTGTTTTTAATTTTTTTTTTAAATACTAATTTAGCTTCTACAGAAAATCATTTAATCAGTTAGGGCGGCTTTTTATGAAGCGACAAAATCGGGGTGACAAGTGTTGTGGTTCGAATTCATAGTCGTAAGTGAGACGCGAGTCGGACTCAAGTAAGGTTTGAAGCCATGCTTTAGTATATCTATATATCTATATATATATATATATACCGTACTTGAGACCGACTCAGCGTCTATGAATTCGGGCCTATATCAGCTGATATCGTTTGAAACGTAGTGATGGTGCGATTTATGTATGGCCTTTAGGGTAAGTCCAGAATAGGCGCAGACGTGCGCTAAGTCCAGAATAGGCGCAGAAGTCAGGAGGGTGTACTCTAGCTAGTGCCAACTGTGGGAAAAAACTGCGAAGAGATACATTGTAAGGTTATATTGCCTTTCATTTGATTTTCGCAGTTTTTTCCCGCAGTTGGCACTAGCTAAAGTACACCCTCCTGACTTCTGCTCGAAGCAGCTGCATGCAGACAGCTGCATGACCGCAAACGCACGTCTGTACCTATTTTTGACTTACCCTTACCGTTGTACAATATACCGAAAGTTTTTGAGGGTATACCAAAAAATGTTTAACAGTGTATATATGTGACGACATGTATAGTAATGATGTATGTGCATTATACGTATAAAATGTATTTAATAATATGGAAAAATGCGTTTATAGTACATTTCGATATTAGTGCGAGGATTTGATTTTCCCCTCGTGTGACTGTTTGCACCCGAGCGAAGCGAAGGTGAAAAGGTCACACGAGGAGAAAATCAACTTCTCACACAAGTGTCGAACCGTATTTTTTGACACGACGTGCGAGAAGTGAGATTTTTGCACGCATCGTTTAACGCAGCGTGCGAGAAATCGGACTTCTCGCACGGAGTTTCAAAAAATAATTATTTTACAGTATAATTTCGGTTCAGTTATTAGATATTTTTACAAAATTCAATAAAATAAAAATTAACGAGTAGATAATTAAAATAGACGGTTTTTACAAATTCTCGCGACATCGCTTGTACAATTGGAAAAGTTTAACTTCCAGCGACTATAGACGCTATATAGCGAAAAAATATATGTGTCCAGTGACTCCTGTCGTAGCGATTTTGTCGCCACATGAGTTTGCGACCTTACGTAATAGAAGTGTAGAGAATACAGTTTTTATCATGTTAATAGATATATTGTACACAATGATTAACTTTTAAAAATACAGTATTATAATAACACTATCTCTTTTTAAATGAAATGTTGACTTTTTCAATGTAAATAATAAATTATACCTGCTAAATTAATGTATATGCATGAACATGACGCTTATTATATTTCATTACCGATTGGTCTTCCCGCGACAAGAGTCTACTCTAGACTTCGTCCAGACAGAGAGAGAGAGAGAGAGAGAGAGAGAGGGGGGGGGGGTTTATCGGCAACGATTAGATTTGACTTACAACGGTGTTCCGAAATTGGTCGCCAGGATAAACGTGATCGGATTGCAGCTTTTGAGATTATTTACGAACAAGCTGTTGAACTGAGCGCTCGATATGAGGGTGTGGGTCGGAAAGTTATTGATTCGATATAGTCAATTGATAGTATATTGTTATCACCGTAAGCTATCGCTACCATAATTCATGTGATTCATTGTAATTCGATAATTCGTGATTATTTTTGTGTGGGTGAGAATTAGAAATAAACAACAGGATATTATATATGTTTAAAATTGATAAGATTAATATAAATTGTTAAATGTATGAATTTCGATGGGCACGTAGTATATTAACCATTGACTAATATTATTTATGATACTAATAATGTATACCAAATTATCGCTTTTATAATGTATGATAGTAGCATTTGACAAGGAAGTATCCATCGCATTTAGAATTTTGGTTCTCTCTTGTAAAATCTTTAAAGTTTGAAAATTCATTTATAAAAATATGCATTGCAGTCAAAACAGAGTAAAACGGTATGACGTACGATTCAGTAGAATTCTGCAAATATACTAATTTTCGTTGTTATTATATTGTTAATTTTTCTGTTGTGAATACTAGTTTCTACCATAATCTACATAAAAATGTTACGTTTCAGACGTCCGTATATTATACATTTATAAAGTATGTAGTTGTAACGCTATAACGCCTTCTCACTATAAATTTATCGAAATATTTTACTGAAACTTTTTGTCGATAATTTTTATAATACTAAAACCAATTTCTAGTACCTATACATCTCACGTTTACATCCAATAAACAAAATCACAATAGAAACATAACTCTCCAAGAGCACACATTACAACCACAATACCTAAACTCACAATACCTATTCATATGAGGAAATCCAGAATTTACTTTAATTTTTCGTGTCCTCAAAACCGGTAAAAATTTGTTTTGTAAGCACAGCTTCCGGATGCGGTTTTTCTTCTTTCTTATGTATTGGTTGAAATTTTTCAAGAAAATGGCAAAAAGGCCCCGTTCATTCCCTTTTTTGAAAATTAAAAAATGTTGATTCCTTCAAAAGTTATAAGGGTTTGAAGTTGAACGTCGAAAAGGCATAAAAATGCTCTCAAATGCGGCACTGTCGATTCCTGCGATTTGTACATTTTTATGCCTTTTCAACGTTAAACTTCAAACCCCTACTTTTGAAAGAATCAACATTTTTTAATTTTCAAAAAAGGGAATGAAAGCTCTTTCTTTTATAGTTTCAATTTATTTTTTGAAACTTTGAAGAAAAGGGGTGTTTTTGCCATTGTCACGAAAATTTTCAACCTTTAAAAAAAATGTGGGACAATTAAAGACGTTTTTAATTGTACACAATTTCCTCCGTATATTTTGTGACATAAGAAAGAAGAAAAACCGCGTCCGGAAGGTGTGCCTTCGAACAAAATTTTGACCGGTTTTGGGAACGCGAAAAGTTGAAATAAATTCTGGATTTCCTCATATTATACGCCTATGCAAATTATGAGGCTCATTCGACTTCAATTACACTCGGTCGTTAGCCAAAGCTATAATTATAGCCATTCCGTCGAAAAGAAAAGCCAAGAAGAGAAAAAAGAAGAGGAAAATTGCGGACAGAAACGTCGCCAAGGCCAGCGCGGCTGTATATTGCTCGGCGCGCGCATCGACGCGTGTGCGCCTTCGCCTATTATAGCGGTCAGGCGAGCGCTTAGGACTTTCTAAATCGCACGCGTGCACTGCCTGTATAGCTGCATGTGCACGTGCATTCGCGCGTCGATCTCCAAGTTGCCGCCGTCTTTCGCGCGCGCCGCAACGCTCGGAAGGACGCGCGCCCGCGATTGTGTGTTCGGAAGAAAAGCAAAAGTATGGGTTTGCGCTGAACCCGATCACACGAGTGCGTTTACCTGTCATCATTATACTTTTGTGTTTGACACTACATTTCACCGACCGATCGCTGCCTTCGCGTCGCTTTGTTTCTCTCTCTCTCTCGTTCGCCGCGTTGTGTATATATGTGTGTGTACGTGTAGGTATGTACTATTATTCTTTTTTTTATCTCGGTGCGCTTTCCCTGTATCACTCAACGCGCGCGCGGCTGCAGCAGGCTGTGTTTTAGTTTTGTCTATATGTAGGTATATACCTATAGAGGTATGGGCCGGGCGAGCGCGGGCGTTTTCGCCGCGTTCGAAAGGCTTTTTTTACCATTCGACGCGGCCAAGTGCCTTTCAGCGGGCGCGCTATACACGCGCGTCGGGGGGCTATCAACACCGTTGTGTTTGCACGGACAAAAACTCTCAGCTGTACGGCACTGTTTATGGGATAGTATATGTAAAGCATGTGCTGCTGTTGCTGCTCCTGTTTCGATCTATACACTACCGCTTGGTAATAGTTTTCAAAAGGATCGATGTTTATTACAGTTCATCGTTATAAGAAATCTAAAAGTGTTGGATTACGTAGATTTTCGTTTATTAATAGACGATTGACCGATAATCGTAAAGATTTTCGGAGCGTAGTTTTTTTTTCAATGTTTTTACTCTGTAGATACAAAATAGTGAGAAAAAATCACTATCTAGTAACTGAAAGTCGTGTACTTCCAAAATATTGAATGTGCACTCCGAAATAGTGAGCATATACTATTTTAGTAGTGTATATTAACTTTTTAAAATATCTAGCGAAATTTTACTATATTAAAAAGTTAATGTACACTACTAAAATAGTGGATGCCCACTATTTCGAAAGTACACGACTTTTAACTACTGGATAGTGTTTTTTTTTTCCTTTTTTTCATTTAGAGAGTAAAGAATCAATTTACTTCTAGTATAATAGATGGATCTAGTGACTCTTTGCGTTTCCAGATGTTGTAGCATACTGATGTTACATATCACTTCGTGTTTTTAATTCGAGTTGCAATGTTTTTAAAGAATAGAAAAAAGTAATGGGCATTCATTAATACACGCTGCATACAGTGTAAAGAAAAATAAATCGCACCACTTGAACAATGCAGTAAAAAGCATTAGTAATGTGCGATTACGTAGTAGAGCATTAGCGCTTTGAGCGTGTCCGTGTTTTTCTCGAGTTTCTCATTGCTAAAAATACCCCGAGTTAAGGTCAAATTATTCAATCTAGGTCTGCAGACCTGGTGATTGATGAAAAGGCAGTTAAACTTTTTTTTTCTTCTACAAAACGATTCACAAAGGGAAAGAGAGAGCGAGAGTACCATATGCTAGAATTTCTGTAAAAATGACCATACAGCTGTTAACTTGAATGGAAAGTAGGAAGCAAAACCGCGCGCAATGACTTTAACTCGAGATAATCGAAAGCGGGAAGGTCAGTGGGTCAAAGTTCAGTGCAGCGCATCGCGGCGAACTTCCTCCTTATAATTCGTGCGTTATAACACTGCACGAATACACTCTATACACACACCTATATAGATATATCGATAAATAGCGCGCGGCGTGAGCGCGGGACTCGCGAATATTTGCAAGACGCGAGCAGGAGGAAAAATGCTCGCCGCTTTCACCGCGCGCTCGCCGCCGCCGTCGCCACGAATAGTTTTGCCCGCGTCGTGTGCCCGCGGTCAACGTGTTATAGACCGAGATATATAAGTAAACGTACAGCGCGCGGAGCGGAGTGACGTGAAGTTTGCAGAAGAGGATCAGTGCACGCGGCTACCTATTTAGCGAGCGAGCGCGACAAACCTTTTTTCGCAACGCTCGCGCGCGCGCGCCTCTCTCTGCAGCCGCTCGCCGCCGTTCTTTCGGCTCGAATAAGTATTGTCGCCTCTGCGGGGTAACATGAGATCGGCGCGCCGCTGCAAGATCGAGGCTTTTCCCTTGTATTGATTGGAATAATATTTCGCGGAGTGCCGCGGAGTTTGTCGAGCGTGGTCGCGCATTTGTTTGAAAGGTGAGTAAATTGTGGTTGCCGAGTGTCTCTTTTTTATATATATAGTGATGTTTTGTATGTATATCATGATTTATATTATATTGTTGAATGAAATGGTCTGTCGGTTTTTTCGCCCAATCGTTGATGCGTAAAGTCATTTGTGCAACGTCGCTTTGTGGTGTAATATTTAATAACGATTGCTTAATGGTTGTACAGTAAATAGCTTTCGTTTATTTGCTCACCTTTTGAATTTTTCAAGTATATAAATGTATTTTAATATTTAATCTTTTCCATTTTTTGTTTAATAATTGATTTTAAAATTGTGAATGCTGATTTTGATATTGATTTCCGATGATATAACTCGAATGGATAATTTACATTTAAATTTTCTAGTAAGAAGATTACGCAGTGCGCTGTATATAACGCCATGCAATAAAAAGTACTTGCAGGGATAGAGTAGTTTAAATTCAGGAAATGAAACCGGTTCGTATTTAATATAGATCTCGAATTTGCATGGACTTCATTTCGTAATATTTTCCTAAATGTAAAAGATAATATTTTATAAACATTGCGTTTAAAAATGATAACTTTTAAATATTTCTTTTTAAAAATTGCAACACAATTTTTCGACAGATTGGTTATATTAAAAATCTTACGAAATTGTTTAAATTGAGAAATTACATGAATTATTACTTTACCAGCCGTCTAAGAAGACATTGTAAAGGTCTGACATTGATATCTCAATGCAACTATTTGATCAAAGCAATTCATTTCACACTTTAAGACAGTAATATTCTCTGATAAGTCTCATTGGAACTTATTGACCTTGCTTCACTTGCCGCACTCATTAAAATTCATATTCTAAATATTCTATAGATACGTGTGACGATCAGCAGTAGAACTACTGAAAAATCATCTGTGGGCATCATTACATACATAATTATATATTAGCTATTCTTATAACACATAATTAAATTAAGCATAAATAAAAGTAGGCCTAATGGAACTCGCGCAGCTACACACATCATTATAGGTGCAGCTATACAAAGGCCGCGCAATTGAGCGCGTGAAGCCAATAATTAATTACAATTACTCATCACATACGCGGGAAAGTCTGTGACGCAACGAGAAGACGGACGCGTGTTGTTTCCCAAGCTTCCGTCTCTTCAGCGCATCTTCTCTGTCCCTCCGCATCGACATCTATATACATAATAGCGTAAAAGCCGGCGCTTTTTCCTCCGAAAGAAACAATTACACGCGAGTGAATTACGGCTGCCGATGAAGACCCTCATAACTAACGTGCGCCATTGTTATATTATCCTCGCTTATTGAACACGGCTTCGTATACTAGCCCAAGGTAGACATAGAGTCGATGCGCTTCATCGCACTTGAATAAGCAGCCGATCGTCAGCGCATGCTAATTTCACCTATACGAAATACACACTATATATATCGCGGTCGCGAAGAAAGGCGCGCAGAGCCTGGAGACCTATATACATATCTATTTCCATCATCCTACATACTAGATGGACTTCCTTTCTCTTTTCACTGCGCTTACGGAGACGAGAAGAAGGAGGTAATCGTGACGGCGGCGGTAGCGACGTCGGAGTATAGGTATAGGCATCATGATTTCATGATGCAGCGCGCGCGCGCGGGCGGGCGAGAGTCATAGAGTGTATCGGTTCTTTCGAGCCCGCGCGCGATAATTCGAGAGCCTATATACTTATAGACTCACACTCTAGCCGCGCATCTCATTATATTACAGAGGAGCGGCTCGCGTGCGCAGCTGTTTTCGCTCCGCTCGTCTTCTCTTCCTCCTTATCCTATTACACACGTACATGTATACACATGCGTCGGGGAATTACCGCAGGCGCTAGCTCGCAGTAAAACCACGTGCGACACTGTGTAGTGTGCCCTCTGTACTCGTACATGTAGGTATACGTAGTGATGATCATGCTGGAATCTCCTGCAATCGCCGGCCGTCGTTTATACAGATAAGAGCTCGTCGCTATTGTGTTTGTGTTTGTGAGCGTAGCAAGTGTGTGATGGCTGCACAGCCGCGACGTGGGTCGAGTATGTACCGGTACACGATGCAGTCGTCGCGCGCTGACGTCGAGGAGAACTACGTGCTCGAGAGCGACGAAGAGAATCCAGCCGCTGGCCATCATCCTCTACTGATCCACGCGCCGGTGCATCAGCTGAAGCAGAAGCAGCAGCAGCCGAAGTACGCCAGGAGGAACCGAATCTCTTTGACGAATCTGCGAAAGGTATAGGACGACGACGTTGAGAGTGTTATATATACACGCTCTTTTGATGTTGTGCACGCACGCTCACGTTTCAAATTGCCCCTCTTTCGCTCGCTCGCGCTTCTTTTCGAGGGATTTACTTTGTCGGAAAGCGCAAGCGCAAGCGGCTCTCTTTGGAGTTTAAACATACACGTATTTCCTATATACACTCGTGCGGTTCGCGTGCGTGGGCGCGTGTACGCAGAGTTATATACGCGTGCGGGCATAAGGCTGTTTTTGTTTCGGGAAGGGTGTGAGTGGTGGTTGTGGTATACGGTTCGCGCGCGTGTATATAGAGAGAGAGAGTCGAGTCGATTGTAAACAGCGCGAGCGCGTTTGCCGCGGAGATTATTAGGGCGCGCTGTTTTCGCGGCTGATGGAAGTCTAATGTTAATGCGCGCGCGCGCGGCAACTTTGCTAATTTCGGCTTGTGTGTCTTTGTTTTCACACGGCAAACGGATGTTGTAGTCCCGATTATCGACAGGAATTTTGCGAGCTCGGTTCTGTGATCGCGTGGTGTGACGACAGGCGCGGTATATTTGACGCGGTTGAGCTAAATTTGTTGATCAACAATTGGTGGGAAGTGAATTTCTTGCGATTTCGTTTTAGACATGTATATTATGGGTTTGAGATGTTTGAAAATATTGTTAAGAATACTTTTTTATTTTTTTTTATTTTTCAAACTTAAATATTTCTAGGAACGCTTTTAACTAAGATTATTTTTTATCTTTTGTGTACGTCTTGAGGAGATAAGAGTACTTTGTAGAGCTTGCAGAACATTTATTTTTCGGATATATGAAACGTCATGTTGGATATAATGTCAAAGTTTTTGAGTAATGTTTGCACGAAAGATACTGATAAGCCATTGGTATGCATGCGACATAAGAAGCGAATATTTTTCGAGTCTGTTATTTTGTTTGACTTCTCATTCGTTTGTATACTTCAATTTTTGTTTACATTAATAATAAATTCTGTAAAAATATCTACTTCAAGAAAAATTTTGTAGCAAAATTACTATATTATGTAGGCAACGATTTAAAAGGTTTAATAAATAAATACTTTTAAGTCGTTTAATTGATCGATCGAGCGAGCCCGCCGAAGGCGGGTGAAGCTCGACCATAATTATGCTGAGGGTCTCGTTCGAGAAGATCACTAGGTAGTACCGCTAGTGTACCGCAGATGTCGCCACAATCTGCAGCTTACCCCTACTTTTCCAATTTTCAACGAGCGCCACCAGTAGCAGCCCCTCGGCGCCCGGCGGTCTCTCTCGTCATAAAGTTCAAAGTTCGTTGTTCTCAAGGGGTGGGAATTTCAATATATACTGTGTGTTTATATTAATTAAATTAATTTTTTATTTAAAATTATTTTAAGGGTGGGACGTGATCTTCTCGAACGAGACCCTCAGCATAATTATGGTCGAGCTTCACCCGCCTTCGGCGGGCTCGCTCGATCGATCAATTATGCCTCGTGTCTCGTTCTCGAGATCACTAGGTAGATGTTTAGAGTAACTTCAACTCTCTTTATAAATAATTTATAATGTATTTATTACAAAACTCTTATAATCTTACAAGAAAAACTCTTACAAAAGTAAACTTTCACAAGGAAAAAATTTATCATTTTCATGATGAAACTAAAATAAATAGGCATATAAACCCTGTTTTCTTTCTTATTTCAATTAATCTTATTCTAATTGAGTTAACGCATTAAACTCATTAATCTTGTAACATAACCGCTTTGGCAAAATCGTTTTTATCTTTCACAATAGGTCTATTATAAAATCTATTAAATGTATCTGATTGCTCTGACCATCCTGCTAAGTTCTTAATTATTTTTACGTCGATTCCTTTCTTAAGCGCTGCAGACGTTGATGCGTGGCGTAAACTATGAGGAGCGTATTCCTCACCAAGCCCGCATTTAACCAAAAAACACGTATCCATCTACTTAAAGTGTCCTTGGAAGCTTTTCCATAAGGAGCCCTAGTAGTTGTAAATAACTCGTCGCAATTTTTTCTCAAATTACGCGTTACATCTAGATATCGTTCTATTGTTCTAACTACACAAAGTTCTGGCTTCTGTACAAACCTAGGTAACATTAACAAAGGCTGATAAGCGCCCGGTCGCGACGATTTAACCCTTTGTGGAATTTTTATCTCTAATCCTTGGTTTGTCATCTCTACATTACTTATCTTAATTAGAGCGATTGTCTGTTTCCGATGAGCCGTGACCAAAGCCAGAAGCACTACCAATTTATCTGTTAAATCTGTGAGTTTTAAATTTTCCAGAGGATATAATTTCTCTAATTCAGAAATGACTGGCTCGAGATCATATATCTTATCGTACTTAGGCTTCTGTGGTCTAACATTAAAAACACCTCTTAGCAATCTACAAACCAACGGATTCTTACCAATATTATCATCAGTAATTAAAGACAAGGCCGATCTATAAGTATTGAGTTTTGCAAACGAAGCTCCATCTTCATACTGGACAGACAACCAGGTTACCACCGCCTCGACTTTAGGATTAAAGATATCTAATCCATTACTCTGACAGTATCTCGTCCATTCCCATATCGGCTTCGAATACTGTTTCAATATAGTACTCGTTATTGACTTTATTATTAAATCAATTGCTTTTGACTCAATGCCTTTTCTGGCAAAGGCTTCCCGGATAACACTCCGGCCATCATCCACATCTTTGACGCCAGTGAATGATTGTCATCCCTGCAAGGTGAAAGAAGCAATTTCTCATTAGGTTTGAAATAAATTGGTTGGCCCAGCAACATGTCCGCCCAGAGCGGAAACCATGGCTGGGAGGGCCAGTAAGGCGCAACTACGATGCCCTGAGCCAGGTCGTTTTTTATCTTCCTAATAACTCTCAATATCAAAGAGAAAGGCGGAAACGCAAAGAATTTAAAATTAGTCCATTGCAAAGTAAAAGCGTCTACACAGTATGTCTCGCTTTCTTTATACCAAGAGCAATACCTTGCGCATTTCTTATTTGAATCATTCGCAAATAAATCTATATCGATATTACCAAGTTTCTTAATAATTAATTGAAATGCCCAAGGAGCCAACTCCCATTCCGTATCAGTATTATTCATTCTAGACGCCCTATCTGCGTCTATATTTTCTACCGAGGCTATATAAGAAGCGAATACCCATAATTTTCGTTCTTCACAAAATTGCCATATTTTCCTCGTTATTGAATTTAGATTTGGAAATTGCACGCCTCCCATCCTATTAACATACGATACCGCCGTAGTATTATCGATACGTAGTAAAATTTCGACGTTGTGCCTTTTCTCCGCGAAGCACTTTAGCGCGTTAAAAGCCGCTATCAATTCCAAATAATTAATGTGATATTCTAACTCCGAATCATTCCAATTTGCAAAGACAACCTCTCCATCACAAGCAGCACCCCAACCAGTTCTTGACGCGTCCGAAAAAATTTCTGCGACAAAGTTATATTGTCTGATAGGATTGTATGCTTTTACAATTGCTCTTTCCCACCAATCAAAATCCGATGACAACGAGCGCGAAATACGCATAGTTGCATCATAATTATCATTATTTCTCAGTAATTTTAAATATTTCTGCCTTTCAAAATTCTTAGAGTACAACCATCCGTATTGCACCGCGGGGCATGCTGCCGTTAAACACCCAACTAGACTAGCAAATTCTCTGATTTTACAATATCTCTTTTTTCTTATGGTTATAATAAATTTCAAGATTTGACATTTTTTGCTCTCCGGCAGTTCTATCACCATGTTCTCTGAATTTAAAACAAACCCTAGAAATTTACATCTAAATTTTGGTATCAAATCAGATTTTTCCAAATTTATAATGAACCCCAGTTCCTCAAGAATCTGTCGAGTTACATTAATGTTCGTTAAACACTCGTCATATGATCTTCCAAAACATAACCAGTCATCCAGATACACAACTGATAAAAAATTTTTTCCCCTTAAAAAATTTATTACTGGTCTCATAATCTTTGAATACAACCATGGAGCAGTATTCAATCCAAATGGAATGCATTGGAACTCAAAGATTTCATTTCTCCAGATAAACCTTAAAAATTTTCGACTACTTTCATGAACTGCTATTAAAAAATACGCGTCTTTTAAGTCCAGAGATGACATAACAATCCTTTGACATGAGCTGTTCTAACATCTTCCATTTTGAAATGGTCTGTTTTTATAAATTTATTTAGCTCTTTTAAATTTAATACAAAACGGTATTTGCCATTTGACTTCTGGACTAAAAAATATGACGAAATAAATTGACCTTCACAAGCCTCAACTTTTTTAACTGCTCCTAATGATATTAAATTAATCATAACCTCCTGCATGTAAAGCTTATCTTTTTCATTTAATAGGTTATGTTTCGGAAAATGCAACTGTAATGGTATATTACTAAACGGAATGGTATAACCCTTTAGACAGTTAATAATAAACCTATCGTTAACCAAACTTCAACAAAATCCCTCAAACGCCCTGCTATCGCACTTACCGCATTTACTTCTTGGTTATTTGCGGATTGGATGGCCGATCTTGGGGCAGATGGCCCAGTGCTTGCCCTTGACTCGGCGGGCGACCTCTTCCTTGCGCTTTCTGCGTCTGTGGATACCTTTGGCCATTGTTTCTGTAACCTGCCTGTGCTTGTCCCCGGTTGCTCACAGACGGGCCTGCCCAGTTTAAAGATGATGCCACACGAAAAACTGGCTTCTTATTCTTATCTATGCCTTGTGGTTTCAAGGTCAAGCTTAATTTTTCCACAGCCTTAGCTGTCTTAATCCGCTGTGATAATTCTAGGCCAAATAGAAACTCTCCCGTTTGGGATTTCTCCAATACTGCCTTTGCCTTCTTATCCAGGTTAGGGTATATGAAAGCCTTCCTTGCCTTTACTAACTGGTAATTTAATTCACATAACAATTTGCCTGCATCGGCTAGTGTTGATAACAGATGCCTTGTGTCTAGCTCTTGAACCGAGCTATTAAATATCATCGATATTCCCGTGCCTAAAGCAGACAAGCTCGCAGCACACAAATCCTGATCTGCAACAAAAAACTTATCTCGTTTCTTACTCGTCTCATTTAGGCTAACTTCAATTTCCGAATTTAACTTCGGCGCGGCAATCGGACAATTTCCACTCCGTGGATATTTGTCAAACATTTCAGCTTTCTTGTCCTTTTTTAAACCGCCAGTAAGAATTTTTTCCCATGAAGCTGCCAATTTTGGATGAAACGTGAATTTCTTGTCTTTGTCAGACGTTCCATCGTCATCCAAGATCTCAAGCGTTTCGTCGTCTAATTCCACGAAACCGTCCGCCGCCACGGGCTCTGTCTCCTCTGGATTCATGTTGGCTTGGACGTTCTCGGCGCGATTTTCTTTATCGTCGCCCTCGAACTCGCCTTGCAATCCTAGAGGAGCAAAAAAGATCTAGGTTATAAGCTGTCTTATCAGACGCATTAATATAACCTAGTCAAATGTGCGGAACCGTCTCACCTCTCGTGTGAGCTCACCGCCAACGTACTCAAGTAAACTTAACCCGTTCATACCTGATTCCGATTCCGAGTCTTCCGAAGACGATGACGAAGAAGCCGCGACTTTCTTTTCGGCCTTCTTACGCTTAGCTGCTATCAATCCTGAAAGCTCGGACATTCTTTCCTGCAGATCATCCAGCGAGGGAGAAGCTGCTCTCTTATCCGCCATGATGATTCTATTCTGAAATTCCCTTACGCTAAAGCGTGGCGCACCCAACGCGCACAAAAGACGTTAAGACGAGAGAGACCGCCGGGCGCCGAGGGGCTGCTACTGGTGGCGCTCGTTGAAAATTGGAAAAGTAGGGGTAAGCTGAAGATTGTGGCGACATCTGCGGTACACTAGCGGTACTACCTAGTGATCTCGAGAACGAGACACGAGGCATAATCAATAGTATTCAACTTTGTGTATTAAAACTGGACTCTACTGATGGATCCCTGGTGGAAATCAGTACAACAAATGATTTATTAGTTAATGTTATTTATTTATATTTTGGTAAGCCAACCAATGCACTTTAATGCTCTTTCATCAAAGATAAAATTAGTAAATAAATCAAACACGAATATATTGTAGTTACGTCAATCTAAGAAATAGGTAAATAATGGTCGAAAAATCGTTTCATCATAGCGATTAATTAGCCAGTTTTATTAGCTATTTTCTAACTTCTTGGCCATTTCATATCTAGATGAATTTCTACCAGGGATATGCTTAGGTCCTATGGAGAGGTCCATGTTTTTAACATCTTTTATGCAAACTCTCAAACACTATGCCTCTTTGTTTTGTACTCTAAAATTGTTGGACACCGCTTACAATCGATCTTTGTTCCCGAATCTTTGCCACATAAGTGAGGGACAGATTCATGTTTTCATAACAATTACCAAAATAATAGCAATTTTTACTGTAAATTGTAATTATTTTTATGTCTCTCTCATCTGATTTACAATCAAATGTACTAATTTTTAGTCAAAAAAATTTCCTCTGTGTTAGGATTACATTAATTATTAAGTATATAAAACAACTAAAAAACAATTAACGGTCCTCTTTACAGAGTCAAGTCACTACGTTCTTTCTACTTTTTCTTTCGCATACCTTCACTTTACAAATTTTGTCCCGCGTGACCGGATGATACATTCTAATCCTACAAAACATATCAGTCAAACGACTTTAAGCTCTAGTTAACAACTGCAGTTAAAATTTATTCGTAGAGAAAATTGCAGCCTCCTTTTTAAAATGTATTAATTTTTATTTTTGAAATTAACTTTCTAATTATCACATTTTAAGAGCTACATTTAGTTGTAATTGTTTTGAAATTAAATCGTATTATACAAAATGCTCTCATTTACAATTTTCGTTTTGGTTTAACGGTATGTGGTGTCCATTGCAGATTTATGTTACAGTTATAACGACCAGGTTAAATTACATTCCATTACCAAATAAAAACTTTGTGCGTAATGAAAAAGAATTTTAAATTAAATGTGAAATGCTTAAACGCATATACTGCTTAGTTAAGAAAGTCCGTTCAAAAGTGTAAAGTTTTATTTCAAAGTGTTTTACTTTATTTTAAAATTAGAAAACTAGAAAACTATTGATGAGCATGAACGAGAAGGAACATTGCTTACGATGTTGAATAGTAATTTGAAGAAACAATTGTATTTTGATTAAAGAATAATTACAACACACAGAATCCTTTATACTATATTAAAACGTCATTGCATCTATTAGAACTATTATAACACATATTCTATACTCTGCAATCTGCAAAGCCAATTCAAATGATTTTTCTTTTTAAATAACGGGGCTGCATTCGAAATATATGAACAAAATTGTTTGGCAACAAAAGAAAGCCCAGTGTTAGCAAGCTCCATTAAAAGGGGAGGCAATATAAAAGTTTAAGCCGTCGAAAGAGCGAGCGAGCGAGCATGGGGGGGATGGTCGTCAACTTAAAATCGATCGAGAATTTGCGGAGCAAGAGACTGGGCTGGAGATAATAAGTCTTGCGTTAGCTGATGGCTCCGAATTCCGTTTTACTTAGGTTCAATTTATCGGCGAAATCGAACGATTTATGCGAGGACCGTGAAAGCTCGGAGAATTCCGCTGTATGCTCGTCTGAAGTAAGAGCTACGGCCCTTGCTGACATAAATACTTGATGAAAAAGGGAAGTTCCGACACTCCAGTTAAATTGGATCCCTAATGAATTTGCATTAACGGGGAAACGATCATATGTAGGTTGCGTACAGAGAAATTTAAAAATGTACGGAAATAAACGTCTATGTATGCGGTACACTGAGCAACTTTTAGCTGGGAAAATTTAATTTTAAAATAAAAATATAACTTGCATTACAACTTTTATGTAAACAAATTTACACGAGTAATGCACTAGTTTTTCTGACATAATTTTAACGAAATTCTTTGCGATCTTTTTATTAACTACACAAAAAGTAGTTTCCTAATTTAAGCAAGTTCCTGGGCTTTTTGATCTTTTTTTTTAAATGTTCCTTTTTATAAAAGCAATAAAAATTTATTTTAAAAACGATCTTTTTTCCTCTGTCAAAGAAAGCAAATCATAGAGAAATTATTTATATTTACATACAAGTTGTATCTAATAGGTATAAATTGTAGAAAAACAAAATCGCTATAAGAATCAAAAAATTAAAAAAGAAAATCAATTACTTTTGCAAAAATGTGAATTGCCTTTAAATAATATTCGTAATCGCAGAACATCACCTTCATTTAATTACTTCGAGGAGCCATAAATTATTTGGAGAGTCTTTAAGAAGAATTTTTTTGTCAACGCTTTTTAGGATGTATTTCCGAGTGATTTAAGACCTCTGAATTACGAGGAGCTCTGCATTCCTAGAGAATCATGAATGCAGCAGACTTTTGTGTGCATCTTCAGACTAACAAGATGTACGGCACCTCTCTTATACTACATTTTTGCACTCGGAGCAGTTTTTCCTTTGCTCTTTTATTAGTAAGATAAAGATAAAACTGCACCTAAGCAGAAGAATATTAGACTCTTGGGTCATGGATTTTAATAAGACTCAGCTAGGTATGCCTCGAAATCTAATAGGCTAAATAAGTGAAGAACTTTTTTTCCACGTTCTTAGTTTAACAACTAATGAACGTTTTATGAGATCGCATAAAAGTCTCTTGGGCATTTCTAAAATTTTGAGTAATAAATTGTTTTTCCTTTCGAAATTGAATGTAAATTTCCTGTGAGTTTTTAAACATTTTTTTATTTAATTTTTTATTTACTCAAATTACAAGGTACACATACAAGTGTATTAAGCGGGTTTCACATTTTCTACTTACATCGTAGTAGCACTATCCCCGTTCATTATAGTAAGAAATAAACGACCTCACCTTGTTAAAAGTGAAAAAGTAATTTCTGGCTTTAAGTGATTTTATGACGCGTAGTTTTTCTTTGGAGAGTTTTTACCCTCTCGGGTGAGCCGCGGCGGATAAGAGAAGGGGGGGGGCATTGTTAGCGCAACGACAAAACTACCTTACATTCCACTTGTCATATGGAGATACAGAGGTACATTTACAGAGCTTCGACATTACTCTCACGACTGTGTGGAACTTTGAAAAGTTGTTCATCTCACCGTATATGAAGAAAGTTCTATAGTAATTCCGCGACCCACTTTAAATTCAATATGGCAAAAAGTTGCCTAACAGCGGATCTATACGCTATTATTATCCTCGAGCGCGAGTTCAACTTATTGTGAGAGTAAGACATCAAACCGTTGCGCGAATCGTAATGACGCGCGATTCGAAGTATTTGACACTCAATTCACGTCATGTAAATACGATAAGTGAGTTGATTGTGGGGGAGTTTGTGTAACACTCGATAAGAGATTCGCTGTAATAATTTTCGTTCCAATAATTGTTCCAATAGTTATTATTCAAAATTAATTAAACGAGGTGTTTTAATTTATGATACAATTTATTACAATTAAAATTAAGAAATAATTTTTGGGAAACGTAATTTGTCGCTCAAAAATTAGTAAGCTTTATTTCTTTTACCATACAAATCTAGACATTATTTCTTTTGTTGCGTGATGTCCCGTCGTGCAATCTAAGTGCCATTTTCATTTCGGTGAACGCGGCTCGTACAAAACCCGTTTTATATCCTACTTAATTAAAAACATGTTTACAGTCAACGCACTCTTCTTCTTTTTTCGCAAAACACACTTAAGGCAACAAAAAAAAATTAGATACAGTGGCGTTGGAAAAAAAATGAAGTGAGCGCGCCTCAGAACGTTTTCTCGAATTTGGCAATTAAGCCGTCCTCGTAATTAATACGCCCGAGTGTTTTTCCCTTCTTTCCTCCCCCGCACGCGTAATTAAGAAGCGCAAGAAAACAAATTCATTAAACGAGAAATATGTCCGGGCCATTATAAAAAATGTAGGGTTTGATTTATCAAGGGTCGATTCGATTAATTAAGCACAGAGAAAGAGGAAGAACGGCCCGGTAATAAGATGAACTCGAGAATCTTCGTAGTTCCCTCGTCAGAGTTACGGGAAAATCGATAGTGACAACTGCTTAGGTAGGCTCTTTAACGACATCGCGACGCAGGCGGGAAGGGGGAGTGCGCGGGCAAAGTGAAAAAGGGGTGAGCTCGGAGCAAAATTCGTGCGGGACATCCGTTAAAAGCGAGAGAGGGAGAGGTAAATTATATGAGCTCGCCTCGCGAGCGACTCCGGGATGCTCTACGTCGTGGCTCGGCTCGTAAACTCGCGCGCGCGCGGGCTAGATACGAGCGATAAAAAGAGATGGGCGTGGAAAGGGCGAAAGAGTCCATGTACGTATACTAGGACGACGACGACACGACGATCTTGTAATTTACTTAACGCGCGCGGGCTCTTTGCAGTCGCGTGGCATTCTTCCCAGATTAATAACATCCGTTACATTTGCGCGCGCTTTTAATTTTGGCCGCGCGCGCGCGTGCGGCCTGGGTTGGATTGCGGCAAATCTACGGTACTTTAGCGACGCGGGGAATGAGAATTTTTATGAACTCTTCGTTCCGACAATGCCCGTAGTACGCTCTTATCTTAACTTTGCTTACGATTTTACCAATTGTGTTTGCATTTTTAAGTGGTAAATGTATACATAAGTATGTGAAGAGAGTACATTTTGTAATCTAAGATTCTTTTGTAGAGAGATTTTGTAAAACGAGGTAAACAACATTTTCGATGATTAGGATTTATACTTACAATATTTTCTTATTTCTCAATAAAAGACTCGAATGAAGTTTCTTATTATGAATGATGAAAATCAGAGAGTTGCATGGGACCATAAACTGCATTCACTCTAAAATGATAATATTATTAGGACTTTGTTTAAAAACTATCTTCTATTTAAGAAAGAGACGTTTCAACGAAAAAGTAAACCTGCCTTTTAAGTATTAAGAATTTCAGTCGCTCTAATCGAGCAGCGTTTATAAATGAATGATAACCCCGTTAAGCGAATAAAATTGTAAAAGCTAATCTCTCAGGCTATTTCTTTATTTAATTACCTGAACTATAACTCACGTCACACCATTAACCGCTTGGGCTGCGGATGCTATAGGTAACGTTACGTGATGTATTGCCTTGGCTCCTTTAACTGATTATCTATAGTTGGCCATCTTCCGGGAGGGTTATATTGTCTTAGATCTGGAAAGCGTCCTCTCTACATTGTAAATTGACAATATTCTACAGCTGATTATCAACGGTATAATTAATATTTAATCGTTTCGACGGTTTCTCTCTCTCTCTCTCTCTATATAGAACAAGCAATTTAAAGATATATCTTGAACGTGCAGGGAGCCGAGAAAGCTCTATATTATTACGGCTTAATCAAATGCACCGTAAATAAAAGGATACAATAATTTAATTCGTTTTGATCCGATAGACTTTCACCTTGTTAACTGAATTTGTATTTCTTTATCAATAAATCATAACAAACTTCAATCTCAAATATACTAATATATTTTTCTTAAAATTTCAAGTAAATGTAACAATATAACATAACAATAAATATAACAATACTATAAAAACGAGTTTAAAATCTACGCCTACTTTAATATGACTTTTTACAAATGTGCTATTTTTAAATAATAATTCATGATTGAGAAATCCTTTTTTTTTCGTTAATTAGTATGCAACTGTTAAGAATGTTTACCACGTTTCTGCTTACAGTAGTTTGCTTTTTCACCAAACCTCTAATTTTTATTGCAGCACCGTAAAATTTTATTAAAAGTAAAACGCAGTCACAATTACCAAGAAGACAATAATTTGGAGTCCAATAGTCTGCGTTAAGGCTATAAAATATAGTACTAGAACGTAACTGCGACCTCGTGAATTTCTGTTTGTATGAGTTCGTAGAAATCATTATTACTTGGAGGTAAGGGTTGCTTGTTGAATGTACTTTATTCACTTTAATGCGAGCGCAGGTATACGATGAAATTGCCGTAGTACCAGTATCATCTTGTCTTATAGTTAGGAATATTTTCTTCGTTTTGTAAATAAGTAAGATTTTTTTACTTTTTTGACACTGCCAGTGAATAGAAAAGACTCCTCTGAAATTATTTTTCAGCTACTTCAAGATTCAGAATTAGAACGATTGAACTTCATAAAATAAATCACAGATACCCCTTATTTTTAAATATGTATACTTGTTAAGATGTGAAGTATGTTTTTTGAAACTTTCGCGTTCCTTTTATGAACTCACTCCTCTTTACAAACGAGCACAAATAACCTTCAGCTACTAGAACACATTAACAACACTTGCGTTTATTATTAGCATCAGAAAACCATTCTGCAAAGTTCCACTTCAGTCCATAATTCAAAACCTCGCGGTAGTCACTTGACCAACACGCATTTCGCGTCTCAAGTTTCGCTATACTGTTAATACCCGAGGCAAAATTGGTTATTTAAGAAAAGAACAGCGAACCTACGACGGGCGCGCTTCCTTTTGTCTGTCAGTTGCAGGCCGCCTGCGGTGGTGTAAAAACTTTACTTTAAGGCGCTGATTTTTCAGCAAGATAAAACCCATGACGTAGGCGTGAGAAGAGCAGAGTCTATTCCCTCGTGGACGCGCGCGCCTGCTATACGGTTATATAATCTGCGCGCGGCTCTGATGCACTGCCGGCCATCACCTGCCAGTCGCAGGGTCCATGAAAATAGCGGACATATTGAAATGCCCGTGTCGAGAAGGAAAGGAAGAGAGAGAGAGAGAGAGAGAGAGAGAGAGAGAGAGAGAGAGAGAGAGAGAGAGAGAGAGAGAGAGAGAGAGAGAGAGAGAGAGAGAGAGAGAGAGAGAACAGGGAATGAGGTATATAGTGTACATATACCCCAGCTCACCGGTCTAAGTAGGCGGCTTTTGCAGAAAGGAAGCGCGCATATATATAGTGCGACCAGCGGGGGGAGTCGGATAAAAGCTCGCCGTGCGTATTCAAAGCGCTGAAGCGCTTTATTCGAGTCGTAGTTTCACCGAGCCGAGTACACTGCGGGGTTCTGGATGCTGCGCGTGTGTAGTTCTATAACTCGTCAAGTGCCTTTTTCCGTGATGCCATGCGCGCGATAGGAGAGCGACATGCGGCTTTTCGAGTATAAAAAATGAGAGTTGCCGCAGATAGTGCGTATACTATACTGACGGTTTGATCGATCTCTGGGTATTGTATGGTACGTGTACATATTACGTTTCCGGGGCCTCATTTGCATGGCTATGTATGCGTGCGCGTGCGCGCATATAGTTCCGAGGAAGTTGGCGTGCGCCGCTCGCGGAAGAACGTCGCGTTTACGCTTCTTCCGGGGAACTTTGTTTTCAACTAAAGTTTGACGAATCTCTTGTGCCGTTAGCGCGGAGCGAGTGCGCGAGCGCACGCAAGCGCTCCAACTTGACGATGGGCAAATTTGTTTTATCGAAAATTAAATCAAAGCGTGTGACATTATATAAGAACAACAGCCCCTTTTAATAGAATATCGAGTGAGGCCTCCCTGAATGATATATTGGCACCGATGGTGTAGAAAGATATACGTGAAGTTTCGGAAAATAGCTTTTTGGTTTAGAGAATATTATGAAATTTTTAAAAAGTTTTTATAAAATACATTTTTGAAAGTGTAGATACATTTTTTAACTAATAGAGTGCAACTCTGGTTATTAAATGTATTGAATGAATGTTTTATTGTGGAGTGTTCGTGAAATTCTTGTGTTGGTTGGGTTACATTTTTCAAACAATGTCTGTATTCTATAAAAGAACAAATTTTTTTTTTTAATAAAATAACGTTTTTAATTGAAGAATTCCTGTTGCTCAATAGCCAATATTTAATATTCGGTACTGATAATCTAGAAATTGCAGTAAATTTTTTATATAACACTTTTTGTTAGAAAACACGCGTAGCAAAACTATTTTATCGTATATTTAGTGAATTGCTTAGAAAACTAGCTTTCTCTTTTGTATTGAAAAATATAGAATAATAGTTGTTATTCTTCTGCATTTTCACAGAAATTGCATTTGAAAAGTGTTTTCTTTTGTTTAATTCATCCAGTAATATTACATAATTATTGTGTTATTTTTATTTTATTCCAAGTTTGAAATACACAATAATCAATACGCTCATAAAAGCAAAAGAATTTTTACGGAATTCAGTGCGTTTCTATTATCAACCTCTACTTCGAACAAATATATTTTTATATTTTGAATATTTTCCTTTTATTTCGCTACCTACTTCAAAACATTAATTTTATCAACAAAATATTTTTCTAAAAACATTTCAGTTTCTTGTTTTTCTGATGCAACCTTTTAGTATATTTATTATTAACTATATTTTTAACAAATACTTAATGAATGGAAATTTTTTTTGCAAAGAACAACTAAGCAAAATAACTTTTCTAATGAAAATTAATAAACTTATTAATACATTTATAGGAAAAAGAATGATACGTTATAAAAAAATATGCATTTAAAATATTCGTTAATTCTTAGACTTAACAGAATTCATAAAGTCTTATTAACAACTTCTGCAAAGTTGAAATCTCGAATTGATTTCTATTTATCACATAATACATTAAAAAAATCTCGAGCCTTTGAAAAAGGCTTTGTTACACAATGTTTGTTGACATGAATACTTATTACTCAAGCCCTCACTTCAAACGCGAATCATTTAATTGAGAACGATCTCACATAAAGTTGTAAAAGAAAATAAGCTTTTACTTTGTGCGTTCGCAATAAACAAATGTTAATTCCTTCCAAAGTCTCGTCACTTCAAAGCTGAGCTAAATGCCCGAAATACACTACCAACTAGTAAACATCCGTACATTTACTAAATTGCACGATATTTCGCGTACTTGCGTTCCAAAACAGTTTCAGATCATTGCAGCCCCCGGAAAATCGCGAAACTCTTGTTTCGAATGGAAATAACAACCTCGCAAAATCCACGACCCATTAACCCTCTCCTCGCCTCGCATCAAAATAATTTTCTCCAACCCAGCCAACAACGCAGCGCTTTCAAGCTACAAGAGCGAGAGAGAGCTGACAATCTAACGTATCTTTAACAACCACCGGCTGGACATTTAGGCGAGCGGTGCTGCTGCAGCGGCGTTAATAATGAGCCTGCAAGCCCGCGCCCGCTTATACCTCGCACGTTTGCGCTTTTGTTCAACGTCCGATATTTTGATGGACGCGTGGGCACAGCCCTGCTTCTGCTGCTGTACACCACACGCGCGCCACAGCCGCGATGCCGATTACGGGATAGTCGTGCGTGCGTGCGAGACCAGTGCACAGGACGCTGCTGCTCCAGCTGCACCACGTGGATACCATAAATTAGGCGCGCTCGCGGGACGTGCGGACTCCCAGTCCGGCTATAATCGTAGAATGCATATTCGGCGGCGGGGCACGGCTGGAATCAAGGGCGCGGAGACTCGCTGCAGTAATGCAAGCACCCGCGGCGCGTGTGCAAGCGCGCGTTCGCAGAGATAGCTGACCCTCGCGAAACGCGCGCAAGCTGAGTCGGGGGTGTAGTAGCTCGACTCTCTCGCATGCACGAGAGCCTCCTCGCGTTCGAGTTACGTGTATGATGGAGGCTCTCTGTGTGTGTGTGAGTGACTTTCGACGCTGACGCACGTTGCGACGAGAGTATGAGCGAGGCAGAGCAGCGGCCTATACGACCGATTTAGATGACGGCTATGCGCGCGCGCGAGCCGACGCAGGCATTAGATCGCGCGGGAGAATTATTTGCGGAGGTGGGATGATGATGTCAATGTGTATTCGAGATTTTGCTGGACGGGAGAGTGCCGCCGGCCGAAGATAGATGGGTGTCAGTCGCTTCGTTGACGCGTCGCGCGTGTGTAGATTTTCGAAATGTCGATAGTTGACGCGGTTGCTGTTTGAAGAAGTTTAAGTTTTGGGCCTATTTTTTGGAGGGGATGCGCGCTGGTTATTTGTTTTGTGGTAGATAGACGTGGTTGAAGAGAAATTTGTTTACGTTTATAAGTAGAAATATCACGAGTAAGGTAAGACGGTGGTAACAGTATTTTTGTTATTTTATTTTGGTTTTGAGCTTTATATTTTATTAGTTGAACTTTGAAATTGGAAATTTCTTCTTAAAGCATATTAAGCAAAATGCAATTAATAGTTCAACTAAGAATGTGTAGAACTTCAAAGTCATTAAGATGTGGTTAGAGACAGTTTTGGTAGAATATTGAAATCGATTTTATTGTATTTATTAGTAAACAGTTATACGGATGACATTTTTTTTAAATATGGTATGTGAACAAATTACTAAGCCTTTATTTAAATACCATAAAATAGTCTAAAATAGTCTTTTGGGTTTATTAACTTTTGAATAATATAACACTTTATAGCAATATTAATGGAATAATACTATAATATTAAAATGAAATCTGGAAATCTCTTCCATTACAAAAATGCTTTACTTAAAGCCTTTACTTTACTTCCTGATTGAATTTTGAGGTATACTGTTTAGCCGGCACGTCTCTTCATTAATCCATCCAAAATCCATTCGTTGCGTTGGTACGTGTAAATCCATACTTCAGTGCACCTCTAATGGACTGTAAATGACGTAATTGATTCTCTCACTCAACCGATGCATAATTCAATCCCTAGATTACCTTATCTCACTTGGACGATAATTTATTTTGTCTACATCACTGGCTATATCTTTCTACCTACGGATCCATATTTTCATTAATGTTTCATCAATATATGCATTAATAATATTTTTAGTTTCAAATTCACCAATAAAACAATAATAACTTAAAAATATATTGTTTAAAAAATTTTTAAAGTATTTTCAGCTGAACGTATAAAAGCTACACCGTTAAAAATTTTCTGAAATTTCAGTTAAATTTTGAAGTTTCATTCAGTTAAATTTAACTGAAATTTAATAAAAATTTTGAAGTTTTATTACAGAATTTATCTTAAATTTCAAAAAATTGTTAACAATAATAGCCTTAAATCTATAAATACGAATTCGCGTTATTTACTAGCGATTGTATTTATACGCCGGGTAAAGAACATTTTTGTTTTAAATTTTTGTTTCACACTCTCGTCGCGCCGCATATCCATCCTCTTCGGATTCTTTCTTATTTCGCGTGCGCGCATCCCTCGAAGAAACACATTATATGCCGCATCAAAAAACATGAGGCTGAGCCGCGCGCCAAAACTCGGCGTCTCCTAATACACTGCATTATATTCATAGAACCGAGCGCGCGGCAACGTTAAAGCTAATACGTGTCTCATCCCCCCTCGAAATCGAATCGCACGGACAGCCGCACCGCAGAGCGAGTAAGCGAGCGAGAGAGAAAGGGACATGCCCGCGCACGTACACTTACATATACATACAAGTCCGTCTCTCTGCGATTGACCCGGCTCGCAATATGCCAATGCAGCTTATTCCGTCGCGTGAACTCCCGCCGAATCTTCCCACACTCTATCTCCTCCTCCTCTCCTCTCCGCCGAAGTGAAACATGAAAATAGCTGACGTTACCCTCTTATCTGAAGTTCGCAAGAAACTTGCTCGTTTTTCCGATCGAATTACAAGAGCGGGTGGGAGAGGAGGAGGAGAGGGGGCGAGCAAACTGCGGCCCGGCAAGATGGTACGCGCCCGGGCGGACCCCAGACACGCAACCGCATCTCGATGTCGTTACGCCGAAATTGAAGCGGAGAGAGAGGGAGGGAGTTAACCCCGAGGAGCAAACCGTTTGCCCGAATGGTCATTATAAATGCCCGCAAAAATAAGTGGTCCGGGAATTTCCGCGACTAAGTGAGCTCTGCTGCTGTGGCCCCCCGCGCGCTTCTCTCCAGTTGCGTTCGAGGAGAATTGGGTTCGAATATTGATGGGAGATACGGGCTTTTCCAAAATTTATGCCACGGAAATAATGTCGTTGGTTTTAACTTGGACAAATTTCAATGCAAAATGCATAGTCAATGAAAAATATTAAATATTTTGAAATTTTTTACGAGATAAAGTTAAGTATTGGCTGTTGTGTTAAAATCCATTTTCATAATTATTCTGTAATTTTAAATTATATTAATTGAATAATTTATGGATAGATTCATGTAACAAATTGATATGTAGTTTTGAATAAAAGGATATTTATTTATACTTTTGAAGTGTTATATACTATATTATTTTCTATTATACTATTAAATATTATTACAAAGTATTGAACAATAACACATGCGTGCACAGTAACTAAAAACAATAATGGAATAAATTTCTCTAGTAATAATATCGTGCTACCGCAAACAAATGGCTAATGTTTATACTTTTACAAAACATATACATATACATACACACAATATTTATTTGACAGATGCGCCAACTCGAAAAAAGTAAAACGCCCCGAAGCGAGATACGCAGTTTCCGAGCACACACATAAGAATAAAAAAGGCAAAACGTTTCTGTGTTCGAACAATTGCATATTTATGAAGCGTCCGTCAAAGAAAACGTAAGTCAATTCCCCCGCCGGCATCAACAAAATTTCGATCGTCCGGAAACTCTTCGCGACTCGATATATCGCGCGAGCGAGCGCTGCCCACGCGTTCGCGCGTTCCAAAACAAAAAAGAAAAAAAAAACACCGACAACAACAACAAAATGAACGTGCTATAAACAGCAATGAATGCGCTGATAGCATTCGACGCATGCATTAATATTCATAAAAATCTGCTCTCGCGTCATGCAAACGCGAAACTTTTTTCGCGCGCCATTCCATTATAGCCTCTCGCTTCACATATAGGTATACATGCCTCATCGGCGTTAAATGCTTTTAAAAGACCAAAAACCTTCACCCGCGCGTAAAATATAAACACAGCGCAGGAGATGGTACTATATATACCTTCGACATCTATATTCAAAAGGATATATGCTTTTCGCGTGCGTGTGTATAATTTGGAAAGGCCTGCCGCGCGACAAAGCGACGGCAGCATCGCCACCGGGGGAATTTCATATATCAGCTGCGAAATTTGCGACAAAGGCTCTACATATATACGCGGTAGCTGATGCGATAAAGTCAGCAAGGCGTCGGCGGCGTCCTTTCCCCCTCGCGCGCTAGCGCCGCGCTCACAAAGACAGTAGAGTACGCCGCGTACGGCGCAACGTATAATGCGATGCAAAACGCGTAATCCCGCGAAATCATGCAAATCTTCCTGATAGCCGCGCGTACATAGGTGTATACATATACAAGTGAGCACAAAGTCGCGCGAAAAAGACGTGACCTTAAAATATTTAAATACACAAGCACGCGAACGTGCGAATCGTGTGTATAATGTACGCGCGTGCGTGGCGGGTAGACGTATATATAGGAGAAGGTAGAGGAGAGCATGCTAGGTCTCTTTTCGAAAGCCGCGAGCTTTGCATGCGCGATTCCCCGAGGCTCGAATCTGCAATTTGCGGTCAATGGGCTGTGCATCGCAGAGAGAGAGAGAGAGAGGAGAGAGACCGAATACCCAGCGCCTCTCTGTCGCGTACAGCACGCGAGCAAGCGCAAGCGCCTCTGCTGTGTGTGGGATGCGTGCGTGTGCATCGCGGACTCGCTTGACACCGACGCATCCTCCTACTCCTCCACTCTCTCGCCCTCTCTGTATCTCTCCACCCCTATCTCTGTTTCCTCTTCCACTTCGAACCATCTCTGATGCTTCTCTACGTGTGTGTGACGCGTGTGTGGGTGGGTGCAAGCGTGTGTGCGTGTCTTTCCGTCTGGAGAGCCTGCGCGCGTGGTGCAACGACGTTCTCGCGCTATCTAGAGAGCCGCCGGATGCGTTTGTGGAGAGAAAGCGAGCGATACTAAGAGAGAGAGAGTGAGAGAAGGAGAGACAGAGACAACGTGTATATCGGCAATGGTCTTGGAGGACGGACGGATTTGGATAAACTGCCCCTCGGCGTTATGTGCTGTTCCTCTCTCTCTCTTGCTCGCTCTCCTCAGTGTGTATACACACCACACGGCATTGGGACAAACAAGCCGAGTGGGAAATTATGCAGAGATACGGTCAGTATAATTTCAGCACTGCTTTGGTGTGCATGTATGTGTGTGTGTGTCTACCTTATGTATGTGCAGTGTTTATATAGGTGTGTATATATAGGCAAAGGAGGAGGAGGGGGAGGGTATTGCGCGCGGCCACCGCGACGAGCCATGACTCAATTTCTGCTATGATTGCCTTTTTATAACGGCCGTTACATTATACCCATCCGTTTGCCCGATTTAATTGCATTGTTTGCTCGGCTATAGTATAACTAGCGAACGGGAAAACGACGGGAAGGAGGGGCGGAGGGTACCGGCTTGGCCCGGATTCGATGCTTCATTACTCTCCTCTTTACGTCTTACGCTCTACGTTTCGTTAGGTCGTTTTGCGAAATAATTATCCGAACGAGTGAACATTTGCGATGATTTGTGATGGGAAAAAAAGTTGGTTATTAATTTGTGTTAGTGTGTTTTTAACTTTCCTTTGAGCTTTGTTACGTGTGGATACACGCACGAATATGAAAGAACGAAATAAGCAAGGCGTCCGATTACAATATGACGCCGATTAGCAGAAAGTCGAGCGGTGGCGGCCGTGTGGCTTGTTGGTAGTGTTTCTGACTTGCGAGTCGGCGGCTCTGGTTCAATCCCAGGGTTCATCACTTTTTATTATTAAAAGTTGCGATAGCTCACTCACAGGCTTCAATTATCCAAATTATAAAATAAATAATTTAAATTATAAGTGAATTGTGATATTTTATGTGTGTATAAAATTCCAATTAAATTATAATTGAATTCTTATTGTATGCTTTTTTTTCAGTACAGAATTTGTTTGAAATCCCAGTAATGAAGTCAATCAGTAGAATGGAGAATGTTTTATATTACAACGAAACTTATACAATAGAATTCACTTTATTTGAATGTATATGCTGTAAATAGAATACTTTAAGGTATCTTGTTAAACCTTAAAATTTTCATGTACGCATCTTGGTTTATCCAGCTGTCGTCTATATTATTCAGCAAATAACCCATAAACTTTTTTCGATAGCACACCACGTTTCCAAAATGTCTTTTTGTTATTCTTTCGTGGAAGTATTTTATGCCTTTAATTAATTTTGCCTTTTTTACATTGGAGACTCTTAAACATGCATGCTACTTTGATATGGTGGACATATTTTGGGAAATTTTGATTTTTATACCTTTTATACGTAAATATTATACCTACTTTCATTTGTTCGAATGATTGTAGTACTATGTATTATTTCCTCTTAGAGGAAGCTTTGTGATAGTAATTTTTCGAGTTGTTGTAAAAACATGTTATAATTGTTTTTCGAGGTGTTACGAATCAAAATACATGATTTTTGAAAAATATCTGTATGAATGTGTGTGTGTGGGGGGGGGGGGGTATACGCCTGGATCTCAGCTTTTTGATTTGTGGATGCGTTTTTGTTTTATTTCGAATTTTCGATTTTCGCAAAATTTATTTTTCCGTTTTTTTAATGATAACATTGAGATATTTGAATCGAACACATAGTATTCGAAAGCGCATAAAAAAACCTATATTAAAAAAAATACATTAGCTATTGCGGTTCTTTTGTTATTAACAAAAACGTGTTTTTTTTTTAAAGCTTACAATTCCTAAACTAAACGGTCAATTTTTTTGAAAAAAAATCATGATAATGCAGAATATAAATAGCTATAACCTGTAAAAATTTGAATCCATTCTGTCGACTAGTTTTTAAGAAAAAAATTTAAATATGAAAAAAAATGAGTTTTGTATGTCCAACGATTACGGGAGTAAAATTGACTTAATCGCTTCGAAATTCCTTGTAGATGTAGATTTTGGATAGCTCTCGGTCAAGTTTTTTGTGTAAAATGATTAGTCCAGAAATTTCAGAAATATTTGAGGTTAAAATTTTTTTAACCTTTTGTTCAAATCGTAATTTCTCGAGAACGGTTCGCTGAATCAGTTCCAAATTTATAGACAATTTTGTGTGATATAGATAACATATTTGCGAATTTTCATCAAGATCGTTTGATTACTTTTTGAGATATTTGATTTTGAAAATATTCGTATTTTACAAAGTCATTTTCTTCGTCGCAATATAACTAGAGAAAACAAAAATTGGTTTAATCATGTTGAAATTTTGTGGAGATGTAGAGTTTATATATTATTGTATAAGTCCTTTAGGTAAAAGAATTATCTCATGATTTTTAGAGATATTTAAGGTTAAAATTTTTTTACGGTTTTTTTCAAAATCGTAATTTCTCAATGACGACTTCATGTATCAGCTTGAAATTTATAGACTATTTTGTATGTGATATAGGCAATACCTCTGTAAAATTTCATCCAGATTATATGGTTATTTTTTGAGATGTTTGATATTTAAAATTTTAGTATTTTTGAAAATGACTTTCTTTGTTGTCGCACAATATAACTACATTAAAATTGTTTTAATTTCTTTGAAATTTGGTGGAGATGTAGAGTTTGTATATTATTTATAGCACGGTGTGACCTAAGTCCGCACTTAGGTCACGCCTATCCGTGACTTAAGTAGTCGATTATTGCACCGTGTTTATCGCACTCGCTGCGCTCGCGCGCTAACCTCACGGTGCAAAAATGGACTGCTTAAGGCACGAATAAGCGTGACAGCGGACTTAGGTAGACGTGCTATAAAATAATATACGATACTTATGACTTGAGTGGCCCATCACACGACGTGAATTATCGCCCTCGCTACGCTCGGGCGCTAACCTCACGCCGTGCAATAATGGTCCACTTAAGTCACACGTATCGTAATGTACTATTATTAGGAGAGTTGTTAGGGTAAAAGAATTCGTTTATGAATTTCAGAGATATTTGAGGTTAAATCTATTTTAGCCCTCTTTTAAAATCGTAATTATTCGGGAACGCAGAATGACATACGCTATGCACTATGCGCGCATGTTGTGTACCTGCTTTTGTTTTGTAACAGCCATTTATTATTTTTAAGGTTAGAACCTTTTACTTACATCAGAAATTCCAGAAAGATGACACAAATACGGACGAAATTTCACAAAGAAAATATAATTTGAAGAATATAATTTGAAGTAAAGGTATTATTTAGGAATTTTAAAAGGTTTTGACGATAATATAACAATCAATTATTTGATTTATTTTTCACACATCATTTAAAAAGAAAACTCATACCTATTATTTTATTCATATTTTATACATAATTTAAAAATTAATACTTTTTAATCTTCATAAATCAATTTAATTATAATTATCTCATAAATTGTTGCAAAAATTAGAAATTTTGTTATTAAAAATTAATTAAAGGAATAAGCAAATTACGTTTGAGGAAGCCACGGGCCAATGAATTGGCAGCGGTTTTTTTTATGTTACTGACTCTACACTCAAGAAAATGATCCTCCTGTCTTGAAATAAAATTCCTCCCCAGAAAATCTTCGTGCGACAAAAAAGGATTCCTCCTGCGCGAAAAATCATCATCCCACTACAGGAAGCTTGACTTCCTATTGTAAGATCATTTCTCCTTCAATAGGAAAATATCCTCTTGACCCTATTTTTAGCGGAAATCCTCTTCCGACAGGCAGATTCTCGTTGATACAGGAAGATCGTTTTCTGAGTGTATGTACATTTTTCTGGACCATATGCTCCTTGGTCATGATAAAACATATTCTTTTCTATTCTATTTGATCCTGCATAATCACTAAACGAGCTCTTTAGTCAGATAAAGCTTTAAATGTACCTTTTAACGAATACACAATTAATTACACAAACGCAAATCCAATCAATTATGCATGTACTTGATAATTGCTTTATTAGAGCTATCCATAATGCATTGTTCCTTTTTTCAATAATATATTGAGATTGATTGATTGATGATAATAACTTTGAATAACTAATGTTTGCTTGATGATGGCTTCATGAAGACAATGTATATTATTTCGCCAAATATTATAATAAATAACCTAAATTACGTATTTGAGGATAATGATTTATGCTTGATTAATGCTATACTGATTGATTTATAAATTAAATTAGCAAAATAGCTGATAATGCGAAAGTTCCTGTTCTATTGTTAGTGGAGATACATTTTGATAAATGCATATGCATAAGAACCGCTTGTAAATGTCCCGAAATTAGTACCTATGGTGTTACTTCTATCTTCTTCTCATAATAAAGTTTTACATAGTAATTTTTATGTTAATAAGAAAAAAGTATAGTGCTTATTGACAGAGAATTCTTAACCGCACATGATAACTATAGTAATGATCAAATTTGTATTAATTTTCCTTTTAACCAAACACCCTCATGAAATGTTAGTTAATTAATCAGCATCCACTATAGAAATACAAAGAAGAAAAGACTTACAATATCTATTTACATTTTGATCATCTATTTTTACTATTTTTACACGATTCTCCTATAGCGCTAATCTTATATTTAAATTCATAAATTACTTTATTCACGATTAATAACAGTATATTATTCGCACCGTTTATTCTCATCGCATTTTCGTAAAATATACTTGCGAGCTCAAAGATATACCTTAGCAAAAAAAAAGGTCGACTTTGAAACTTTTTTGCAATATTATATATCGAACGGCACTTCGAATATGATCTAAAAATGCCATTCGGAGGTTTAGGTCGCCCGTATTTTTTATCCGCAATATTTTACCAGCGCGCATCAGGAACCCGCGTCGCCGATATCTCCATATACATACATATATACACATACGCGGGAAAAAATTCCCCAGGTCGCCGCACGCTACCTCGCTCACCAATAACCATCGCGCGCGTCCGCACCGCCACTTTCCCAAAACGAACTACGCCACTACTCATCCTATCCTACCTGCGTGTATACTATATACTCATCCGCCCGAGTCGCAAGATTTAGGGCGCGTTACAGAGGGCAAGAGAGAGTGAGAGGGAGAACCAAGACGTCGCGCAAAACAGAATTCCATCCCCCATCTCAAAGAGAGCTGCTCTATAATTCACGTCCTTCATCACGCGGCTACAGCGCGCGACAACGACGACTCTCCCTCTTCGCCGACGACGGACAGCCCGACGAGAGAGAAAAACGTTATACTCCCTTGACGGACACCGCACCGACGTCTGATGGAAATCCACATGCTTTTATTTACAGCGACGTGCAGCACGACTGCTGCACTCGATCACACACACGCGCGCGTGTGTGGTATGTTTATATGCGTGTGCGTATACAGAGGTGCATGCACGCGCGCGCGGGACGATTATTAATATTCCGCGCGGGGTGGGGTAATTCAAATTTATGGGACTGCGCCAATAATGGCGCGGCTGAATTATTGCGCGCGGCCGCGGACAGTATAGTCCGCTGCCCTGCTGCAGCTACGAGGCTAACCTCGTGTGCAGCTAACCCGCGACGTACTCCCGCTATCTATCTATGTATATATGTATTACATATACATGCAGCTGCGTACGTGCGTGTGTAATACGTATAGAGAAAAGCGGGAAAATTCGCGGAACGCTGATGCAGCAATTGGCGGCCGCTGATCGCCATCTGCGTGTATGTGCCCAGGGATATGACCTTTTGCGAGCGCGACGAGGAGAAAAAGCCCCGGGTTCTTTCGGGGTTACACGTGTGAATAGGCCGTAATATACCGTGAAATTGCAAAATACGTGGTCGAGCCTCGCGGTCGTCGCGCACGCTGCCTATGCCTGTCTGTTCTTTATTCGAGTGCAGAGGAGAGGAAAGGATTCGCGTGCGTGGGTGGTGTGTGTGTTTTTTTCTGCTTTTTTTCTATTAAGGCGTGTCGGAGCGCACGTCCAATGGAGAAAGAGAGAGAGAGAGGAAGAAAAAAGTTTGAGATAGGTATACGAACGCCCGCGGACGAATTTTAAATTTTAAACGCGCGTGCTAGCGAGCTCACGGGTTCTACTCGTTACGCCGGCCGAGAGAGAACAATGCCCGCCTTACGTTTCGATAAAGTTTTCAGGTTTTTTTTCGGGAACAGCTGGCGTGTAGGCGTGCGTGCGCGCTGAATTTTAGCTCGGGAATTTGTCTAGCTTTTTGTGTCGTGTGTAGTGTTAGGATTTTTTTTTCTTTTTGCTTCTAACGAAGAATACTTTTTCGTGTTGCATACCTACAAAATTAAACCTTTTGGTTATTTAGTTTAGAGTACATATATGTTCGATAATTTGCCTTTTTTACGGTCCATTGATTAATAATGCTACCCTTTCAGCTGTTTATATAATGATAAGTATGTACTTTTGGATGCATATTTTATGATTATATAAGATCGATGAACCTTCATAAATATTTATATTCTTTGAAAGACAATATGTAACAGTATTCGCATAATGTAGAGCGAAGAAAAAGCTAGGTATTTTATTTTGATACGAATGCCCGAGTTACAGTATTAAAAAGCTAACGGTGCTTCCCTTAAATTGCACCGCGTCACGTAAATCCAACCATTATTCTCCATTTAGAAGCCGCTTCTACTTTGGTGTTAACCTCCTTTCTCCTATTCTTCGTGATTCTTTTTTTCTATTTAAAATCGTCTGTAATATATACACTTGATACAAAAAATATTTTTAATTTTTCCTAAAATTTTATTTATCTAAAATAATATATGATTCACACGATGTACACGTAATAAAAATAATTTACACGATTATAGCGTGAAACTTGAGCAACACGCGGTTACAAATTTAGTGACATAGAAGTAACATAGCTGCAGGGCGTTTGTAATTCACGATTTGTTTGACCCAAAGCTCTACATGCATAAACATGTCCCTTGTGTCTAGAAAATGTTCAAGCAAATAGATTCACAAACTAGTGAATAACTAGTTCTATTCAATAAATGCTATTACAATTGTGAAAATTGCACAAGTTTAATGATCTACTTTCATTGACTCGTATAGACTATACCTATATCTATACCTAAAAAAAGAAATAACTTCATCTTCATTTCTTCGATATTTTAACGAGAATGAATACTCAATGAAGCTGTTATATTTTTATGAATTCAAGACGAATCGATCTAAATATTTATCAACATTGACCGTCCACAGATTTCGCTCAATCACTTCTCTCCATCCCTCCAGCAAGCGCATCTAAAAATCCTTAATTAAAATTCGATTCTTTTTTTCTGTCAAGCGAACCTCTCTCTCTCTTCGCTTCCCCCATTTCCATTATTTCTCGCCGCGGCATTTAACGGCTTGAAAATTACAGCGAGCCTTGATAAAAGACCCTTGCCGCGCGGAGAGCTTCGAAATAAAGAAGAAAAAAAATGCACGACCAGGAGAGATATTTATTAGTATACGGAATACAAAAGATGCCCCTTCACCCCGCCCGACGAAGGGGCCAAAAAAGAATGCAACTCACCCTCACTCCTGCAGGTGTATATCTATAGTGGGATTGACTCTCCGCGGCGAGGAAGTCGCGGAAGTTTCCTCTTGCTTTTCGCCCAGTTACTCTGTATACTCTGTATATATATGTGCGGTGTGTGCGTGTATATATACATATACATATCTATAAAGCTGCCTCATTAAAAATAATGAGATGCGGAAGTATATCAAAGTGAATGTGGCAAATGACTGACTATATGAGGAGTGAGAGAGCGCGCCAGGTTGGCTGATACACTGCGCCCTGCAGCAGCTTGATAACTTCGCCATCGCGTAATTGTCATATAGGGTAGAATAACTCTAAGAATCATTATATGCGCGCGGCGCGCTGCAGAGCGCTAGGAGTAATAATATGGAACTCGAGAAACACTGTCTTGGTCAAGTAGGTTAATTGAAAGTCTCATTTGTATCGGGGCGCGGCGCTCGTACGAAATATCATCATCGTCGTCGTCGTTCCTTCGGTAGAAAATTTATAATTCGCGCTGTAAATACTGCGAATCACATAAGTATACATATGCGACTGAGTTTCGATTAACCTTGCCGTTGTACTTTCATTGAATTCTATAAATAATCTGTTCAATGCCACATTCAATAACAGAAGAAAGTTGAAGCGAGCTTACCGTACCGTACCTGCCTTGTTCTACTTGCACCGCGATAACACACGCCAGCAGCCGCGCGTGATTCCATACTCGGTTGAAAATCCATTTCTAATAATTTTTACGCACTGTAAATCTCGGAACAAAAGTTTTTCGATCCATACACGCGATACACGCGACGCCGCAATATACGCTTCGATCAACGCGTTTCTCGAATAAAACCAACATCGGAGGGAAAATATTTTCTAAAATCTGAAAAATCCCGTACGCGGTGGCGTCGTCACAGTCAAGAACGCGAGAGCATACGGAGACCGAGAGAGAAAGAATAGACTTGAGAAAATTCCTCAGGCAAATCAGTCTCACGTCGTCGCGAGCGCGGACTGCGAAGACGTTGATTTTACATGCAAACAAAACGCGCGCGTTCTACCTCGTGGCAAGCGATTTACATGCACACACACACGCACACACAAACACACACACACACACCACACAGCACACACACACACACACACACGCGTGTTTACCGTCGACGTTGTTATTCTTCGATCGATACATCGGCCCGCGGAAACAAAAATACGTTCTTCCGGTTTCAGCGTCTAATGTTTTTACAGATAATAGAACGCAAACACAGGCGGAGGAGGAGCCTCATCGCCGGATGATGTTCGAAAAAAATCGTGACCCTAAAAAAACAGGGCGATGTGATTTTTCGAAAAGTATATAACACCCCTGCCACGTACAGCCACGTGTACCCACATGCACAGATATGTATACACACACACACACACACACACACACACCTGCGAGTAATAGCGAGAAGAGGAGAGATTCAGTCCCGCCGTTAGTACGCATATTGCGCTCATCTTGGATTATTGCAGCCTCCCTCCACCCCCTATTCCTCCTCCGTGGCTCTGCGTGAGCGTTCAAACTTTCACGGCAGCATATATACGTATAATACTGCACGCGCACAATTGGGGAATCGGGGGGCCCCGCCCCCTCGCTCGCTTCGGGTAGCGCAAATAGTTTCGGTGTCATTTGCGAGCGAGTGAGAAAAGGTTAAGTATACGACCGGTGTTAAATGGGCTCCCTACATGTATGTATGAGGAGGGAGGCGGAGGGGGAGAAGAAGAAGAGAGGCCTCGTCGGGGCGGCATACCGCCGAGGAGGAGGAAGACGCGCGTGCGCTCGGCCTCTGCGTGTTTAACTAGGCGTCTTGGGTGCGCGCGCGCGCGCGCGAGGCGGACCGAAAGCGAAAGAGAGCAAGCGAGAAGGGAAGAGAGCGAGAGGGTGAAAGTAGAGATTAACATAACTGCGTGTGTCGCCTGGGTATTCGAGCTTTAAGAGCTTCATACCCTGTAGAATACGTAATGCGCCGCGAGCGTTATACGCAGAGAGCGCCTCATCGTCGCGCGTACGTGTGTGTGTGTGTGCAATGCGTCGCTGTAAGCGCGCGCACCGAGAGCTTCTTGCCAACTTTTCTCCCGAGCCTCTGAATATTTCACCGAATCTCGACCTTTGCCACTCGGGGACGAAGAAGAGAGAGGAAGAGGAGAGACAGTGAGATAGTGAGAGAGAGAGAGGAAGAAGGGGGACGCTGGTCGCGCGGCGCGTAGATAAGACGCGCACGGCGCACCCGCCCGCGCGGAGAGACTCGAATAAAAATAAAGTATTCTGGAAATGCGCGAGCGCGCTCGCGCGTTTATCACTCGGCACGCTCTGCTGACTATTTGAAAAATCCCTCCTACTCGCCGATGTACACATACGCCCGTACCTACACACACACACACACACACACACACACGCACGTATATAGCGAGGTCGCGCATCGCGCTATCGTTCCGTCTTGGCCGGCTGTTTTTCACGCGTGCAAGGAGGAGCTGAGAACGGGGCCGCGGTGTCCGACGGACTGCGACTGTACTACTGCTATCGACGAGAGAACTATCTCGTATAAGAGAAGGGGAAAGAGGATAGCTTTTCCGAGTTCTCGAGCCATAGCGAGAGGAGAGTCTGACAAATATCGCGCATCTTTTTTGCGTTATTCCGGCTCTCTCTCGCTCTCGTGCGAAATTCGATTATCACTCGGCGGGTGATCGATGGCCTTTCATTTCCCCTCCACGCGTGTGCTATATGCGCAATACATACCTACGGTTCTTGTATTAGCTCGACCAGAGACGGGCGAAAGCGCATTGAATGCGCATCGTGTTTCTCAATATGACTTTTTTAAAGGCATAATTTATACTGGTCGACTTGTATTCATTCATATACTTAAACGCTATCGAACGCATGGATGAGTTTTAGTTATTGCTTTCTCCTAGAGGAAGCTTTGCAATAGTAAAATTTTAAGTTTTGTTAAATTTCTCTAGAAACACGAATATAGAAGTTCGAATCACATGATTTTAGAAAATATCTGTATGGATGTGTGTGTGTGCGTGCGTGAGTGTGTGTGTGTGTGCGTGTGCGTGTATGTGTGTGTGTGTTTGTGTGTTTAAATATTAATTTCTCGAGAACAGTTCGATCCATCAGCTCCAAATTCATAGACAATTTAGTGTGTAATATAGATAATATGTGTGCGAATTTTCATCAAGATCGTTTGATTACTTTTTGAGATATTTGATATTTAAAATTTTTGTATTTTACAAAGTCATTTTCTTTGTCGCATGATAACTAGTGAAACAAAAATTCGTTTAATCATGTTGAAATTTTGTGGAGATGTAGAGTTTATGTGTTTATCGTATAAATCCTTTAGGTAAAAGAATGTCTCATAATTTTTAGATATATTTAAGGTTACAATTTTTGTACGTTTTTTTCGAAATCGTAATTTCTCAATGACGACTTAATGTATCAGTTTGAATTTTATAGACTATTTTGTATTCGATATAGGCAATACCTATGTGAAATTTCATCCAGATTATATGGTTAGTTTTTGAGGTATTTGATATTTAAAATTTTGGTATTTCTGGAAATGACACGTCGCATAATAACTATAGAGTCAAATTTAATTACTTTGAAATTTGATGAAGATATAGAGTTTGTATATTATTTATTACGTGAGTTCTTAGGGTAACAGAATTAATTTATAAATTTCAGAGATATTTGAGGTTAAAACTGTTAAAACTGTTTATCCCTCTTTTCAAATCGTAATTTTTCGGGAACGGTTTTATGTATATGTTACTAGAAAATGGAAATGACGCGCGATACGCGCACATGTTGTTTGCTTGCTTTTGTTTTTTATTGATGTTAATTTACAGCGATCTCTGCAGAAACATGAAATTAGTCAGAAACACTGGCCAATTATTTTGAGTTTGAACTAATTTTTTGAATAATTGCGATTTCAAAAGTGAATATAGTAAGAATTACCCTCACTCAATTTTGAGATAAAATTTTTAATGTTTAAACTTTTATGGTTTACAGGCATATAATTATATACACACTCATTTTGCCTTTACAAAGTTATGTAAATGTTTTTATTAACTGCCACTGATATTTGTGTTTACATAATATTTTATTAGCTTTTTTTTATTATTAAGATGGTGTTATTATATATGATTCTGAAAATGTGAGTAAGTTGATCTCAGGGTAGATAGCAATTTTTTAATTATTTATATTTAAAAAATACTTTTTCTTTAAATAAAATAAATGTCAAATAAAAAATAATTTCAATAATAAGAAAAAAGATTGAAATTTTTTAAATATTAATGAATTATTAAATCATTGAAAATAAGTATAATGAATAAACATATTTTATATTTAAAATATATACTATACACATAAGAACGATACATTAATTTGGAGGAAGCTATGTGCCAATGAATTGGCAGCGATTTTTATATTTGAATGACAATTTTATGTTCGTGTTGGAAATAGACGTTTCGTTCGAAGAATATCACGCGAGATTTATTGTTACGGATTGTTAAAGTACTCGTGCTCTGTCACTATCATGCATGACTAGTCTTTTATTATCTGAACATTTGTGTAACGCATTGTCAGTTGTCCTGTTATCTCAGATCGTATCTACTAGGTTAGATAAGAGATGCAAAAAGCGCGGACTTTAGTCAAAATAACAACAGTTCGAAATACGACACAGGGTGTTCGTATTTTTTTAAGTAAAAATGTAAGTATAATGTATGGGAGCTGAAGTAAAATAACACACCCGTTAATTAAATATAATTCGTTCAAGGCGCGGCAGAATGCACGAATGAAAATGCTCGGATGGAAGTTCCCGGAATCTTGCGTGCATCCGCTTTTATTAATTTCTAACGGAATGCTGCTATTGTGCATGGGCACGTGAACCAGGTATTAATAAACAAATGAAAGTTATGAGTTCCCGGAAAAAAAGCTTCATACGACTTTTTCCGCGTGTTAAAAAGACATGGCAATATATACATATGTTAGAAATAATTGGATATCGGTAGTTTTAATAAGAGGCTATATTATATTTGAAATCGATATAATTATTCGTTATTTATTCGACGACCGGCTTGTATAATAGCAAAGTACGTTCCTGCCCAACAATTCTATGAACGCGAATAATTTATTAGAACGAATGCGATGTGAATTTCACAGAAAATGAAATATTCGAACAGAGTGCTGTCTCGCTAAAAATTTGACGGCGCCGCGCTAGCAAAATGCTCCCCCCGCCTAAAGAGAAAGCGATAAAAAATAGTGACTCCGAAGTGCAATAAAAAATGAAAAACGAGCCCGCTCGAAGTTGCCAACCACCAGGCGCGTTCGCATCGTCATTGGCACCCTTTTTGGACCAAATTGATGCGATGGCCCTTTTCGAAGGAGCCCATCACACCCATATACATTCCACAAATTTGGCTCCCGCAGTTCCACACGCGTATACTATACACACCAAGAAAAACCCACACTGGTATCCCCGCCCTTTAACCTTTCAATAAAACTCGAAGCTATGAATAATAAAAAATGCGCCATCCCTCCCCCTCCGAGAGAGAAAGAAGTTGGTCAAGCGCGAGCGCGCGTACAGCTGAAAAAATTACCGCGTACAGCGTCATCGCCTCTTCCCGATCATTAATCAGCGCGATTAACGAGACTATACCTACTACTACCGCCGCCTCCTCTCACACGGGCTATACGAAATCGAAAAACTTTCGCCCCACATCATCATCATCCGCGCGCGCGCGCGCACGACCCTATGACGCGCAATAGCGCCCGCGCACTAGCCCGTATAAGAGCTCGGGCGGGTAGCGTTGTTTATTATGACAGCGCGGTCCTTCCTCGCGAGAACGAAAGAGAGAGATATTCGTGTTGTGCCGTTGCCACACGCGCGATATATACCTATAGACCGTAACAAGACCGCTGCGAGCATTCTCATCGTGTCTCTCTGTCCTATATACCTCGTGCGCTTCTTGAGCGAGAGGGAGAGAGCGCGTGCGATAGGAGGCAAAAAGACTCGACGCCGACGGACTTGTGACAATATTTTACCAATTAAATTTGATGTTTAGCTTTCATCGGCACTTATATATATATATGTATGTGTGGGTGTGTACGGGCTTGTTGCAAATTGAAAATTCACGCACGTACTGTTTTTCCAAGTGTCGCGAGCGAAATTACAAGTTTGCGAGCGTTAAGTTCCGAGGGGAAGGAGAAAAGTTGTATAATAAAAAGGCGAGGTAATTTCAAGTCGATGGTATAGCGAGAGAGGGAGAGAAAGAGAAGAGGCAATTTTATCGGCACATTAGCCGTAATTTAATCGCCCGAAAGTATCTGAAAACACGGTGGGTCAATTTTTTCCTTTGCGCGCTCGATATCTTTCGTCCCCCGCGCGCGCGTTTCCTGTTATATCCCCGTCTACAGTGCAGGAGCTACCTACTTTAGTGAGTTACATTTCGAACGAAATCCTCGGCTATATATAGCATGCGCTCTCAAGTTTAGCCGTTTCTTTTGTTTCTATCCACTTCGAGATCGTCGTTATAAATCCCCAAGAATCATTGCTGTATTTGTTATGTTGCTAGCTAAGCTGCGACTTATGACGCGGCATTTGACCATTTCTCACTTAAGTATATATATAACTAAACTTTTCAAAACGCGCGACAAATTTATCTCTCCCGTAAGTCCTGTATTAATATTTCGGATGTAGGTATACGACATAAATATCGTAAATATCAGACATACACATTTGTTCGAGTGTTAGTTATAAATTGCAAGAAAACGTAAGAAATACTTTGTCCACGTTATACACGTATATAACATACAAGCAAAAAGCGCCTTATACCTTTTCAAGCTAACGAACGACTTTAATCCGCACGTTACATATATTTTCACACGCCGCGGCGTATAATACACAAGCTCAAAAGGCTGCTCCACTTATTATTCATTATTCTCGCAATCAACAGCGACACGCTTATTATGTTTCTTTCCGCCTCTTAATTAACAAACACATCGTCACCGCCAAAACTAGCTTCTCTGTTTCGTTCGCACTTCCCCCCACCAAACGACTCATCAATTATTCAGCGCGAAGAAAGCGCAACTATATATATTATATACTCGCGTCTCGCGCGCGGCTACATACAAAGTGAAAAGAGAGTCGGCGTCGTGCCCGCGGTATGGCAAATAAATGAAAAATCAACAACAAAAAGCGCGCCTCAAAAGGCAAAGCAGCAGCGGCATCGCTCGCGGCCGACCCTTTATCCCGCACTCTTTTAATTCCGTCCGGCGATGTGTATAAACGATGCGCCCAGAGAGAGAGAGAGCTAATGCAGCGCGTCGCCACCATCATCAGCGCAAAGCCGGGGATACGCGCGGTACTCGAGAGAGAGAGAAAGAGATAGAGTGGCAAATGAGCTAAACAGCCCTGGGCTCTTGTCACACCATCAGGGCGCAGCGCATATAGCACTCCTCTCTGAATTTTCGCTCGCCCTCTCAAAGGGCAGAAAGAGGGAGATACATCGCGCCCCCCCGCGACACGCAGCTGAAATTCTTGACTCCTCGAGCTGGGTCGAGCGAATTAGCTCTTTACACAGGTGGCAGCGGCGGCTCTCTCGATTGCCAGCTCCTTGCCGTTCCCACTGTCGGCGAGTATAAGACAGGCCTAGCCCCGCGTGCAACATGTATCCGCGCACCCCCAAGGCAAACCTTTCTCACTCCTCTATACGTATATATATATACACTTATGTGCGTGCTGTACGACACGAACACACGCCCCGACGCTTATCAGCGCTCCTTTTTTCCGAACCCTTTATGCCCATCCAGTTCTTGCGCGCTACTTTTCATTGAAAGCCGCGGGCGAGAGAGGAAAGGGGAGGGTTATATGCAGGCGGCGGCGCGAGCGCGCAAGAAAAAGGGGAGCGACGTTAAAGCCGATATTAACATCGGAGGGGCGCGCTCGCGCTCTCCTACGTCCCAGCCCACCCCACGAGCACTTTGTCGCGGAATTCACCTCGCGGCTGTGTACCTCGCGAATGATCTTCTTGCGGCAGCGGCGGCGGTTAGGTGCGAGAGATAGAGCGATGTGAGGGAGGCGAGAGCCCAATAAAGGGCTTAATGATACGCGAGAGCTTTTGTTTTTTTAAAGGCGTATAGATTACGTGGGTAATTGATTATTATTAAATCGCACTTTATGAATGTGGTAGGGTGGGCGAGGGAATATTGGAAAAGTGCGCCCTCTGGGGTTTTTGTCAATGGCATTTTTAAGCAAGTTTGATTTCCTTTTTTCAGTAGTTTGGTGAATGGGAGCAGCTGAAAATATGCTTTTCAGAGGGAAAAGAACGTTTGATGGTCGATTTTTTTCGATTATTGATCTTTTCATTTAGATTTTGGTGTTTTTGTTGGTACTCGTATTTTATGAATTCCTTTTTTTTTTATTTAATAACTTGAATAATGATTATTTGATGTTGCTCTGAGAACTATACTTTCTAAATGTAAAATAGTGGACATTTCACTATCTAAGAGTTAAAACTCGTGCACTGCTGAAATAGTGAATATGCACTCCGAAACAGTGGGCATTCATTGCTCTAATAATGTATAGTAACTTTTTTAAAATAGTTAAGTTTCTCTATTTAAAAAAGTTAATATACACTATTAGAGCAGTGACTATTTCGGAGTGTATATTCACTATTTCGACTGTGCACGAGTTTTAACTCTTAGATAGTGGATTTTCCACTATTTTACATTTAGAGAGCAATTACTTATATTTTCATCGATAATAGACCATTTTGAAATTTTCAATATATAGCTGAGAGAATGTTATTATAACAAATGACTTTGAAAGAGCAAAGCGAAATTTTTCACTGAATTTCGAAATTATGTTGAACGTCAATGTTCATTTTCAAGCGTTGTTTCATCGAGAAAGAGCAGCTTTTGTTTTGCTCCCTCAGTGTTCGTAATTTACATATCCGGGGGTAAAATAATGTTGTCCGATCAAAAAATGCCAACTGGCAAAGTATCGCGTTGCCAGATTAAAATTATTTTTCAAATCAAACAGTAATTTTATTCGATGAAAATGGAAATCGTTTTACGCGGAAACATATTTTGTTAAAGCGCCGCATGATCATTATTTCAATTCTCCGAGGGAGTTTATGCCGCTGCGCTTGGCTCTACCAACTTTTACGAATTTATATACGATTGTAACTCAAATTTCGCTAATAAAAACTTAATTGGATTTATCTTTGTGAAATGTTTATGAAGAGCTCTTCAACTTTATAACACTTATCTCGTGTTGATAACAAAACTAACAAAAGTCTAAAAGTACATTATACGGTTACAAAAACTTTTTTTTCAATGGAAAGTTATTTTTCTACTATCCTACATGTATGAAAATAATAGTGAAGCTTTGTAGCGGTGAAAATATTTTTTGAGACAAAAAATGCTTAACATGTTTTAAGTCTTTTGACATAAAATCCGTCGTTTTTGAACAAAAAAATGTTCGTGCGTGCGTGCGTGCGTGCGTGTGTGTGTGTGTGTGTGTGTGTGTGTGTGTGTGTGTGTGTGTGTGTGTGTGTGTGTGTGTGTGTGTGTGTGTGTGTGTGTGTGTGTGTGTGTGTGTGTGTGTGTGTGTGTGTGTGTGTGTGTGTGTGTGTGTGTGTGTGTGTGTGTGTGTGTGTGTGTGTGTGTGTGTGTCTGTGTGTGTGTGTGTGTCAACGGACGATAACATTTGAACCACTCGATCGATTTTTATCGGACAAATCTTATTCTCTTCATTTGGGAGACTACGTTGAAGTACGTAATCTATTTTTCGATTTTATCGATTTTCTTTTGTTTTATAACCATGAAACGATTTTGAAATCGTTGATTTGAAGTTTAAAATCATAAACTTTTCTCGTAAAATCTTCAAATTACCTACATTTTCTTTTTTTAATATTTAAATTATCTCTAGTCTGCCATTTGTTTTTAATGAAGATGTAGTTTATACTTCTTTAATGAATTTCACAAAAAATATTTAATTTATATCGACTCAAAATTTTAACCACTTATTATACTTGTTGAGTAAAATATTGTATCAAAATATCAATAGATTAGCTTCATTCGTTTTTAATAAAAAAAATTATTTTAGTTAAAAAAATGAGTTTTCTTTGTTCAATGATATAGCAAAATTAAAAATTACCCGATCATCTTTAAATTTTGCACAATGATGTCTTTTTTTATCTTAGAACCAAGTTTGTGCCCAAAGAAATCCAATCAACACGATTAAAGATATTTGAGATTCAAATTTTTTTTTCATATTTTCATACACCATTTTCTAAGAAATTTTTACAAACTAAAAAATTAAAGTTAAATTTTGTACAATAAGTTTGAAAAAATAAAATATATATGTAGAACACATGCACGTTAGTAATACCCAATTATTTACCTACTTTGATGTAAACAATCAATGTTCTAAAAGAATAACTTTAGTTTGAGGAAACTAATTGCCAATGAATTGATAGCGGTTTATATTGTAGTTATTATTACTTCCCCAGTATGTTTTTCAATTGCCAAAACAAGATTGATTTCTATTTATTCTCGGCGAATTTGATTGAAAATTTCTCGAAACTGGATCAAATAAAAATTGCAGCAGTCCTCGTTGTAAAATCCAAACCAAATATAATTAAGGGGTATATATACGTACGCGCGTCCTCGCCGAGATTTGCGCACGCGAATATACAGCGCGCGCGGTCTTGTCTGTTTAGCCTCGACAAACGATCGTGCATCAATGTGAGCCCGTAATTCAATTAGACGGCCCTGTAATAGCAGAGGTGTTCCACTTTCGCCGGGTGTAATTGTTTATGCTCGCGTGAGTGCGAGTTGCTTGATACGCGCATGGGCGCGCGAGCCTTGATTCGATAAATCTGCAGGCTAATAATGTCGGTCGGGCGCGTGCTCGACGACACTAGAAGAGTAATGGTAATCGATAAAAATCTTGCATTACCAGCTGTATATAAGTTTATTTTGCAAATCTAATCAAAGCGTGTATACGTATATGCACGTAATGCTGCTACTGGCGGTGGTTCTACATTAGGATTGGAATTATCGAGCGTGCAAAATAAACGGTTCACTAAACCCAGAATAATCCTTTCGCGGATTGAGACGATAATTAACGTGATGTGCCGTTTCCTTGCGCCAGATTGAGTTTGTATAGCTGTTTGCTTCACATCATATTTTAGAAATATAATATCGTATCCAAAAAATTTTTCGATATAAAAATAAACCAATCGCCCTAGCCATCATATTAACAAAAAGCCTCTACATACTTTTCGTAAATTAAAAATGTCAAGTACAAGAAAAAGTAAACTACAACCGTATCTTTATATACACGTCGTATCTGTAATCCCGCGACGATGGGAAAAACACTTGCGCGTTCGCGAAGCCTGCACACGGAGCAAAAAATCGAGCGCGCTTCCTGCTCGAGATCTCCGAGATAACTCGCGATTACGTGTGTGCACGCGCGCGCGCAAGAATAACCGGGTCCCATTGTATACCTGTTATTGTGCGCCGGGCGGAAATTTGATCCGCCGTATCGGGTGAAACGAAAGCCCCTCCGCCGAAGGACATCGCGCACGGCAGCAGTAGCAGCAGTGTAAGGACCAGAGTGTAAGCTATTTCGCGTTTATAGACGCGCGTAGAGAGAAGGCACTCAAGAAATTGCATATTACGCTCGCTGCACCAGGCGGCATGTCGGGTAATCGATATTTCATTTACCAGGCCTCGCTCGAGACTCCCGACGGATAATGGTTGCACCGCCGCCGCGCGCCTGGCAGCGGTGCTGCTGTGGCTAATGCATGCACGCGCTACACCGGCGCAGCAAAGTTCTTCGGCACGGAGAGTAAGTAGGGAAAAAATTGCGTGCGCGCAGGCTGTGGAGCCGCGGAAATCGTATTGATCCTGCATCTCGCGAGTGAAGTTTGATCGTGTAAGATGTATATGTATACGTTACCTTGCGGATGATGGGCGATAGGTCATCCGTGCGGAGTTTACAAGTATAAGAGTGCATCAATCGTTGCGGAGAGAGTGAAATGGAACGCGAGGATTGCGAAAAGGAGGAAGAAAAATAATGTCGCCTTGTTGGTATTCGGAAAGATTGAGTGGGGGACAACATTTTTCGGAAAAGTTTGCCCGGCCATAAGTCGCTAAAGAAAACGGGGGAAAAGACGCATGCGTTTAGCAAAGTAAATATTTGGCTGATCCGAAGTTCAACTACTCTCCGGTCATATACATGCGGCGAAATTTACGTATGACACAGTGTACCCAAGGAATGTGCAATTTTTTACGCCCCTATATAAAAGCGTGCGCGCGCGTCCCATATCGTATAAAGTATACGGAATCGACAAAAAAGGCCGAGAATCGTCGTCCTCTTCTCTCGCATCGAGTCATCCTGGACTTCCGCCTCTTTGCGATTGATAAACTTCCGCATCACAATACACCACTATGCGCACAAACTCCTTGCCCGCCCAACATCGAGGAGGAAAGAAAAGCCGCGCGTCTCAGCGCAGAGCCAATTCTGTTAGGACCAGTGTACCCTCTATATATATACGCGCGTATAGTGTAAGAAAAGTTGGAGAACTTGGCCTTACTATACAACGCCCTTATCTCCGGCGTATACAATTTAATTCGCAAATCGGTATAATCCCGAGGAAGAATATATATACGAGCAGCAGCCGCACACAGCGCGAATCCCAGAGGCATGCGCATGCACAATACGACGACGACGACGAGGAGGCCGCCACCGCGCGTATTATACATAAAATCGAGAAAAAGTCGCGCGCAATTGTTTAGTCCATAAATATACGCGGCCGAGCGCGCGTGCGAGCATGTAGGTACTGTGCTGCTCTATACAACACACAGACACATACGCTACAATATATACGCGGCGTGTATTACACGCGTGTTCGCGCTGCTTTGATATTCCGTACACGGGTGCAAGGCTTATTGCGCGCAATTTTACACGATCGCGCCGCCAGACGTAGATAGGCGAACCCGTTGTGCAAAAGGGAGAGAGAGGGTGGGTTGGAGGAAAGTCTCTTTCTTCGCAATACAGATGCAACGCCGTAACCTATATATATGCATACCTACTACGCGCTCTGTTTACCCCTCCGACGGAGTTCCTTCGTGTCCGGATGCCGTCGACATGCGACTGCGTCGGACGTAAATTTCAGGGACGACGACGCCGGGCGATGAGTTGTTTAAGCGAGCGCGCGACAGGGGATGAGCGTGGGCAATGAAGAGTTACGCAAGTTATGTGTTGCGTAATGAAGACAAATCGCGCGGCCCGCGACGAATTAGCTGCTTGCGTACCCCGCGGTAGGATACGCGCGGAGGGCTGTATACCTCGAGAGCACGCCATCACTTTTGTTTAACGAGGGGGTGTGCTGTACAATTATTTGCCGTGTCCGCATTGATTGCTCGGCTGTTTGAGTCTGAGCGATTGCTGCGAAAATTTCGCTTGAATTTCGTAACAAATCCGTGGCAATCGCAGAGGTTGCCGCGAGACATCGAGTATTATATATATATGTGTGTGTGTGTGTGTGTGTGTGTGTGTGTGTGTGTGTGTGTGTGTGTGTGTGTGTGTGTGTGTGTGTGTGTGTGTATGTGTGTGTGTGTGTGTATATATACACACACATGTATATATTGTGCATGGCACGAAGAATAAATTGATTGTTTCGAGCTACGATTTCATAATTTAAATGAAAATATATAATAATAATACATTCACCTTTACAAATCTTTGTTAATTCCTAACTTAATCTACTGCTCTCAAATCTGGTCACCATTTACGGATACTCTTAAAAATAAACTTGAGTCAATTAATCATAAATTCCTTCGATACGTGGCGTTCAAAGCAAATAGGCCCATTAGCCTGTTTGATCACAATTACACTGAAATGGCATCTTTATGCAATATTCAAACCATAAGCTCACTTTACCACTACCATCACTGTCTCCTTACGTTTCAAATTATTCATAATGTTATTCACTGTCCTCAATTAGTCTTTTCTGTAATCGTCTTCTCACCTATTCTCTACGTAACCATAGAATTTTGTTAGAGTCTCTTTCACATTCTAATTTCGGTTTTTATTCGTCAATAAACCAAATGAAACGTTTTTGGAATCTTCTACCTGCTAGTCTAACGAGTGTGCAGAATCTTTCAAGGTTCAAACCGGCTGTAAAATCCTTAACAATAAACTATTAGCAATTTACTACTAATGTAACCGACATATATAACAGTTTTATTTTATCTGTCTATAATTGGTCTTCTAACATTGTTTGATAATCTTCTCTTAATAATCGCTATCTTGATAATTATTATATGTTTTACTTTTTTTCTCTAAAGGGGTCTATGCCCATATAATGAACAAATAAATGAATAAATAAATAAATAAATTCAAGTTGATGTTAATTTTCAATGATTGTCAATATTAATATGATGAGTATATATCGTCGCGCGGACGAAAAAGAGCCAATCACTTCCAAGTTTCACGCGAAGAAAAGCCAAAGTATGGGTCTGAGGCGAAGAAGAGCCAACAAACGGCTATATAACGCGAAAAAAGCCAGTTTGCGCCCTCCCAGACGAAGAAAAGCCAGTTTGAGTCTTCCCAGACGAAGAAAAGCTAGTTCGCGCCGTCTCTGGATGAAAAATACTTAAATTAGTGCCGAGAAAGTAACATTTAGTTGATATCTTATAGATAAATGCCAGATAATAAGATAAGATAAATATAAAAAGGTAAGATAAAATTCAGATAATAAAATAAGATAATGATAAAATGTTAAAATAAAAAGATGATTAGATAAGATTATTAGATAATTAGTAGATGATTAGATGTCGTCAGTTGGCACTTTTCCTCTAGGAACAGCGCAAACTGGCTTTTCTTCGTCTGGGAAGGCGCAAACTGGCTTTTTTGCGGTATAGCCATTTGTTGGCTCATCTTCGTCTTAGGCGCAATTTTGGCTTTTCTTTGCGAGAAACTTATAAGTTTTATAGAAGTTGGCTTTTTTTGTACCGCGCGACGATATATGAAACATGATTTACAAGGATTAACAGTATATTTTTAAAGTTGAGATGCATGAAGAGACTTGTATTTTTTATCACACTTTGATATAATACTTTTATTAAATATGTTTAGCATTATTATACGCAATATGTTATAAGTTTGCTAAACTTTTATTATCCTTTTTAACTTATAATCATTCTTATCTTTTGGTTAATAAGAAGATGTACTAAGAATAATTATTTTTTTTTTTGCTTTCAGGTAATTGTCTTGATAACTAACATTTAGAAATTATGATATAACACTGCTCTTCGCTAATTGGTAAGTTTAAAAATAAACGTATTCTTTAATATTGGCGTACACATTTCAATTTTATATAAATTTTGTTTTATTAATGCTGTTTATTTACGATAAATACAAACATAACGGAGATTATTTTGTTACAAAAATTAATTAAGTACTCTACCTACAAACACATTAAGAATTTATTTATATAAAGCATGCAACGCGGTATTTTATATTCATTAATGTTTGATTGTAAAATTTGCACGTAAAATAAATTAAACTTGCAATTAATTTAAATCTTAAAATAATTTAAAATCATTAACTCTGTTTTAATTATGTTGAAGTATTAAGTGTATGTTAGCTTGAAAACTCTTTATTTGAAGTATTTTTTCATAATTAGAAGTTAGTGTTACAATGGAATCCAATCAATCCACAATACACCTTAAAAATTTCTTTAATTAAGTAATTTTCAATACAATCATATTTTATTTTTCCACTTGAATAAATTCTTAAAAGCATAACCAATTGTAATTTATTCCAATAACGTTTCAATTAATTGTCTTTGAGTAAGGCGATTCAATCAGCCGAATGAAGTTCAATGGGAAAGTAATCATTGAAGCATAACATTAGAAAGTTAATAATTGAACGGAAAATCCGATGTCCACGAGATAATGCCTCGTACATGTGTGACGTATACACGCTTACTCGCGCATCGAGTTCACTGCGACATTACCAATAATTACAAATCAACTTTGTAATTGTTATGCGAAATAATAACAAAGTGTGAATGTGTATATGCGTATGTATCATGATAAAAGATTCTCTGGAAAATAGGAAAATTATACAGTATCGGACAATCTTCATGACAGTTGCAATAAACATTGTCGTTGACGCGGAAACGTAAAACCATTAAAAAGGCTGGCAGAACGATTGCCAACTTTTTATCACAAGACCAAGTTGGCGATTTGTATATTTCTATCAGTGGTAGCCTAACATTTCTTATTAGGTTGGTTATGAAATAGTTAATAAGTTATAAATTGCATTATAGTAATTTTATAAAAACGTCTTCATTTTACATTGTTACGACATTTCATAGAAATGCTATAATTGTTCAGTTGCAACTCTTGTAATTTACATAATATTTTTAATTATATTTTTTCAATTATGATTCATTGTTATATATACTTTAATTTTATTAGACAACATGATTCAAGTGTTTTACAAAGATTTTTTCCATAAATGGCAAAAAGTCGGTTCATATCATTTTCTTTATTGATAAAGATCTGGAGAGAGAGAGAGAGAGAGAGAGAGAGAGAGAGAGAGAGAGAGAGAGAGAGAGAGAGAGAGAGAGAGAGAGAGAGAGAGAGAGAGAGAGAGAGAGAGAGAGAGAGAGAGAGAGAGAGAGAGAGAGAGAGAGAGAGAGAGAGAGAGAGAGAGAGAGAGAGAGAGAGAGAGAGAGAGAGAGAGAGTAGGTATTTTATTCGTTCTCTCCGGGTTTTCTGCTACGTCCATATAAGATATAAATAATTTATAGTCCGCATATTTTCGTGGAGGATTAATTCTCCTGTTCTTACATATATGATTGTCATTTAAGTCACAGTATGATGTACATGCCGAAAAACAGTTACGACTATCATGTTAATTTAATGTTAATTATATGTATAGACGTAACTATACGTTCAAAATTTAATCATCAAGTCAGACTTATTTTGATTCCGTTAGATTGAATCCAAATAACATTATATGGAAGTTTTTTATTTAAAAAAATACATTTATTGAGTTTTCTTTGATAATATTTAACATGCAAAAGAAATATAAAAATCTGGTGCAAAAAAACTAAATTTATTCTTTTCAGTAGTACTGAAACGCCTGCAAATCATCATTTATTTGTACATTTGCGTAGAATGTGTGGTATAAAGTATGCGTTAAAATTGCAAACAAGATTTTAAGAAAATTTTAAAAACTTTTTAAAAAGTCATACAATTTTTGACAAAAGATTACAAATGAGTCATTGACTTGACTTGAATAAGACATAAAACTTAATATTTTATTTTAAAAAATGTACATACATACATTTTAATGTATTTTAATGAATCAAACGTCGTAAATTGTAAAACCAGCAAAATGCATTAATTTATTTGTAGTTCGCGTTTATCGCAATAAATTCTATCGTTATTGAATCATAAAAGTAATGATTTTTACTATTATAAATCTTTCAACAAATGTTATAAATTCAAATTTACGTCCTAACATATAGAAGAGCAGGACACATTATTGCTCTTTACTATCACTGTAGAAATAGCGCACTTTTATTACCCAACAATAATAACGCATCTGCAATTATCAAAGTATCACGACTGCTTTTACATTAATTGCCCCGAATCTAGGGCTATATCGCGCTGCTATACACATGCATTGGAAAAAGCACATTCTCATCACGCGCCAATATATAAGCCCATAGAAATATTTAAACAGCCACTAAAGAGCCTCATCTGCTGCCGGGCCGTATCATTACCGACGAGGGTATGACGAGCCCGTGCCCAGCGATAAATTTCAACTTCTCGCTTTAAAGACTCGACAAAAAGAACGGTCTTAATAACGCGGAATGAGAAAGACGAAGCTCGTGCGCGCGCGCAGGAAAGTTTTCGGTAAGTATGACGCTCACTCGTGCGCGCCGCAGAGTCGTTACGGCTCCTTTCACTTCGACCCACTAATTTCGGGAGTCATTGAAAGAGGTATAAGGCGAGAGAGAGGGGGAGAGGGAGCTAGCCGCTCACGCATTCACCGTAACCATAAGACCCGGTAGGAGAAGAAGAAGAAGTAGGTATATAGAAGAAGAAGAGAGGAGGAAGAAGAAGAAGAAGAAGAGGGAGGAAAAATGCGGGAGCTCGCGCAGCAGGGAGTTTGCACTCGCGAAACTCCGGATCGCCCCATCTTTCCTCTCTCGGCGCGCGTCAAAGAGTAAATAAAAGCTCTCCCTCTCTTTTCGCGACTTAGAATTGAAAATATAGGCACGCAGTTGGATTTCTGCCCATTCAACGACATCCGCCAACTCCCTCTCTCTCCCTCTCGCACGTGCGCAAAGTCCTCTCTCTCTTTCTCTCTCCCTTACGCGTGAGAGAGCGCAGGATGCAGAAAAGTTCAACGACACTCTTATAGAGGATCGATGCGCGCGCACGCAGATGTGCACGCGACTGTATGCGCGACAAGGCCGGGGGAAAAGGAGAGAATTACCGAGCGAATGTGTTATATATCTATACCTATATACGGCGCCACCGTGAATTAAATTCGAGGTCAGCGGGTCAGGCGCGCTGCCATGTACAAAGGCTGTGCGTGTGACTTGAGGCTATAATATTATGTGTGTATTTCGCGCGTCTTCCTCCTTTCATCGGTTTTTTCTCACGAACGCGGTATATGCACACATACACAGACGCTCGCGAGCTTTAAGAGACATACGGCGAGATCTCATTAACCGTCTGTGATAGAGTTACGTCGCCCGGCGCGGAAGTGCACACTGCGCGGATACCTGCCGCTCGCTCGCGTCTCTTTTCGGATATAAGTGCGCCGCCGCCGGCGAATATTGTCGGCGCCGCGCGTCGGAAGATTTATTCGCTTTTTAGAGGCGGCGTTTATCGTCCCCCCCCCCCATTCCGCGCTATATAATACCACACACTACTCGCGAGTTCTAATAAAATTTCTCGCGCTCGCGAGCGTGTGGCCATTCAAAATTCGGCCCGGAAAGTTGCCGCGGCTGGCATGGAAAGCTTTGGAAACCGCGGCCTCGCTGCGAATTGCGCGGAACAAAAGCGCACTCTAAAATTAAGAAAATTTCCAAACTAGTATTAGCGCGCGGCAAGTGCGCAAACTACCATAATATGCGTGCGTATGTCTATATGGCAATAATAATAATAACAGTTTACATAAATTATGATGGTGTGTGCGCGTGTGCGTGTAGTTTATTTGCCAACCTGCAATATCGATTATCCGAATTTTAGATAAGGATTGGGACCGCCGCGCAGGAAATTGTGTGTATTTAACAACGGCGGCTGGGGAATAAGAGATATATATATACGCATAAAGCGAAATTGAAGGGCGACTTTAAAAGTTTGCGCGAGCTCTATATGTTCATGAGGCGCGCAGCCGCGCTTTGAAATGCATACGCGCGTGTCCCAGTGAAAGAGGCGTTTTATCATATTCTGTTTAAAAATTCCATTTACAACTTGGAGCGCGAGAACTCCAAGGAGCTTTTTGTTTTAATGTAAAATTTTAATTATTTCGGCCGCGTGCGTGCGGGCGCACGGCACTGTGCGTCTTTATAACTCTATTTTCCTGTTTATTACCGCGGCGACCTTTTAATAACTTTGCTGGCGAAAACTTTTGCACATTACAAGTCTTATAAAATAACCAACGTTTGTGAATGTCTCATCGAGTCATAATTTATTCATTCTCCGCGTGTAATTTAATTGCTTTACTAATACACGTTGTTTTCTAAAGGAAGATTACACTGTTACACGCGGACAAAAATAGAAAACATGTTTTTGATTTAGAAGACTTAGGACTGGATTTGTTTTGAATTTTCAAGTTTGCGGTTTTCTCGAAAAGAAAGCTTATCATAAATCCTTTTACGCTTTCCTTTTATGGACTAAATTCTACTAAAGGGACCTAAATATGTAATTTTTGGAAAATTTATAACTTTACATGTGCGCACTTTGTGTATTAATTTATTAATCAAAATTCACATAAAGAATTTATGAAACATAGTTATGAAGAATGATTTCAAAATTAATTTAAATTATAATTAATATTAAAGTATTTTATTAATAAAATGTACACCAACATGTAATGTATTCAAATTTTGAATGAAATTGGTATTGTTGTAATTATTCTATTTTAACTAAAAATAATTTTTAGATTTTGCAATGATTATATTGCATTTACACTTAAATAGAAAATTCCAATGTTACTATTGGGTGATGAGAAAAGTAAGTTTTTACAGCTAGCGTTAATGTTCTAAATGATATTAGAAGACAAACGAATTCATTTTAATTATGCCTCTTTTTCCTTTATTTTATAAAATTGCATACTATAACTGTTTTGAATAACGGCGCATTTAGTGTAATAGAACAAAGAGTCTTTATATTTATTCAAATGTTTTGTACAATTACAATGTACTTTAATGGAACATTTAGATTAAAAAAATTTATACAATAGTTAACAATAGCCAAGGCTATATCACAACGCATGTGGTTAATATTATTGTAATGTTATTATTTTATATTTTTAGAATATATAGAAAGAACATGCAGATTTTATTTTCTCGACTGGAAGTTCTTATTAATCAGTAAGATATAGAGAATAGGACGTATGTTACTCACAGTTGTGATTACTGTCATTTATTGCGCATTTTTCTGCTTTACACGTTATAATTCGTAAAAACCTAGAATTCACTTTTTTGAATAAATACTTATTTGAAAAATCGTTGTTTGTTATTTAGAACGCCAATCACGAAAATCATCCATATTTACTGTAAACCTCAAGATTTGACGAATTTTCATTTGATTTATTTCACTGTTTTATATAAATATTATGCAAAAAGTTTTAACTTTTAGATATAACTATTTATATAAAAGTATTTATATTTTTGCTTCAAAACAACACTGCTACAAATAAATAATATATTTCAGCATCATTATGATAACATTGACCTACTACTGATATCTATAATTGATAATGTTATTCTAAAATATTTTGTATTCAAAACAAAAAAGTATAACTGTAATCAGTATCCCAAATCACACCTACTAAAAGGATGTAATACTTCATTCGCAAAAAACACACAGGAAAAAACGCAAGATAAAAGGTTCGCAATTTATGTTTGAATGCGCGCTCACGCGAAGCTAAAAAATTAATCAAGGCCGAAGACTTTCATTCAGGGCAGAAAAAAAAGGCATTTTCTTTTATTATAGAACTTTTATAACGAGTCAAAATATGCGCTTTTATTTGCGTAAAGAAGCTTGAATAAAAAATTTTTAATTACGCAAGGTTGTAATTCGCGTTTTAATTAACTTTATAATACGTAACTAATACAAGAACCTCGCTAAAAACTATGTAATTCGAGGAGTCATGTACTACAACGCCGTTGTCTCCGAAATACATTGTAGAGATTAAAAAACAAAACTGTCGACAATCGTTTTATCAGTATCCATATATTTACAAAGGAAAAGCAATGGCGACGTATTATCAACTCTTCATTTATACATCACGTCAGCGGTGTAATTTAACTTTGGAAGAGTTCAACATATTACCACTTAATGCTCAATTATACTATAACACATTGTTTTCGGGCCAGACAATACGACGGTGAAAACCAAAAAATAGACAACACCGATAACCCATTATCAAACAATTGTCGGTCGATAAAAGCCAACCTTGAAACAAACACAAATAAAAGCACCTACATAAAGACGACGAAAAATGACCCTTACATCAACCGCTCTTTATCTCCAATGCACCAGCATTCTATATATACACCCCGGGTGCAAAATCCCCTCGCCTATGGCTATCGACACACCCCTCTCTCTTCCATCGACGCAACCCCACTCATCCCCATCCAAAAAAAAAAAAACGAAAGAGACGTCAGAGAGAGAGAGAGAGAGAGAGTCCAGTCTCTCTTCTGTGCTACTACTGCTCTTCTCCCGCCCTACTCCTTACCTCTTCAGCGCGCGTATAGCGTATACTCGAGCGCTCGCTCGCGGGGGCGAGATCCTCGCGTCGCTGCGGCTTCCATCCTCCTCCTCCTGTGCGAGAGGCGCAGCGCATTCAACAGGTACACACTACAGTCGCTCTTTCTCCTCTCTTCCCCTCCGCTCTCGCGGCACCTATATATCTCTCTCTCCGATCGCGAGCGAGCGAGCTAGCTCGCGCGTAAGAGAGAGATAGAAGAGAGAGTGAGAGAGAGAGAGAGAGAGCGAGTCGCGGTGCGCAGCCGCCGCCGGTATATACGCGGCTGGGGATATAGCCGCCGCCGCTGCCGACGGCGACGACTATACGGCGGCGAGAGAGAGAGAGAGCAAGAGAGAGTATAGCAGCAGCGGCCCGGTAACTCGCGCGCGCACCGCGCTCTCGCACACACTCCTCAGTTGGACGCCGACCGTCGCTCGGCTCGCTGTGTTTTCGTGCGCAGCGCTCGCGAGTACGCCGCCGGCATCCTATATATATATATATATATATACTTATAATATACTTATACTTTATAGTACACATTACACATCCTACCGCTTCGTCGTCGCGTTCTTCTCGTCGCCGCGCCCGTGCACGATCACGCGTTATATATATATATATACAGGTAGTGTATGTTTGCGTTGAACTCGTAAAAGTTCGCCGTGTGCTCATAGGGCTCGAGTGTTGGACACACACACATGTAAGAGTTGGAATTTCGAGTGCTAGCTATAGGCGCTCCTGCTGCTACTATTTCACGTTGTAATACGCTGCGGCTGCTGCGCTGCGACAACACACTGCCAAGGGGGAAGGGACCGGCGACCGCTCCTCTCATCTGCTGCTGCTGCACCCATACCCCGGCGCTCGATGCAACTCGAGGTTATTATCATTATTATTATGCTTCTTCTTCCTCGTTCTCTTCTTTTTTCCACTCGATCTCTCTTTCTCCCTGTCTCCCTGTTCACCTCCCCGCTGGGCTTTTAATGCAGTGCACAACACCGCGCCGCTGCGCTATCGCCCCCCGCGCGCGTCCCTGCGCATCGCATTGTTCACGCGGCCGCGAGAGAGTGCGAGCATCATGTGTGTGTGTGTATGTAGATGTGATAATATATGGGCGCGCGAGCTGTGATCATCGGCGACTGCTCTGCCGTGTTTTGTAGGTCGCGCGCGGCTCCTCTCGTGCGCGCCTGCATCGCTCTATGCGTCAAATATATAGTAATAGCGTAATAGTAGTAGACGGTGCAGCCGTCCGGCGAGTGAGTGAGCGCGTTTTTCCTCCCTCGCGGATTTCCCCGGGTAAATTCAGCCGTTGCTGACGGGCTGAGCAGCTGAAAACTTGAGATGCGCGCGCGCGCGTCAGGAGATTGATACCCGAGTGTTCACTAATTGCTCGTTAAGAGGAAAAATCCTCCAGAAGAATATGTCGAGGACGATGGTTGGTATTTCCATCTACCTCCCTCTCTCGCGTATCAAATCGCGGAGTTTTATCAAACCGCCGCAGGAACAACTATCCCGTACATGTAATCTCACTCTCTCTATCTGTCATATGTGTCTAGTCAACACACGCGCGTACAACCCGTCGCGATATAATAACGCGTTGTTTTTCCTCCTAGCTGCCCGCTTATATATATTCACTCTTTATGCTCCTTCTCCGAAACCGCAACGACACACACACACAGATACTAAGAACGATAATGCCATACACGCGCGTGACGCAAGCACGTCCAAAAGGAAACGCACAAAAGTCGAAAAATCCAGCTACACGGACGTCGACTATTAAGCAGGTTCTATATACACATAGCCTTCCCTCTCCCTTGCGCGCACCAGCTCTCTCTCGCCGCTGCCGCGGTTCTTGACACTGACGCGAGCCCGAGCACGTGGTACCGGCCCCGCCAGTCAGCAGCACACGGCGCCTACCTCTCTGTCTCTGTCTCTCTAATCGTCCCACGGCTGTCATTTTTCCCGCGCGCCTCAACATTCGCCGAGTCATTTTTTTTTTCGCGGCTTCTTTTTTCGCTATATAATCGCGTTTCTCTTCTTTCGCGAGCTCTGCGTTCGTTCGCACGACCGTGCGTATTATAATAAGAATACCTGCACGTGTATATAGGTCTACGCTCTTGCGATTGTCATCGCGGCATTAGCGCTCGCCGCGCGTAAACACGAGCGCAAACTACCCATAGTGCGCACGTCGGCACGCAGCTGATTTATATACGTAGCTCGTGCACCTCGTTTTTTCCCCCAGCACGCTGCACGCTGTCTCTCGCAAGCTTCTTCTTTCCCTGCATTGTGTAGCGCACTTCCCTCTCGGTGTATACATGCGAACGAAAAAAAAAACAACAAGAAGCGAGTAAAACCAGCGAGCTATCTCTGTCTGCCTGCGCAGAATTTTCCCAGCACCGCTCAAGTCCAGGGATCGTAGAGATCTCTCGTCTCCGCATCCTCCGTAAGCAGGCATCAGAGTATTAGCAAGCAGCAGCAGCCGTCGTCGTCGTACCCGGCGTTACCATCGTCATCATCATCATCCCGGCCTTCGCGGATGTTGTTCACGCCGGCGAGGGCTGTAGCAGCAGCGTCGTCGTCGCCACGCACTACCAAAACAAAGCCCAGCGCCCCGCCGCCCATCATCCCGGCAAAATAGCAGCGGGCGAAATCAAGTACCAGCCGTTCGTCGAGCAGCAGCAGCAACATCGCGCGCTACTAGCCACGGCAGCGTACTACAGCTGTAGCAGCAACGGCCACATACCGACAGCGCAGACGGCGGCGACGACGACGACGGTGGCTGGTTCCGAGCTGATTAATGGATTCGATTTGTTGAATCGGCGAAAGAGGGACGACCACGCGGCCGAAAAAGCAGGAGTTGCTGCTAGTGCTGCAGGGGAGGAAACGGAGGAGGATATCAGCCAGACCATGAGAGACGGCGTGTTCGACGTCAGCGTAAGTTTATTATTCTAGTTTCTCTTTCTCTATACCGCTCGATAGAGAAGCACCTATATAACGTCGTCGCTTCGGAGGCGTGCACGTGTGTGTGTGTGTGTGTGTGTGTGTGTGTGTGTGTGTGTGTGTGTGTGTGTGTGTATATATATAGTTGTGTTTATATATACGTATACGATGAGTGTACGTGTGTGTCTGTATACGGCAGCGCGAGGATCCAGCGAAACAGGCGGGCCGCGTAATTGATGTTGTGTTGCCGTAGATTAGCAGATCGTAATCCTGCGCCGCAGGACTGCTGCTGCTTGCCGGAATTGTCAGCCGCCCTCTGCAGCCGCTTGCGTGTATACATACCTATTGCGCATACACGCGTGTATGTATGTACATACATGCATGCATGCATGCACACGCGCCCACAGAAACACAAATGCGTCAGTAGTGTACTGGGGCACAGTGGCCGGCCAACGCGCCCGCTGCACCTAAGGCATTCGGAAATCCCATGAGCAATCGAGAAGCGGCACAGCAGCAGGGTGCGTGTGCTTTATGCAAAGTTGCCGCGCGTATTGTTTCCCGCGCGCGTGATAACGGAGAAGGAGCGGAGAGGTGTGTACGCCTCGCAACTCTGAGAGTACCGGGAGTAGCTGGCCACGGAATTTTCCAATTACCTTATTAAAAGTTGCCACGAGCGCGGGTTTTCTCGTTAGTCTGAAGGCGTCTACGTAAACGTCATGCGCGTGATGCGCGCCTCAATTTTGAATTTAATCAGCACTTGCGTTTTTGGCAGGGGTGCGACTTTCGTTTTGCTTTCAAACGGCCGGGGTTGGGGACGATTTTAAAGTAATTAGTGTGAAAGGATGTCGTGTGGCTGACGGAATTCGTATAGTTGATTAATGCGCAACTTTATTTATGATAATTGAGCTGTGTGTATTTGAATACCGTGAAATTCGTGACAGTATAGTTATTGTTTGAAATATTTTCGAACGGTACCCTGTCCTGAGTGGACGTGGAGGTTGTAAAACAAAGTGATAAATAATAATTGCGTTGACGTTGTCATTTTTATTGTATTATAAGTTTAAGTGGTAGTGGGTTCGGTATTTTAAAATTAAAATTTACGTAAGTTTTTCTCATTACATAAGAGACGAATAACGTCGTAAAACTGGGTATGGGCAGGATAATACTCAGACAATTTTTGATGAAATTATAAAATATATAATTAATACATCTATATTGAGTATTTTTTAATTAACTAGGTGATTGAATGACTAAAATTGTTTCGAATTTAACCGGGAAACCAAAAAATGAAAGAAAAAATAATTGAAACTGTTGCAATGCTACCTTCGAATAGCTAAAATTGAATCTATTCAAGAGGATGTTAATAAAAAAAGAGCACCAAATTTGGTTGCGTCATTATCAGAAAATTACATTTTATGCAGCTCGATCTATCTAACTTTTATTTTCAATTTGAACCGCAGTCCCTACTTTTTCTCGACATTTTTACGCGTATAAAGAGGATGTCACGACTTTAGGAAACTTTTATCAAAATTTGCATTCGAGAAGCGTGAAATTCTTTTTTTTAATGGTTTCCATAGGCAGAGATTAAGTACTTTTTTTCAAATAAGTATCTTTGAACAACAAATTTTAACTCTCATTTCCTTGAACCTTTAATAATTTATCAAACAAAAAGTTATCAAGAATACCCTTTTCAAAAGGAGTGCCCGATAGAATATTAATTGCATTAGCTTTGAAGTAGCAAAAGGATAGATTTAAAGAGTTCTAAAAATAGGAAATAACTAAAACTACCATAATGTTTTTAAAAGAAGCGATCTTTTGTTGGGATAAATTAAACAATTTCTGGAAAACAATGGTAAAATTTTGAACAATACAAAAGCTTTACAATATTTTATGGATTTAAATTAAATTTTCAATTTTAAAACTATTTTATTTACATAAGAAGAAAACGCTCGCATTGTAGTATAGCAGCGATAATTTTAGTATTCACGAACCAGCAATAAATTTGAAAAACTCATAATCCATTATTATCCGTTATTTTCCGCTGAAATAATTTACTATACCATTTGAAAGCTTAAGTACGTAGTATTTATTATACCATAACGTGTGCGTTAACGTTTCATATTTAGTACTATTTTATGCCATCGTGCATTAATTAACCGTTTATCTTAAATTGTGCCAAATAAATCTGTGACCCAACATTTAGCAGAATTAAAAAATTTTTCTTTTGACAATCGAAATTCCCAATGTTCTCTTTAAACTTACAATACAACAATCGAAATTCCCAATGTTCTCTTTAAACTTTTACAGCTCCGACACACGCGCGTTAATTCACGACGAGCTTGTCGTCATTTTCCATAATTTTCCGCATTCACACGGGCAAAACCTCCGAAGCGAGAAAACGAGAAAAAAGAAAAGAGCGTGTATAAGAGCGAGAAAGACAAAGGCAGCAGCCCTTATTTCTCACACACAGCGGACACATCGAATCGGCATGCGCCTGTCGCACATAGCGTGTGTCGCGCGCGCTACTATGTGCAGTGCAGAGTACAGAGAGAGAGAGCCGCGTTCGCATTTTCGGTGCAGCAGCAGAACGGCGACGTTGTACGCGCGCTGCGAGGGTGGATTCTTGCTCGCGTGCATTGTGTGCAGCAGCAGCAGAAGCTAGCAGCAGCCTCCGTGTGTTACATATTTCGGCCGTATACACGCGCGACTGCCACTGCCTCTCTCTCTCTCTCTCTCCGCCTATTTTTATTTTCTGCATGCGCTCCACGCCGCCGCCGGCCGGAGGAGAAGCACTGCAGCAGCCCATTACTAACAGCCGGTCGACTTTCATAACGCCTATAGCTACGTGCATTTTTACCGGGCGCACTACGCTGCTGCTGCTGCTGCATACGATTAATGCACACACACACACACACACACACACAACACACACATACACAGAGAGGTAGGCACGGTATTATATAGCTCCCGGACCTTTCTCCCCCGCGTCCGCGTTCCCGAAGGCCGCGGTATCTTTGTTATTTTCTTTTCCCTCTCGATCGGAGCCGAGAGAGATTCAGCCGAGCGACCTTCGAGCTATCTCTCTCCCCACACTCTTTCACTCTCTCCTTCCGCGTGCAAACGTATAATTCGCGTCGCCGTATATATCAGCGCGGAGTGCGGAGAAAAGAGAGCGGAGAGATCGAAAGTAGCTCGATATACACTTATGTCAGCGCGCGGGCGACGTAATTAATTTAACACTCGGCGTATACTCCGGATGAATCGAAACAGTGACTTTCCCTCAATCTCGCGAGCCCTTCGGACAAGGATTTACCGAGCGGGTATACGTCAAAGGCCGACTGAGTGTAGTTCCCCTCTCCCCCATCCCCCGCATCCTATAGTTTGACCAACGAGATATATACGCGCAGAGAGCCGCGCGTAGACCGCCAATTCGACTCTTACATCCGGGACACATTTGCATATATCGATATAGAGCAGTGCGAGACGCGCAGACATGGAGAGATGCTGCTGCTGCTGCTGCTGCTGCTGCTGCGGGTACGCGTATTTGCATGCAAGTTACACAGAGAGAGAGAGAGGGCCACTCCCGCGACAAGGGGCTTAAGTAGCCGCGGCAGCGGCGGCGGAGGCGGTGGTACCTTCCTCCCGAGGATTGGGCCCCCCGCGCGCGAATCAAGTAGGATTACGCCGTTGCGCATATTGCACCGTCGGGACGGTGGATATAGCTCTCTCTCTCTCTCTCTCGCACCCCCCCCCCTCCTCCTCAGTAGGACATGGCCGTGTAATAATATCGCTGGCGCGGGGGTGAGATTTCGACGCGATTGCGCCCTCCTCTCTGTCTCTATTATATATATATGTAACACTTGAGAGTGGGATTCTTCTTAGATATATAGCCTTATAGGCGCTTAATTCTTCGCCAGACGTCCGCTTTGTACCACGCGTGTCGCGATAAACTCCAATTGAATTCCTCCTCCTTTATCCCCCTCTGTCTCTCTTGATCTACCCGAACTCTTTCTCGCTCTCCGGATCCTCGTTAGAGACTCGCTCTTCCTCTCTCTCTCTCTGCTTCTCTCGTCTCTTTTCTTTGCCCCGGTTTCGCCGGCACTTTTTGTTGCGGCGCTACTGCGGCTCGTCGTCCTCGTCGTCGTTGTGGTCGAAGGAGCCGAGCGCGCGCACACGGTGTAATGCCTCGCCGCTAAGAGTTTTTCGAAGAGAGAGGGAGAACACGCGGAAGTTACGTTTTGTTAGTACGCGCGCGTGCGACGTCGGTTGGTCTACGAAGATTTTACGCCCGACGTGCGATCGACTTTTGCTCTGCTTCGTTGCTGCAACTGCTCGTTTTACCCGAGAAAGTGTGGTGTATTGATTTAATCGGAATTTCACTTCAATTATAAATTTCGGTGTAATTAATTTGTTGTAATTTCACGTTCGTTATTGTGGTACGTGGTTGAGAAAAATTGATAGTTAAACAATGCTGATTTATAGTATTTCATGTTATTTAATAAAATAACATTATTGATGTATATTCAATACATGTTTTGATTATTATTATATTGGAATAATTGTCAAGATTATTGTTTAAAAATACTTTGAAATCGGGTTCAGAACAAAAATAATAATATATTGTGGATCGCGTGGAACGACATTAAAAGTTTTCTTTCTGAAAAAGTCTTCATGCGGTTCGTCGGTTATTTCACGCAACTTTTATCACAAAGTTCGAATTGAGTCCGAAGAAGTAGGTGAACCGGTTTTCGTACATGCGAAACTAAATGAGACCCGATAAATACATTTTTTTAAGCAGACGTCAACTTGAAAAATATCGAATTTCGGGGTATTATATAAATTCACCAAATGTAAAGGAACCACGAAACAAGAAATTTATTTAAATTTAAAACATATATTATTTACGTAATTTTGGTGGACACATTTGCATATAATTATGCAAAACTAAATCAAGACTTTTGCGAAACTTCAGGAAAAATATTACCACAGTGCATTGCATCAGAATCCTATTTCCAAAATGAAACCGTCATAATACATGTTTTGTTTCACCTGATGGATGGTCAAAGAAATTCTAATTCTCTCGGCATGTCTACGCTAGTACACGCCGGCATTTGTCAGATGTTGCACGATCTCAGCGCTCCATCAATCATCCGCTCTATTTTTACGTCAAATCAGAGCGAAGAACGAAATTCCCTCGGAAGAATCAAGAATTACGACCCACCCCTCTTACAAGAAGATGAAATGATATAGAAAGCAATCTCACCTCAAACGCCACCACTCCGCTATCTCATTTCAATAACAATGATTTCTCTCACCTTCGACCATTTTTGCTCACTCTCTTTCTCTCGCTCCCGACCCCAGCGCATAAGCAGCGCCGCAATGATGATAATTACGACGTGTTCGTTGGGCCGTTATAGTTTAATGGGCATTAAAAGAATTCGCCAAGTGCCAGCCGCCCGCTCGCGGCTGTGGGCGATAGACTTATTATACCGGGGCGGTGAGAGAAGCAGAATCGCGCAAAGCCGTAGCAGCAGCAGCAGCAGCCTGCGCTCTCCATCCTTTGTTCCGAGCAATCTCTCGACCATATCTCTCTCTCGCTCTCCTCTTGGATGAAGGAGATATCAAATTACTTTCGCTCCTCTGCGCTCATCTAGCGTGTCCGCGCGCGCGATGCGGAAGACGGGAAGAGTGGGCGAAACGGAGAGAAGAGAGAGGAAGAGAAAGGAAGGAGGGTCGAGGTACGAGTGCATTTGGGTGATTGCTAGCCGCCTGCTAGGTATTTGATATAGCTTGTAAGTTACTTCCATACTGATCCTGCAGCTCTCTCTCGCCCGACCTTATGGATGAGATTTTGAATATTATGTTTGCTTCCGAGGAGATCGAAGTGATTCCGCGAGTCGTCTTATATATTTCCTATATATATTTCCTCTCATCTGCACAATTAGCGGGTGCGCCACTGAGGATTTCGAGGATCGCGTTTATCCGCGCCGTGCGATTATTGGCTCGGATTGGTGCGCGCTTCTCTGTCTATACGATTATTAGCTTCGGGTTCAAGATTTCAATGATTATTCCCTGCCTTTCGGTGTATAGCTTCTCAAAGTGGATAGTGGAGGAAAAAGTGGGTCGAAGTAAACTACTCGAATTGAAAAGTACCTTTTCTTGATGCCCTGGTGGAAAGTACGTGGTTTCGCCATTGTTTTCGATGGCGAAAGAAGGACATTTAACCATTTATTCTGAGTTGGTAACTAGGCAACTGTAGACTTTATTAATAGATTGTTTTAGAGGTTTTGTCAACATATTCAAAGTCATTAACCTATATTTACAACAAAAACTATCACTTCTGATCATCAAGGTACACCCGATGGACATTGATTCTAGCAATGCATGTCCCGTTAGTGCCACTCACACATAACCTTTTGAATGTTCATATCATTTTCGAGGTATGTTAACGATTTAAATATTATGTGTGACAGTCACTAACGGGGTATGCATTGTCAGAATCAATGCGGCCCATCGGGTATACAAGTGATTTATATTGCTTTAATTTGTGAAATGGATAAAAGATTGTTCGTTAATAATGTCGCACTTTTTGTGAGAATTTCTTCTTGAGTGATTATTTATTTTTTCAGATACAAATAAAGTAGTTGACTTTGTTGCTGCAAATGGAGCAAAAGTACCGCATGTTTAATAATTGTACGTGTAACAATTGTAACAACACGTGGTGTTTTCGATGCCCGCCCCCCCGACCAGCAGCACTCTCGAGCCCGTCGGGTGCGTTATCATTGTCAGTGGCAAACGTACTTTCCACCGGACATCAAGAAAAATAGTATACGGTACACGAGACGAAATTTCAAGGCCCGCCACTGCGTGATATGGCGCCCTCGGCTTCGCCTCGGGCGCCAACTTCACGCAGTGGCGGAACTTCAACTTTCGTCACTTGTACCGTAATGTACTATTTATTGATAAACAACATTATCTTTGAACTTTATACGTGGCTATTATTATTGTTTTGAGAAAGCAGTAATTTTTAATACTACTGCGTCGTAATTATTTTTGAACGACACATAAGCGAACAAAAATATAACTCTTAATTCACTATCTAGCTGGAAGTCTATAATCAATGTATTCTGCCAGAAACGCAATATACCATAAATCAAGAGACACAGTAATCCTCATCTGCACAGGATATAGTGAGCTGGAGGAGCACTCAGGCTTCCATTACGTTGATCTATTATTCTAGAGGAAATAAAAGTCCTTCGTAGAGATAGAACGTGAGCTTCTAGAGTGAATTTAATAAATGTTGGTTTGTTGAATAAAGATAAAAGAAACGCGGGTAACAGTTTATTTAATTTATTTGTACTGTTTATTCAGTAAATGCAATCTCATAGAACGAATTGCATACTAAAATACCAATAAAACACTATTATGAAATTCTTTAGATTCTTTGTCCGGATTTCGATAATATTGTTTTCATTCACGCTGTTAATTACGGCCGTTGGCTGCGCGTATTTTCGGTTAATTGTAATGAATATGATCGGGACGATTAGATCGCATTACGTTACAGGGGCACGAGAGTGCGCATGTGTTTTCAACTGTGTGATGATAAACCATATAGTTATACTCGTTGCGTAAATTAAGCCAAACTGACGAGTCGCGCGTAGATAAGCATCTGTGTGTCCGGTGAATTTAACGCTGACGTTGAGCCGGCTTTTTTTAAATCTACGAGTGCGTATTAACAAAGCATTAAATAAATATAAAGGGAGGCTTCGCTTTCGGGATTTCGCTGAATAATTTTAATGACTCAAATAAAGGGCCAACGCAGAATCAACATTTAATTCCGCGATTTATCGTCTGTTTTTATAATAATTGGCCCGTAAACAATTAGAGCATCATTATTATAATCGACCCTTACGCCATAAAGGTACCTCTATGATCATAATTATTGTATATTTGAACCGAATTCATTTTATTACCTCAAACCTATACGTTTTGATTGAATTTTTATTTCTTCAAATTGTTTTTAGAAATTCATTATCAAACGTGTAACATTAAAATAGTGCATTTCATTTTATCTAAAGTTTATTATCCCATTGATTTCCGAAGTGGTAGCTCAAATTAACCAATTGCTATTGCGTAGTATTATTGACATGCGATAATATATAATAGTCTATTAGTTCTAATTTATACACAATACGTATTGTATAACTATATTATGTGTACTGGTGTACTGAGGTTAAGTGGAAAATAATTTCAATGAATTAACATCGTTAAATTGTTTCAAAAAATAACAATGCAATTTTTTTATTTCTTACTTCTCTGGTAAATATTCGATAAGCATAAAAAGATTATGTCTTGGTGCTGTTTTGAAAGTCCAGACAAAACAGTTATTGAACTAGCCGTAAAATAGAGGAGGCAAGAATGAGGGTAGTTTAGCCTTGCTAGGCGTCGAAAAGCCGACCAGCAGCTCGTACGAATTAATACCAGATAATTTTAGACACACTCGAATTCTTGAATATATATGCTTTACATTTATTAATCAATCAATAAATAGCTATTATTGTGATCCTTTCCAAATGATTGCCTATATTTCTACAGGAATTATCATTCGCTAATTTACAAGTATAATATCGTGACTGAACATGATCATAATTACATAACATTTAAATACATATACAGATGACTTTATTAGCATACTGCACTGTTACACAAATTACCTATGAAGGTTAATATTAACAATTGCAAATATAGTTTATTTTTGCCTATGGATAATATTATTAGATAATTCTGTTCAAATAGATCATGATATTATACTGATAAATTGTAAATTAACGGTCAATATTGCAATAGTTAAATATAACGATGAGATTCGTAGAACGGTATAATATTAACACACAGATGAATTGCGTTCCTACAATAAAGTTTATCATTTCGACTATAAAATTTGTAATAGAACCAATCAAAATTTACGATGAAATATTCGATGGCCCCATCCGCGTAGTTACATTTAAATATCATTCGCATAACATTTCTTGACTCCCTTTTCCTGCGGCACGCAACGGCTGTGCGTAGCTCACGCTATAGCCCAGCTTTCACCCGCGCGCGCTCTCTGCGAAAAAACTGCCACGGATTAAAAATTCACGCGCACATTTCAATCGGCGGCTGCGCGGGCTAATAATTAATGCCGGCCGGCGCGGTCGTGCGCGCGCACGTTGCGCAATCAGAAAGAAAAATACACACTGCGCGCGCCTCGGCGGGCCTTATGCAATCGTTATACAGTTGACGAAATTAGCGTATACGAGAGAACAGCGCTGCTGCATTTTTCTTCATTTTGCCCCACGGCGGAAAATTCAGCGCAATATTCGCGAGAGAGCGGGCCAGAGAGGCTGAATAAGAAAGCGCGGGTGCAGTAGTAGAATCGCGAAGGTCATAAATCCACGAGATTAGTCGGCGCCATTTCGGCGGACCTCTTTCTCTCTCTCTCGCTCTCTTTCTCGGTTCTCGTTTCGCTATACTGCTATACTATATATACCGGACCGCGCTAAACACACGACGACGGGCTTCAGCCTTCAATAGCTGAGCGCCGCACGTGTATGTGTGTCGGGGAGCTGCTCTCTTATGAATAGCAAATGAAACGAGGAGCGAGACATACGCGCACAGAGAGTTTGTGTGTAACTTAGAGGGCGAACGTCCAAGAGACGCTTGTGTGTCGTCATTTTCCGGGGCCGTCTTTAAAATTTCATCGGGCCTGCGTCATGCGAGTATGGAGCACAACTCTGGGAGTGTTTCACTCACCTGCACTCGTGAGCGCGCCCGCGCGGTGTGATCTTTCAGCTGTGTATTACGCCCCGCGCGTCTACGTTCTGGGATTTGACGTATTGCGCTGAATTTTTCACCCCCGGCCCACCGCCCGCGACCAAGTATTCCCCGAACGAATTGACCTGAATACTTTTTTACCCTTACCTGCGCGCCCCGGCGTTGCCCGAGATATGTGTGTTTTTCTTTGAGTATAATCCCGAGACACACACACACACCTCGGTATATAATAAACTTGCGAAAAAAGTTGTACCTACGTGTGCACGGGCGCACTCGGGCTGCGGCTAACGAAGTTTTCATTTATTAAATCTCGTTCAATCCGCAGGACGGCGGAGGGGAAGACATACACTGGGCACGAGGGAAACGAGGCACGAGGTGCGGCACTTGGCACGCGCCCCGCGTGAGCCAGCAGAGCCGCGAGTACACCCCCCGCGACAGGTGTATTTTAATATTTTTACGAGCTGGGTCCGAGCGGGCGCAGGAGAAGAGAGAGAAGAAGAAGAGTAGAAGATGAGAAAAAATACTCGACGGCGAATACTACGCGTTTTCGTCGAAATTTTTTCGCTGATTCAGCCGGAGCGCATATATGTATTATATAGTTAAAACGGCCGAAATTCCTTTTGCGCTCCCGTGTGGGTGTGTGATTTCCGAATATCTCGCTGCATCAGTCGATATTTCGTAGCGTGTAATCGTCTTAAGGGGACGCCGCAGTTAATGTATTATTATATGAAAGTACTGTAGTATATTTTATTTTCTAAATAAAAAAATATGACAATTTTCCAAAATCCAAGAGTTGTCCGCACTTGATGTACAAATTTTGAAGTGATTCCCAAAATTTCAGCTATGTCAGTTAATTCTTTACAGAGATAACTTTGAAAAACTAGTTCTGTTACTCCGGCATCCCGTTAAGATGGATTGCGTAAGAATTAGTCAATTTGCGCTTATTATTTTATCGTGAAAGAAGAGCGGATCGGGGTAATACAATGAAACGGTGATTCGATAAATCCTTTGTACCGCTTGTTATATACTTTTTTTTTTTATTCCAGAAAAGCATTGAATACGAGAATAATGGTATTTTTCAATTAACTTTGAAACCGAGTTTTATTTGCATTATTAATAAAGTATAGAGAATGAATCGTAGTATAAAAATTATTAATTTTAATTTATTATGTAAAGTTAACAAAATACATTTTTACAATTTTAAGCTAACGCGCGGAAGAGATAATTTAAAAAGCTTCATACGTATTTGCATAAAATATAATAATAACTATAATACTTGCATAAAATTCCATCCGTTTGCTGAAAGTCAAAATAATGAAATCACGTATCGCATTTATCGGAAACGCGAAAATAACAAATAATGCGTTAAAGAAGCGGAGAAGCGTTCCTAAGCCCATTTCCTCTATATATATATCGACTACTCGCCCGCCCGATACATTCTCTCCACTCTCGATTACCCAATGTACGGTGGCGAGGAATCGCAGCTGTCCCAAGAGTTGATGAACGCGATGCATCAATCCTCCGCTAATTACAACGAATTTATATGAGAAAAAGAGAGCTAAAGCGAGCGAGAAAGAGGGAGAGCGAGGGAGAGCGAGATGAAATTACACGCGGAAGTCCCGGCCGAGCTCCGCATCAATGGAGCCGCCCGCCACTGCCGCCGCCTCGAGACGTTAGAGACTAACGAGGCAGATTTAATAGCTCTATTGACTTTTAGTCCCGCCCTTTTCGCTCTCTCACTTTCTCTTCCTCTCTTTCGCTTGCAAGTGACTGCTCTCTTTATCAAAGGACTCGTCCTCGGAGCAATCGCTTATTCGGGAATATATATATACTCTCTCGATTTTCGTGCCTCCCTCACGCGGCTACTTTCTCTCTCCCTCTCTCTCTCTCTCACTTGCGAGAGCAAAGAAGATAAAGAAGAAGCGAGGAAGCGAGTGGCTTGCTCCTCCGCGAGTTCATCTTTCCGAGAGAGCGGCGGACAGAGAGCTGCCTGCCTGCCTGCTACTACACCCCTTCAGACGGGGAGCATGAGAATTGAGTTGGCAGCATCTCAAAGTGCCGCGGCGCGAGTGACGAGCGGAAGAGCGAGCGATGAGAAAAGGGAGAGAGAGAGAGAGAAGGTGCGAGAAATCCAGAGAAAGATATATCGGTGTGAGAGCCATCAGGTGTGTACACGCACACACGTGCACGCGTGTGTGAACTATATACGTATATGTGGCGAAAGAATATAAGCCCGGGAGTGCAGTATACAGGGGCTGCTCCGATGTTTCCCCGCACTGAAAGTGTCAGGTCTCTATTATTGTGCTGCAGGGGAAGACGTGGGAATCAATTTTCCAAATCCATTCGACGCGGCCCGCGGAACCGATCGGCGCACGCGCGGCGCGGTGTTATCTTGAACGCCGTCTGATCTCTTGATTTTCATGTGTGTGTTGTGTGTGTGTGTGTGTGTACACAGTCACACGCATACGTATGCGCCCAGGGAAAGTCTGAGCCCCGCCTCGATCTACGCAAAGCGGATTATATATATACACGCACACACACGTGGAGCTTATTACTTAGCTTTTTTATATTATACGCGACGATTTCTCTCCCTCTCTCGCTAATCAACGCTTCTTTGCAATTAAGCACGTTTTGTTGACTCGTCACACACAGATTAACGCGAGTGCGCGTGCGAGTTCCAATATAACGCGTCCTTTTTAAAGCTCGATAGATGAATCCCTGCACACACACGCACACACACACACTCAAAGAGGGATCGCACATTTTGTTCATTGCCACATATATATATATGAGACGCGCGCTTTTATATACGCAGTCGCGTCGATGTTTGCCCTGTAGATTTTCATTATCGAAGGTACACGATGATGTGACGCTCAACTTGATAAAATTAACGGCGAATTAATAGAGCGCGCTGTGGGTTGTGCATTTAATCGCACGGTTGATACACACTTTTTCGCGGCATTCAGGCGAGTAGGCACTTGCCAAACTAAACGAATACTGCAAATTGGATTTTTTATTTCCAAGTAGTGCGCGACCCTTTGAGCAAAATAAAAAAGAAAACACGTTAATTAAACCTTTACAGCATCCGCACCTCTCTCACGGGTGTTATAAATCAAAGCTAAATTTTCGCTGGCCTCTATTTACCCCGCCACTAACGCTTTTAATTCGCATCATGGCCAGCTCGCGCGCAGAACGAAAGCGTTGCTGCTCTCCTCTGTAAATACCCTCAGCGATGTACACACGCAGGATATAATGCGCGAACCCGCGTGTGTATAACGTTATAAAAAGCGCCGCGCGGGCATGAGGAATCGTAAAAGAAGCGCAACAACTGGCACCCTCGAAAACTGAAAAGTATAACGTGTCTTTCGCGGGGCTCTGCATGCGCCTATCATATTAGATTGTTACGAGGTCGGGATCTAAAAATTTCATTCAAATCCTAATGAAATTATAGCCGCGCAAGAACTCGAGACACGCGGCTCTCTCACTGCAGCTGCTCTTTCCGTTCTCCGCGAGAGTACGAAACGCACATTGAAAGCTCGCGCTTGGTACTAAAAAGCGTAACACACACGCCAAAGGGCTGTACGAGCTGGCTGTGCGATACAGCTGTTCGTTGTTGCACTCAAGTCCAGCAATAACACGCTCACTGTTTATTTCCTAAAACATAAACTTCTCATTCTGTTTAGCGCTCGCGCGTGCGGTTATGCGGTAGCAGCCGTGCGTTCTCCCTCTCTTTCTCTCCGAGAGCTACAGAGAGCGCGCACAAAAGCTCTTGGACTTAAAACTCCGCCTTTGCTTCTCGAGGCAAACGGTTATGCCGCGGCGAGGCGGTGGTAGACGGCGACGACGACTCACTGCGCTAGCTAGCTCGGGCGCGAGTTAAAAATTGGTTTGGCAAGCGGTCAAAGTGCCGAGAGTCGTCGTGCAAGAGAGAGACAGAGAGAGAGAGAGAGAGAGAAGTCTACTACTACTGCTACACGTATACCAGCGCAGTGCTCCTTCTTCTCCGGGCTCCTTCTTCTCGCGAAAATTCAAGCCCCGCTATCATTTACTCCTCGGGGAGGAGAGTGAGCGCGGAGCTGTATACACTTACGCGCGATTGCATCCGGCGCGGCCAGCCGAGAGAGTGAATTTCCGGAGATCCGTAGCTATATAGCTCTATCGCTCTCTCTCTCTCTCTCTCTCTCTCTCTCGCGAGCGCGCGCGCGCGCTATTTCCCGTGAGATAAGCGAATGCGTTATCAAGAAGCCCCCTCGACACTGCTGCGGCTGCACATCTTCCCCGTATATTATATGTATGTATATGTTCGACCCTGTTCACTGGTTTCGCATCAGGCGCGGTTCTATATTTCTCAAGTATGCAGCTCTTTTTATCTATATATAAGGTGAAAGCCGTTGTCGCGAAAATTACGCGCGAGCGAGGCAGTAATGTGTCTTATACGCAGATTTCTTTCTTCGTCGCGCGGCGATGGTGGCGGTGGCGGGTTTTTCTTCTTCTCCTCGCTACTGGGGGAGTGCCAGTGTGCGCGCGGGATTTTATACGAGCCGTTTTATGGCGATCTCAGCGGCTGCGCGAGCTGTGCGCGTACGAGGATGTAGAGGAATCGCGGGAGTAAGAGAGCGAAAGGGAAATCGCTGCGGTTTTCATTTTTCGCCACGTATATATATGAATTTTGATAAATGGGATGGCTGTGCGTTAAAAATTAATCCGACGAGAGCTTTTTTCATATAGCGAATTTAAAAATAACAGTTCAACTCGACGGATAGTTTAACATTTTTGCGTAATGCAATTTGGTGGACGAGCAAAAATGAATATTCTTGTGAATATTCCCGGGGAAAAAAGGATTTATATATCGCCATATATACTGATGTATAAAAATCTGCATGGACATATATAACCATACGTGATTATATCTGTGGCTTCCAGGAATAACGACCTAATCCACTTGTACGTGTTTTCGAGAAATCGACATTTTAAAATTTCTGTCATGACACTTTATAATATGTAAGATCGAAATGCGCGAGATGAGTCATAACAATGTAGACATTTACAAAGTGACGTAAGCTCAGAGTCGAAGAGCATGAGGATGAAGAAAAAGGTTGAGGTGGTTAACTAAAATGTAAAAATAAAAATTATGGTTAAAATATAAAATACTTTTAAACGGTAGAGCTAAAGAAAAATTAAACAAATTAATGAGGTGTCAACCGGTTCGCGGTCGCGTTTCTTCACGGTCTCACGAGACTCTCTCCAGAGTGTTGCCATGTCTCGGTGACACCGAGCGTGGCTTCGAGGTGTCACCCCCTTTTTGCCTGAGCGGAGAGTCTCCGCACTTGGCGAAGGTCACGACTCCCCGTACGCCTGTAGCGAAAGTCGCTGATGGCGGGGGGAGCAGGCTCACCTGGAGCGATCAGAGCCTGGTGAGAGGAGGCCCATCTCCGGCCGAGCGCGGAGGGCGAGTGTTGCTCCGAAATTTCGGATTAAACAAAATACCTCGGTGAGGGTTGGGGGCGAACGTTCACGCTGGCTGATTGGTTCCCGTAAGGCGGCGGCAAATAGTCAAGAGATAGGCTGCTGTTTGGGTTGTAAGTGGCTCGCACCCCTCCCCGTAAGTCCGCGGGAGCGGCCCGTCGACCGAGTCGTGACGCAAGCTTCTCCGAAGCTCGCGGAGTGCGTGATCGTTCGAGAATTCCGTGGAAAAAGTCGGGTCTCGACTAATTCCCAAAAATTTTTAAATTACAAAAATAAAAAAAGATGAGTCGGCAACCGCTGTGGACGTCAAAAGGTATCGAATATCTTTCGAACCCCAGTATCAGATGCTAGAATATATTTTTATTCTTTGTATAAACAAACAAAAAAATGCAGTTAAGTCGTTATTCCGGTAACTGTGCAGTTAAGCGGTTTAGGGAAATTGTTCAAATAAGATAAATAACGTAGTTATTTCTACACTTAAAACATAGAATACGAATTCTTTTTTAAATATTCAATCCCACGCATACGCCTCCCAACGGAATATGCGTGAAATCAACGGAATTCGGTAAATCGAATACCGAACGTTACTCGATTACTATTTATGCACACTCGCCCCATCGCCCGGTAATCAAAGCTGTTGTGTTACCTTCTATTATTTATTGGCTTTGATCTTTGTTGCTGTAAAAATAGGTATGTCATAATCTGTTTATTGCGTAGTATTAACTTCAAAACGGTGGTTTTAATTAAATATAAATATTCAGTTAAGTCGTTTTTCTCCGGGTACAGGTACAGTTATATAAGTGGTTATGCGCTTAGCTGATATTTGCTCTTTGAACGCGTTTCAGATTTCCGGACCAAGTCTACATGAAAAAGGGTAGTTAGAAGGTATAAATTCCGGTGCTAACTCAATTTTGACCCCCAAGTGGGTTAGGTCATTATTCCTGGAAGCCACAGATACTCTCTAAATTCGAATAAGTGAAATTCACTTCAAATAAGTGAATATTCACTTATTATAAGTAGATAGTCGTCCACTTATTCGATAAGTGCACGACTATTTACTTATTATAAGTGAATATTCACTTATTTGAAGTGAATTTCACTTATTCGAATTTAGAGAGTATATGATCATATTTGATCATATATGGATTTTGTTTCTATATAAAAAATATAAAAATACATCTCTATATAAAAATGTTTGTGTATAAGCAAGTATAGTCATACACGACTATATATATGGATATATATGGGGATGGGGATGTGTGTGTGTGTGTGTGTGTGTGTGTGAGTGTGTGTGTATTACTTTTGTAAGTTATCTTCATACATTCCCGAGTAAACAAAATTTATACATAATTATATATCATTTATATATAATTTATATATAATCATATATGGTTATATATTGAATTTGACCTTATATAATCATATATAATCATATGTGTATGTATAAAACCATATATATTTATATAAAATCATTATATATGATCATGTATGACCATATATACTTATATATGAGTATATATCATCATATATTGTCAGATAAAACCATATATAAATGAGTGATGTAGCATCGAAAATTTTTCATACATATGAAGATATATAGTTATACATGACAATATATAACCATATATGATTATATATAAATTATATATAATTATATATAAATTTTTTTTATCCGGGTATCCATATACATCCATAATATATGAACATTTATCATCATATCCGACTATGTAGGACCAGATATGACCGTACATGGATGTACATGAATGTATATAGATTTTATACAACTCTAACCTCAAAATCACAACTTTGATATGATTTTTCGGCGCTCGTCGTATAAAATACCGTTCGAAACTAATGCGTAAGTCGATTATTTATTAGCTAAATAATCGACTTCCCCACCCGTGTCGAAATGTACTATACTCATACATGTCTATGTATAGATGGGTCTGAAGTTTGCATCGTTGGAATGCAACGAAATAATTTTTTATGATTGATTAAAATTATTAAACAATGGAAATTTTATCTAAAACTTTGTTTTAAAGTTATTTTATACTATAAAACACAAAATCTACACGCAAAATTAATATTATTAGCATAAATGTTTAGTAAAATGAATTATTTTTTTTTATTTCGTTGCACTCCAACGTTGCAAACTTCAGACCCATATGTATAGTTTTTTATTTACACACACACACACACACACACACGCGCGCGCGCGCGCGCGCGCGAGCGATGACTATGTACTTGATCATATATAATCATGTATGGTTATATTATATGCCCATGCAAGATTTTTATATATGGTTATATATGACCATATCTAAATCATTTTTTCCCTGGTTATATATATATATATATATTATTATTTATTAATTAACGAACTCTGGTAATAGCATTTGATATACAAATTTCAAATATAAATTTGAAATACAAATTTGATTAATCCACTCTTTAAAAAACGATGGCCGGATGTTGTGAAGCATTTAAAGATTGATTTTGATTGATCTGTAAGGAATAGGCGCGAAGATCCGATACTTTCGCTACATTTGAATTTTTGAAATTGAATATTTATTCTCTACTATTTAAAACTAAATATAATTAAATCAAAATATAATGAAAAGATTAATTTTTTGTTTTGAAAAGTTATCTTATTATCCTATCATTCAACCTAATTAAAATGAAATTATAATGAAAAATACATATTCCTAACCTCAAAAACAAAGTAGTACGCGCGCACCGCGTTTGGATTTTGCTAGTTATATAAAATTTTCCAAAGGCACATGAAATGTAGTTCAAATTGATACAGCACGCATATACATATACTATTTAAAACATTTCTCTTACACCCGTAAGAATACTTTTTTTCTGCCATGCAACTTAATATCCATGTTAAACAGGTCTTGTAAAAATACGTCGGATTATCATATAAGAAACTTTTTACGCGGTTTCCGTGCGCGCAATTTCTATGAAAAACAAAAGCCTCGGACGGCGCCTTCGCCTTCAACCGACCGGCCAGGCAGCCAGCCACGCGAGCTTGAGAAAAAAATTGCCTTATTAGAAAAACGCGGAAAGAAACTTTCGCGATAACATCAAAGCGCAACGTACGGAATGAGGAGGACTTTTTCAGTCCATTTTCTTCCTCTTTACAGTCACTTGAGCAATATACAAATATATACAAATGTCTCGCGGTGCTGTTTTTCTTTGACGACTTGCATTCAACACTAAGGGGAAACTTCCATTCGCACGCCCCGTGTATAATCCTCTCCGCGTTGTAGAAAAAATCTTTTGAAAAATTCCCGCAGCGCTGTATAGGTGTGCGTATACACACACACACAGACACACACACACACACACACACACACACACACACACACACACACACACACACATACACACACACACATCACAGACAACTCTGCTTCTCTCCTCGGCGGCTAGTTTCACACACACACACACACACACACACACCCCCACACACACACACACACACACACACACACACACACACACACACACACACACACACACACAGGCACTCGGCGACTCGCGCGTGTAGGCGTGCGTTAATCGCGGCCAATCGATAGAGCTGAGAAAATGAGAAAATGAGAAAGGAGAGAGCGATAGAGAGGAAAAAGAGAGGTGACGTGTCGAGGCCAGCGGGCCAGAAGAAAGCGGCGTGTGTGCGGCAAAGCAAGGAAATGTACGATGGGATAGAGAGACGAGAGAGCTCGTATGTATGTGTGTATGTGTATGTGGGTACGCGGATACGTATACGTGAGTTCGGCATATAAAGCTTCCCGTCTCTCTCTCTATCTCTATCTCTATCTCTATCTGTCACAGCCTGCAAAAGTAATCTAGCTTTCATCTGCCTGTACAAGCTCACGCAGGACTATTTATAAAGTAAGCGAGCACGCGCACCGCCGCAAAGGAAGCGAACGCTCAAAGATTTTTCTCAACGCTACACGTATATCTATATGTATATAGACATATATATATTTTAGCGCTCGCGAATAGCTGTGAGAAAAGGATGTGTGACGGCGGAGATTTCGGACTTGTGGGTCGGATCTCGACGCGACCCTCTCGTTATACAAGTGTGTGTCACGTTTTTACGTCGTCACCGGCCGCCACAGTGGGGTAACTTTTTATTATACGAATTTCGTACGTTAAGTTTCCTCGTAAAAATGTTAACAAAATTCCGCGGCTTTCAAAACGCGCAAATGAAATATGAACTGATGCGCCAGTGTTTTATGTCATGTAGTAAATTGCTAAAACTGTAATGACCGCCATACAGTGAATTTCATAAAAAGAAAAAAAAAATAATATACAAGTTTCATAACCACCACGTACGTACATGTGTGTACGTATATATCCGTGAAAGGTATTTTAGAATCCAGCGCGTAGTATTTTTCACTTTATATATCTTCTTTCGCCAAATATACCTTACCATTCGAGCTAAGCCGCAGTGCGAGTTGCTCTTAAAGGGCATCGCTCCCTCTCTTTCTCTCTCTCGCGCTAGTGTGCGGCTTCTCCGGAATCCGAAAAATTACACTCGCAAAGTTTAGGTATAGGTATAAAACGCAGTGAGCTTTCGTGTTTGCTTTTTCCAATATCATACATACGCGCAGGATAAGGGTCACGAGGGTCGGTTGGCCGCAAGAGCGAAACCGCAAATAAAAAGCGTATGTGCGCGCGCGTAGTATTGCATCGAATGAAAGTCAATGCGAGAGAGAGAGAGAGAGAGAGAGAGAGAGAGAGAGTGCGCGTGCGGAGAGAATCGAATTGGGGATTCGGACACCTCGTTCGGGAGATCAGGCGGGCAATCTCGCTCTCTCTTTCGCTCTCTTTCTTTCTCTCTCGGTGTCGCCACACGGTCGTATGCCGGCTCTTATCGGGCGTTCTAAAAGGCCGATAAAAATCGACACCACGCGTCGTTTCGCCCCCCCCCCCCTCATGGCCGCGGCTCGATTTCTCGATATACTCCCTATAGAGTGTGTGTGTGTGTGTGTGTGGCTCTAAGGTCGCTTAAAGGAGCCTTTATAGTATGTGTGTGTACTCACACACACACACACATGAAATCTAGTATACCCGGAATTTTTCATTTAATTATAGTAAAGAGCCTCTTTCACGGTCGTCAACGTCACCTAAGGCCATTACTACTACTACTACGACTATATACTAAAAAAAAGATAGTTTCGTGCGAAAAAGAAATACCCACTCCACTCCGCTATATAGATAACGCGTAAAATAAATCCAAAGCGGGCGAAAGTAGAGCGCATCACATCACCCTCCCGCACCATATCTAGATCGATCGACGAGCCAGCGAGTATAGAATGGCTCAGCGCAGGTAATGAATTGGCTGGCATAAAGAAGAGGAGTTGGGGGGAAGGCAAGCTAAATGAAATTTTTCGGGAAGATAATGCGCTTTCGCGGGCGCGCTTGGGCCGGTGCTGGAAGAGATTCCTCGGGGATGATGATGATGCAGACACGCGGGGCATTCCCGCGGTGATTGCCCGCGGCACACGCTCTGGCTCGGTTCTCTGGCTGGACTGGCGCCTCGGGCGGCGCATTACACGGGGGGCGCAGCAGCCTCGGGGATGGATAATTGACGACGATTAATATTGCGGCAACAACGGAGCCCCTGCCTGGTGCCCGTTTCTCTCCTCTCTCCCTCTCTCTCTCTCTCACCTCGGACAATGAAGCGCACAACTTGCAGCAGCAGCAATAGCGCAACGCGGTCATCGATCGCGGCTCTCGTCGGGTGCGCTCCGCAACTTTGTCTTCCCTCGCGCTCCTCCATCTGCGCGTTACCCGAGACTAGCAGTTTCTCACTCCTCTTTCTCCTTCACTCTCTCTCTCTCTCTCTTGCCTCTCGGCCGCTTTCTTTACGCCGATGAATCGCTCGGCCGAATTATTAAATCGCGAGCTCCTTTCCTTTGCGCGCCGCGTGCGATGCTGCGGTATAACGAGGGCAGCGGCCACCCGGCATCATCAGCGCTGCACCTCGTCGTCGTTTATTTCTATCTCCGCTCTCGCGCCTGCTGCTGCGGCGGCTCTTTTAGCGAGAGCTTCGCCGTCTCCCTCTGTCTCTATCTATATACACACAGAGACGCGTCGATCGTGGAGATCGTCTGCAGTGCGGAGGAAGCCAGCGGCCGGCCGCCGCCGCCGCCCAGAAATCCAATTACCAGGCGAAGCTTCGGATTGTTACGCGAATGCCGGCCGCCCGGAGAGTTTGCACATAAACATTGCGCGGCGATCGCGTGCACATCCTCCTCCTCGTCGTCTCTTTCCCCCTCCTCCGCACCCCTTTTACTCTGCCCGATGCAGCCGGCCAGCCAGCCTCCGGCTGTGGACACAGCGAATTGAATGGTCGGAAGTGTCGAGGAGAGTATGCGCGTGCGAGCTTTCAAAGCTAATAAATGCCCGGCGTGCGGAGGTTCGCTGTTAGAGATCTTAGGCGAGGACCAATGAGAGCGAGCGAAGAGGGTTGGAGGGAACTCTGCGCTACAGTGCAAACCCTTCAAGACGCGCTCGCTGCGGTAGGTACTTTTGCCCTCACCGGTCTGTGTATAGATGGGTGCTTGTGTGTGTGTGTGTGTGTGTGTGTGTATTCCTTCGCGAGCGGCAAATTGATTCTTAATTACGGCTCCGGAAATATTTGCACTTTCTATTGGTTCAGCAAACTCTCAGCGCGCTCGCGGCGGCTGCTGCGGCTCCTCTATACTTATTATCGATATATACGCGTCCCTCTCTTTTTCCTCTCCTCGACTGTTTATCCAAGTCATTCCACTTTGCTGCAAGATTGGCCTTTTGCGCCTCTTTTCAATTCACGTCGCCGCGGGATACAATAGTCGAGTTTCGACTGCTGCAAAAAAAGGCAGTTTCGATGTCATCGGAGCGGTCGGCCGGTCGGTCGTCTATATATATTCCGAACGAATTGCTTCTCTCTCTCTCGTCTCTCTTTAACCAATTTGTGGCCGTCGTCTCTGTGGGTCTCGGGGGCGAAAAAAATTCAGCGTTGCGTGAAGGTATCGCGTTATGCTCAAACAGTCTCGCAAATTTTTCTATTAAGCCCTGGCGAAATTGAATTTCGCGAGCGTATACGTACAGCCGCGTGCACAGACATCTCTCTCGATCTCTCCCTATGTCTGTCTCTCTTTACAGTAAAGCCTGCGCCGATTTCGCAACTACTAGTGTGCTGCTAGGCGGTGGTGTCGGTTCACACACGAGCTAGTTTATATGGAGAGAAGGAACGAGGAGAGAGAGGAGAGTCGACTCTGACTCGGACGGACTAAGTCTCAGTTGAAAAGATACCAGATACATCCGGGCGACGGCGCACAGCTGATTGAATGAAATCGAAATCGGGTCCGGAGCAGCACGCCCGCCGTCCTCTCTCTCTCTCTCTCTCTCCTCGTACTCCTTGCCCGTAACTCTGTTTGCGGAATCAAACTATGACCCGGTTACGGTATATCAACTTGTTACTCGTCGTAATTTCATTTGGCTTGCGCGACAATATTGCTTGGGTTATCGGATTTCCCGGGCGATGGAGTGGTTTTAACGCCTGTTTAATAGTTTTTGTACAACGAACGAATAGAAAGCGCACAATTATCAGATTTATTTGCTCGATTGTTATTTATTTTCATTATATTGTTATTATTATTTATAGGAAAATTGCGTGTAGAATGTTTTTTTAAAAGGATGGCGAACAATGGATAATAAGTCAGATATTTGCCAGTATTGCCGGAAAAAGATTTATTATGATGAATGCATTATAATGCATTCCTAAAATACAATGGAGATTTATGACCTACAGCGTTTATTTTTCAATAATTGTTAATGTTGCTATTATATAAACCTTTTTCATCGAAAAGCATTGGTATGCTTTATATATGTCTGATTTAAACGAGAGAATTATTCAAGATTTTGAATAAAATTACAACTTTCTATAAACTGTATTATACTTACACTCATCAGTTATATTGTAATAGTTTAAACTATTGTATTTTATTTCCCATTCATCCTGTGCAGATGGTTTAAAAATCCATTTGCATTACAAATAATTCATTATTAATTTATTTAAAAAGTGTGCATTTATCTAACAAAATCTGCGTGTAACTTAAAAGCTTTTAAACATTCTGAAAACGTAATTACAAAGGTACACACTTCTTGCCATTTAGTCGTATATTGGATGCTATGAGATTACTCTCTCTCTCTCGCTCTCTCTCTCTCTCTCTCTCTCTCTCTCTCTCTCTCTCTCTCTCTCTCTCTCTCTCTCTCTCTCTCTGAATTTTTAATTGAAATCTCATTAAATTTTTCATCAGGTAGTTATTGCAAATGCAATTTCCAGAGTATAAATCGAGTTGTATTATACAGGAGCCGGCCTGTGGAAAAAAAAATACGTTTTCAATCACATTGGCATTTTGTTCGGTAGAAATATAGCTGCATTAAACGTCAACCACAATACCGTCTGAACCTTTTCATGCTGCTATAATGCGAGCAATTAAATTGTTTCCTACACACGAGAAAAGGTTACACAGAAAAAAAAGAAATTAATTTGTCGCCGTGCGAGGTAACCGTTCGTCTAAGCACAGAAAATAGAGTAATAGCTTCTTTTGATAAGGTTTTAGTACTCATTTCGTACAAAATATTCGCTCTTGAGGCGAGAGAGAGCAGTTCGCTCGACGATGTAGTATTATCAGGCGCGCGCCTGATTTTGATTAACCTTTCTCTGAATCCACCGAGAGGGAGGGAGGGGAACTGCTCTGATATCGTTAATAAAGCGACTGAGTTTTGATTTTATATGAAATTAAGTCGTGTATTATTTGAAACGATTTTATTAAAATCCATTGAATTTAACACACGAGAGGTATTTAAATCGTTATTCCCTTTGAAATAAAAGCATCCGCATTTTATCATTATAATATATTACATTTCATTATTAAAATGCAATTTTGAGCATATAACTTTCCAAATTTTTAACAGATTCGATAAAATTGCATCAAAAATTACTGAAAAAAGAGATGCAAAACAATAATTGTCCTACAAATCCAAAACATTATTTTGAAAAAATTATCAGGAACGCTCGCTCAGGGCGTCTCCTAGCTTCATTAAAACGCGAAGCGAGAATTTCCGGGGCTCTCTCGAGGAACAGCTTACGTGTTACGGATCGAAAAGCGCAACGCAGCTGCACTATACCAGCAGCAGCAGCATCGCTCGAACCTGGCAATCAGTCGCTGCGCATCACTATAAGACTGCGGAGTTCGATGAGAGCTTGCTCGCTCGCTCCAGAAGCAGCAGCAGCAGCAGCAGCAGCAGCAGCAAAGCAAAGGAGACGCGCGGCGAGGTGACGGAAGATCCTATCGGCCGAGTGTGTATACATCTCGCGCTCGGCTGCGCCAAACCCCGGGCCCCTCGTATATATACATGTATAATACATAAATGCATACACAGCAGCACGGCAGCCACGGCGGCTGTAGAGAGAGAGTTCGTTAGTATTTCTCTTATTGCGCCCGCCGCCCGTCCTGCCAGCAGCACTTCCTTTCATCTTGGCGTAGACAACGCTGATTAGCCGAGAGAGCGACGACGAGTTCTGATTAGGCGCCACCCTCCCCACCTCCTTTCACCGCCGCCTCGCTTGTGTATATATATGCATAATGTACACACGGCAGGCGGCGGCAGTAGCGGCAGCAAAAAGCTATTTTATCGCGGGCGCCAGGCTTTCGCCTTTTCGCCGGGAAAGGCAAGAGGGAGACTGGGACTGCGAAAGTCAACGAAACGTCAGCCGGATTTTAGTCGCTGACGCTTAGACAATACGCCGCCGCTGCCGCCGCCGCTACGATGCGCCGAAACGCAATGAATGCCCGTTTAAAGCGTTAATTACCGTCGAACTTTCGCGCGCGCGAGGGATTTATATTGCGGGACGACCTACTTCTCTCCCAGGGGCGTGCGCGCAAGCCGTAATCATTCGGTTAATTACAATGCGCTTTGAGTTTTAGCCATTGAGCGCCAGTTATTAATTAACTCCTCTACTCTATCTCTGTGCGCCGCGGCCAAACAGATGTTTCGCAGCGGTACGATTGTTAAGAATGCTACTGTGCTATGTACACGACTTCGTCTTAATGAGTATAATTGAAAACAGAGGACAATGATGCGATGGTATTTATAAAAATATGCTCAATGAAGTTAATGTACAATGTTTTGAAAATAAGTAATGTAATCTTTTTTTAATGTTCATACGCCGGTCGTCATTGTTTACTTGCTATCTAAATTAGAGAAAGATAAGATTTGTTTTTATTATTCAAAATTTAATGGCATATCGATTTGTCGGTTTAATTATACTTATACACATTCGTTTCTACTTATATTAATATATTTTGAATTGAGATACTTATTGTTTTTAGTTTTTGAAACATTTTATTTAAATGTATTTTTAAAGTAATAATATACATATATATATACTCTTTAATTGAAATCATCAATTGTACATACTTTCGTTCAAAAAGTTTAAACTTTTATCTTTTTTATTGTCATTGCAATAATGCTATAGCATTTTTCGACCAATTTGGCGAATTATAAATAGCATCCGTACAAAGTAACATTTATTCCGAGTAATTTAAACCGCCGGCGTTGTAAAAGCTGCACTCATTAACTAGCATGACCCACAATTCGTCTAAAAACGAAAAAAGGAATTACAGTGACATATGATTGGATACAGCGGAATTATAGGGCTTGCTTGAAAATTTTATAAAAATGTAGGTTATATCCGTGGAAAAGACCTGTTTTATATCACTGTACAAAATATGTAAAAATTAAAAAGCGTGAGTCGTAATAGGATTAAAAGTTTTATATTAACAGTGATATGAAAGGCACCAACAGAGTTTCATGAATTTATTATTTTGTTCGCGAATACACGCACAGATGTTTATAAGCATTAAAAGGTGACCGCTAGCTTTGAGATATCAATTATGCATGGAACGTTTAAGTCTCCAAGCGGAGCTTTTAACGTTCTGTCTTCAATATAGCGACTATGTCCATATTCCGCCTTTGTACGATGCAATCTGTTGAATTTTTAATAACGGAATTAAGCGAAGAAAGTTCAACGACGCAGTCGCACCTTATACCTCGGAAAAATTCCTCCTTTATTCTCCATTAGCTTGGCTGGAGCGCAACGTTCAGGTAACTGCAATGGCATAGCAGTAGCCAAGGAGGAGTCTTCCTTTTCGAGTTTTACATCGCGCAAATTATCGTTTAACTTCGAGTCTCCCTCTTTCTCCCCCTCTCTCATCTCAAGTTGAAAACTCGTTTTTCCCGCATTACAGAGTCACTTTCATCAACAACTTTGCCTTGCATTCGTAACGATTGCCTCGACGCCTCGAAATTTCAGCTCGAAAAAAGTGTCGCGCATTCAATTTACTCGACGCCGCCGCCGTCGTCGCTTCTTTCTTCGCTCCCCAGCCGCGAAAAACAAAGACGTTAAAATTCGCATTCGAATAAAGGATACCAGCATCTCAGACGTAGTCGATAATTAAACACTTTTCGTCTAATTCTCGACTGCGCTGTAATAATTAAAAACTTCAGACGCATTGTCGTTTTTCCTTTCTCTCTCCTCGCGTCTGCAGATGCTCGCGTGATTGCGGCTTATATATGTCGGGCGCGCGACAGTCAACCGCCGCCGCCTCCCCGCCCGAGTTATTATTGTATACGGCACGCGGCTTTCGCCACGGGGTAGTTGTTGCGGCAATTAAGCAGGAGCGCGCCGCTCGAGCTCGAGATTCGATATTTGCTGCGAATTAACAAGGCATCGAGTGCGCGACGTGTTTTTAGCCCTTCCACGTATACGCCGAGAGTTTGAACAATTTTCAGATCTGGCGAATATGTGAACATTTCAGCGGACGTGTGACAAACCTCGGTGAATGATTGAGACCGCGATATAAAAATGTCACTGTTTGCCGCGCGAACGTCCGTTAAAACGGATAGGGAAATGTTTCCGACTGAACGAGAGGAATAGACAGATAGAGAGAGACAGACCTGAAAGTTTCATAACTAAACACGTGAATATTGTATGCGCGATCGGGTGAACTCGCGAGATAAAATTTCGCCCATACACATCGGGGCATTAGCGCAGCAGGAGAAAAGCCCTAACGGATTTCACTGTTCGGGAAATTTGATTTGTCCCGAGGGGAGAGAGAGAGTGCAAAGGGATGCGAGAGCTCGAGTAATCTATATATTTTAAACCATTAAGCTGATTAATCAGTAATTGCCCCATCGGGCAGCCGTAATGATTCATGATGCGGCGAGCCCTCGGTATAGAGGATTGCCGAATATATCCGGGTATTGTGTGTGCGTGCAAAAGCGAGTGAGCCGGCCGTTTTCAATAATGAACCGTGTATATATACCTCTCTCTCTCTCTCTCTCTCTCTCTCTCTCTCTCTCTCTCTCTCTCTCTCTCTCTCTCTCTCTCTCTCTCTCTCTCTCTCTCTCTCTCTCTCTCTCTCTCTCTCTCTCTCTCTCTCTCTCTCTCTCTCTCTCTCTCTCTCTCTCTCTCTCTCTCTCTGTTGTAAATTTTACATAACCGATTATGGATACACGAAAAAATTTGCATAAGCCGCGATTAAAGCGTCGGCCGTTGCATATTCAACAGTTGTATAATACTGTTATTTCTAAGGATAAGACGTTTTATAAAAACACGATTAACCGTATTTTCGTGCGCGCCACGTGTATATACGTAAAAATAATATTTTCTTTATTTTTCCCAAACGTTTAAATTACTTTTTCATATAGCCGTGCTTTTTTAACGTTAAAATCAAGGTACCATCAATCTCCAATAAATAAAAACTTTCTTGTACACTAACCTCCGCATACTATCCCGTGTAAAAAAAAGTCTGGGCGAAGTCTTGCAGAAGTCTGGCTTCAAAAGTCTCGCTTGTCGGACGATCCCAGACTTTTTGCCAGACTTATTGCTATAAGACTTTTAATAGAAAAAAATAAAAAGTCTGGCAAAAAGTCTGGTAAAAACTCTGAGATCGTCCGACAAGCAAGACTTTTGAAGTCAGATTTCTGCAAGACTTCGCCCGGACTTTTTTTTACACGGAGTACCATGTAAGAAAACACACAGAGAGAGAGAGAGAAAATTCTATTAAGTTGCTTTATCCCAACGGGCGACCATTATCCAAGAAACAAACGAGCGATAATCACGCTCATCTACCACCACTATTTCAATCTCGCGAATGTTCTCCACGCGAGAATAACCATCGCTTTGTGCAACTGCGCGTCGCGTCCTCGCCTCTCCCTATATCTAAGAAAACGCGGCGACGCATCGTCAGAGAGTATAGCTCGTCGTCGCCAGTCTACTTACTACTCTACGCGCAAGCTCGCCTCCATTAAGTAATTACTTGGCCGGAGTTTTCGAGTAGATATATACTCGCCTTATCTCCCCGCCGTCGCCGCGGCTGCCACTCCTTATCCGCTTTTTCCATCCGCAAGTCCGCACCTCGCTCGCTTCTTTACCGCGCTCTCGCAGTATGCGCGCGTGCGGAAGTGAAACAACGCCCCGCGCGTGTGCAAAGCCCTGGCGAACCGAGGATCGGCTGCGGCTCTGCGGTGTATATATACTGTATAGTATGGGTAAGAGGAAGAGAGAGAGAAAGAGAGGAAGGGTAGTAGGGATATTGGCCGGAATCGCGTTGGAGCACGGCCAGATGAAACGCGCAGATAGAGCTATCCCCCAATATCGGACTAACGATAACCCTTGCCTCGCTTTCGCGCGGAAAACACATGCGAGGGTGGCCCGCCGGCAGTGGTCGGATCCCCCCCACACCCAACCGATCGATCGATCGGTTATACCCGCCGCGCACTTGTAACGAGCGACAGAGAGAGAGAAGGACACGCGCTGGCAAATGAGGCGAGTCCGATTCCGGCGTATATGTATACGAGCGGGCGGCCCGATTTCGTAAACCCTCAAGGCGATGAGCGCGCGTGCGAGCACACCGAGCACAGTTCATTTCCCGACGCAAGCACAGAGCGCTATAGTGATTATATATATAGTTTTGATCTATTATGCGGGGGTATATACGCGCGAGGTTATTAGGGTCGAGCTGTGGTGGTTGGATCGGGGCTCGAGCGATCGAGAGCGTAATCATCATTGTTTCGGTATCTATAATTGTTATTTTGTGGTGGGCGATGCGCGGCTATTAAAAGCCGATGAAATAGCGGTCGGCAGATGCGAGTGTCGCGGCCGCGAGTGGACGGGGGGCGGGGGTTGCTGTTGATAGAAATTAAAGTGCACTCGGTTTTCACTTGAAAAATGGTTCGATTTTAAACTCGCATAAATCCCGCGAGAAGATAGCATGCGTGCAGTGGCACTCGCGGAATTTCATCCGCGGGATGGCCTTTTGAACGTAGTCCGTCTCTCTTTCAAAATGAATTTCGGCTGGTGCGCGGCGCCCTCGCCCCTTTGTTATCGAACTACAATTCGACGTATACGAAAAATCTATTATTTTTCACCCCTCGCGCGTATGTACCTCGCCCGTTAATTTTCCAGCTCGTGCAGCAACTTTATTGTTTGTTTTAGAAATAGCATTTTGGAGTAATGAATACGCGTGGCGCTATGTACAGTTCAGTTGTTGGCGAAAAATAATAGTGGCTCCGATACGAAGTCCACGTGTTCTGCAATTAATGGCAAATATGTATAATATAGAGAATGTGAGAAACGTGACATTTTTGAAAAATGTTCGATGCCGTCGCGCACAAAAGCCCTTTTTGACAATGATTGCAGTGGCTCTATCGCGCGATTCTCTTTTTGAGAAATATATAGTGAAAATCGAAAACTTGGCACTTTGGGAGAATTTTATTTTTGCCGCGTCATCGGTGTTTGAACCTCTCACGTCTCCCTCGCTGCTCACGTTCAATTCAAAGCTCTTTATGCCTTATTGTCAATTTAACACAAATACCGCAACCAGTAAATCTCTCGTCTTTCTGCGTTCGCATCTCCTATATCTATATCCTCAAATTCCCTTAGACCTTATCAAAGCCACGCTTTCTCTCTCTTTATCTTCCCGAAGCACCTAAGGGTTGAAGAATCGGCGTCGTTGTCGTCCTCCGCGGCTTATAAGAGACGTAAAAGCGGCCGCCAGCGAAGGTGAAATAGAGAGCAGGTATAAAGCCGTATAGGCATCGGATCCCGGGCGGCAGAAAAGCTTCGTAAGCGATCCCGATAATCGACGGCCATCGACTTTCCTTCTGCGGAGGAGCGTGAGTGGCTCGCATTGACGCAGTATAGTCCGCATTGCATGTATGTGTGTGTGGGCGAGTGTGGGTATTATACATATGCGCGCAATATCGAGAATAAAGCGCGGCTAAGGTTTCGTGCTTCTTTCCCGTTTGGGTTTGATTTAAACGTGCGCATACTGAAATGTAGGTGTTTACGAAAAATCAATGATAGAAGTTATCGCGAGCATCGGTTATATTTCTCATTTTCGTTTTCGAAGTATAAATTTCATATTCACATTCATCTATCGTATTGTTAGTAAAGAAATATTGGTTTGTACCATAAATAATTTATAAAGCCGATTGTGCTATTAGTTCTTTACGTGACGTTTTTGATTTAATGCATAAATAATAATACCAGTATAACTGAAATTCGGTTTCTAAATATAACGATGTTACGAAATGACATTTAACACACTTCAATAACAAGTCCCATATTCAATGTAATAGCTCATAAATACGTGATATTTTAGTTATTGTAAAAGTTTATCGAGTTGAAGCTGGATTGTTCGTAGTCCGGTCAGTTTAGCCTTTGAGCGAAAGCGTCTCTGTGGATTCAATATACTTTTACAGTCCTGCGCACCATTAAAGTAACCGTGTGCTGCTCTGTCAGAAATATTCTGGTTCAATCGATTTCGGAACTTTTTAGGTAAAACTGGGCTTAAAATAGTTACGGAGTTTATAGTTTGTGAATGTAAAATAAAACGAGTGCTTTTGTATGTAAATACAAAGCCGGGTAATATGTGTACTTTCAGGTATTATTATTTACTTATGAAAATTTTAGGAAAATTTTCTAGAAAAATATATAATGAAAACAATTTATTTTCATGTTTTTGTATTTTATTTTTTTAACGATAATTAATATTTTAAAAAACAAATGTACATGAAATAATTTGTTTTATTTATTACTATATATATATATATATATATATATGTGTGTGTGTGTGTGTGTGTGTGTGTGTGTGTGTGTGTGTGTGTGTGTGTGTGTGTGTGTGTGTGTGTGTGTGTGTATATATAATGTTTTAACGATTTCTTGTGAATTTTTTAACGAACTCTGAAACAATATGTGTGTGTGTGTGTGTGTGTGTGTGTATATATATTATTATTATAAATGTATTTGAAAGAAAAGCCGCTTTTCAATTTTGCACGGCTCACATTTCTATAATTAAAACCTGTTTTCGTTAGAACGAAAAATATACATATCAAGTTTCGCCTCGAATTATTACTTTTCGCAAAATAATAACAAAGGCATATATTGTTTCAGAGTTCGTTAAAAAATTCACAAGAAATCGTTAAAACATCTACCTTTACCGAAAGCCTTAAACAACTGCATACGTGCGTGCCCTATTTCCATTAAACCAACAAAAAGTTCCATTGATGATCGATTATTAACTCAACATCTACCGTAACAACACATCGTTCCACCTACACTTCCCTACCAACATTCTGATAATTATGATTATCCATTAGAAAAACAGATTACGACGAAAAACTTCGCGGTCGCGCGGCGCTCCCAAAGTCTGCTAAATGTTGCTCGCTCTCTTCGCCTCTTCGGTTTTCCGCGCGACAAATAAAGCACGCGCTTGCACTCAGCACACGTATCGCTCTCGTTTCAACTCTTCCCCTCCTTCCCGCGGCCCAATGGTTTTTCGCTTAAACTCCGTCAGATCGTAAACAAGAAGCGCACGAAGCGCTCGCGCAATAATATAGTGCTTGTGCAACGTGCCCACTCTTCGCCGGAGGCCATCTCTGTATTTTTCGCGCTCTCTCTCTCTCTCTCTCTCTCTCTCTCTCTCTCTCTCTCTCTCTCTCTCTCTCTCTCTCTCTCTCTCTCTCTCTCTCTCTCTCTCTCTCTCTCTCTCTCTCTCTCTCTCCCCCGTGTGTGCGGCTCTTTTTCTATTTCGCTCTCTTTCTCCGTCGTTGGCTTTCGACGTCGACGAGCCGTCGCCGTTGCCGCCGAGCGCTTCTTATAGTCGACCCATCGACGGTCGAGATTTATTGTCGTGTAACACCTATATCGCTCGTGCCGCAGGACTCTCTCTCTCGCTCGCTCTCTGGCCTCTTTCTTCGCCCCCTCTTTTCTCCTACGTATAGAGGGCAATAATGTATTTATTTGACGCGTTGCAAGATGCAGTTGCACAACGTGTGCGAGAGGCGAGAAAATTTGTCACGGAGACGCTGGATATTAAAGTTCCCTTTGGCGTGCGTGCGAATTATGATTTTTCGGAGAAATTGAAACCGGAGGAAGGAGCTGCGCAAGTTTCCATTGAAACGGTTTCGTTTACGTCATGCTCGAAGCGAGCTTTACGTAAGAAGAATCCAGTGATGTTATCGTAACACGACTGCGATGAGATTATTGTATTTTCTTGAGATTTTTGCATAATCGATATTAGAAACCGCATATATACATTAGTTTAGTTAATTCTTTGACGTGTTTATTATAATAGACGCAGTAAATTAGATGTATGTAAATTACTGTATGCAGTTGAAAAAATCATAAAATTCAAAGTACGTTTTAATGAAATATTTTCTCGCAAATATAAAGTGTATGTTTTGCACATTTCCTTTATGCTAAGGCAGCGTACATGATTAAGTTTATTAGGTTTGTTCTTTACGTGACCCACATTCTTGTTTGTTTCAGTGAAGTCACTTCCCCCTTTAAAACGTTGCACTAAGAATGCAATTTTCTCCGCGCATATTTTACCGCGTGAAAGACAAATTTCATTAATATGAGCGCGGCGAACAAATTGTTCTTCTCTATCGCACAAAAGATGGCAAAAAATCGTTGAGATTTATGTACAACCCAAAATTATTAATAAAGCGCGTTATTTTATCTTCATAAAGGGTATCCGTTAAAGCTGATGAATGAAAACCATACTTTTCACTCGCGCAATTCATAAATTTCGCGCTTTTTATATTACAAAATACGCGTTGAACGCGCGCGTGCCCCGCGTTCCCGGGGAAGCGTATCTATAATTCATGAGTTAAAACTAGATATAATAAGTTGCGGAAAGCGGCGCACGCTCATACGCGCGTCGCCGCTAGACAATATTTTAAAGGGAATATTAAATTACGGTATTAAAAAAAACACGCGCGGCCTGGGGCCGGGTTAAAAAGTGAGTTTAGAACACATTTGCATTCATTAGCGGACTTTATAAAATTTGATCCTCCTCAGATTTGCATAAATAAAAATAACATTTTCGCGTTTTCTTCGTTATAAAAAAAAGAGCCTTTACTCTGCACGGTCAGAAAGAGCATAACCGCGAATTATTCAACTCGCTCGATCCCTGTTATGTTTATTCATTCCATAACACGCGGGACTCGCGACATTATAAAGAATCAAACTTTGCGCGAGCTCATTTTCAAAGGAACCCCTGTATACTGGTTCACGTCGCTTTGTTTAAAAGCCGTACACGTCGCGATCTCGATAATTTGCGCGAAAATCTGCTCGACGTTTTGTGTCAATTCGCCCGCTTATAAATCGCTCGCGCGCGCCACCGGAAATGTCACGAGCGCGCCCATAGTCATCATATGCGCCGGTGTACAGCGAAAACTCGAACACATCGCGTGCGAGCGACCCGCAAAAAAAAAAGAAAAAATTAGCACGTGCGTGTCCCCGATGCCCGACAGAGTGTATATGTATGTGCATGTAAATGCTATAGCTGCACACACGCGCCGATATATGTATATATACGTGCGCAAGCTGTTGAATGATCACTGTTGTAAGCTCGTGGGCGGTTTGCTCGGGAAGTTGAGTTTATTACGGCTACTTTTTTTTTACAAGTTTTGATGGCCGATTAGGATAAGAAGTTTATCAAAGTCGTTAGTAATGTATCTTTAGATTTATGAAAATTAATGTAGCGTGTTTTGAAAATAATTCTGAATGTGTAAAAGGTAATTTAGATGTTTGTAATAGAAAAGCTGTGTGTGTGTGTGTGTGTGTGTGTGTGTGTGTGTGTGTGTGTGTGTGTTTGTATGTGTGTGTTGGTGTGGGTGGGTGTTGGTGTGGGTGCGTGCGTGCGTGCGTGCGTATATTATGAGGATGTAATTATTTAATAAAATTCTTGTAACATCCATTTCAAAGTATATATAATCACGCGGTCGTCCTAAGGCTCTTCTATACTTGCCTTTGGAACGCTCCCGCGTTCCTTGATATTGGTGAATTAAAAAAGTTCGACAAAGGGGCGATTTCGAAACTCGATGTCTGACTAGAGTCGTCCTCGATCCACTTGTTTTTTAGGTCCAATTTCATTCTTTTTCTGCAACACGATACCACTGCTGCAACAATTTACAATAGCGCTGGTTTTGTCCTTGAAAATCAAAACCATTCCTTTTTCAAATTTTCACACGTTAACCATGTCTTTTTATTTTTCCCAAATTTTCACACGTTAACTACTATTTTTGTCCAAATTTTAACACGTTAAAAAGTATCGAAACCTCACACACATACACTGCTCAACACGACCTTATTTGTAAACCCTGGCAGAACTTAAAAACCGTAAACGCACCCAATAAGTGTGCCAAGCGAGGGTCCGCCAAACGTGCGCTGCCATCGCGTGTAAATCGACGGCGATTGGCGTGCTCGCAAAATCTCAGCGGCGCTCTCCCGCGCACTCTTGTAAAACGCCAAGTCGTTAAAACTTCCGAGTAGACGCGCGCGCACACGCCTCGCCCCTTTCGCGCGCACACACACACACATACACACACACACACACACACACACACACATAGAGGCGCCACTCAAAAGCACGCCGACGCGGAAGAGTTTCCCAAGTACCTGCGCCTCGGCGTGTCGGTTCCTCACCTCTCTCCGCGCGATTCACCCACATATACCTATACGAGTATAGCGCGGCCGCCTAACGAAGGCTTCTTGGCCCCCCACCCCGTCACTCTTCGCGAAAAAGACGGGCGCGCCGTGCACAGTGCGTCGGGGAATTAAGGTGGATTTGGTGCGCACGCGGCACGGGTGCTGTACTACTATACTACACACACACACACACACGCGCGTATACACAGAGGAGCGAGTACAGGGGAGCATTTGGCGATGGCTGTGCGGTAGATAGCGCGGGAAGCGGGCGGGCCGCAAGCGCAGAGCAATCGATAGTACGCGCGTTCGCTCGCTCGGCTCGGCTCGCTCGCTCTCTCTACGTATGTATAACGTCTCTGACAAACGCATCGGAAGGATTTATCAGGGGCTTGCGGCTGATTCCCCCCTCCCCCCTTCGCGCGCGCGCGGGGTGCAGTCTCTCGCTCTTGCGCGCCCGCTCCCCCACACACACACGCACGCATACACGCCCGCGCACAGGTACTTTATGAGGGACGTTAATGCTGCGCGAGCGCTCTGCGGCGAATTCGAAGGGGTTTAATTGCTCTTACTTAATACGAGGCATTCTCTCTGTCTCTTCGCTCTTCTATATGTGCTATACCCGGCACACACATGCCCTAGCCGAATTATACGGCTTCCTGTTGCTTTTTTATGAGATCTACCAGTGTGTAGGTGGTTTCGGAGTTTCCGCGGAGAGGAACAAGAGAGCCGGTGCAAATATTAGGGGGAGAGAGAGAGAGATTTTAATAGCGCTCGAGCGGACTCTCGAGATTCCAGCGCATCGCGAGAGAGAGAGAGAGCATTGTTTACGATCGCGCACCTGTGATTTATGAAGGAGGATTAGTTAGTCCCGCGGTCGGGTTATGAGAATCGATTGGTTTTTGTTTGCCGCTGGAGGAGGACAGGAGATAGAGAGAGAACGAGAGAAAGAGAGAGCGGGAGGGAGAGAGGTAGAGGAGAGCGAAGCGGAGTGAAAGTAGTTTATACAGAGCCGCCCCGAGAAAATGGTTGGTTTTGATAATGGCCGAGGTGAAGGGCGAATTTTCGAGTTGAATGTGCCGTAAAGATTTCTAAACTTTTCCGGCGTACTTAGATAGATAGATAGATAGATATTTATTTATCGTGTTATGAGCACACAAAGTATACAGAATATACAAAATAATATACAATAAAATCGCCAAAAATTAAAATGTAAAACAAGGATATCACAGATCAAATACTTATAAAAGATGATATCACAGTCAAAATAATACTATGGTTTCGGTAGTGATATTACAGATCATAACCTTATATACTTATAAAAGACGATATCACAGTCAAAATAATACTAAGGTTATCGGTAGTGATATCACCGTCGCAGAGTGAGATCACAGTCGAAGTTATAAGAAAATACTGAAAACAGTAAGTCATAGTGGCGAATACAATATTAAAAACACAATATTAACAATAAAAGCATTTTAAAATACCTATCAGTCGAAAATACCTAGAGAATATTAGAGACAACATGATCGAATAATATGAATCTTTGTATAGCGTTGTTATAATTCTTTTACGCTGAAAGTTGCTTCTTACGCCCTCGTCATTCTAATTTTTCTTTTCCGGTAAATATAACTTTATCATTTCTCCGAGCGATATAATACTTTACCCTCCGAAGTTTGTGTCACGAGGTCATCTACATGGTGCTGAGAGTACCAGAACTCGTGTAACTTTGCCAACAACAGGGGAGGACGGAGGCGGGTGGCTACATCTAATAACACCAAGATTCTAACTTTGCGTGTCACGGGGGCAAAATGAACTTCTATATTATATACTTCTTTTCGAAGATTGGTCAACAGCAGTTTTTCCGGAAATATTGCGGGCTATTGAGAAAAAGTCCCCTTATTCCTTTGATACGCGAACGTCGCCGTGCTGTGCTGCTCTTCTATCAGCCAAACTTTTCGAAAGTATATATATATATGTATATACATCTTTCATAAAAGATATCCTATCTATAATTTTTTTTTTCAGGGATATATTTACTTCTGCGAACGGGAGTTCTTGACTTATTTCCTTGTTGAACTTCCTTCGAGATTTCGCCAATCTCGAGTTTAACTTTAATCCGAAATTCTCCTCCTCGCCCTCTCCCTGTGTCGCTGTTTACATTTGTAATTTATCCCTATACTCCAACGACATTGCGATCTAAGCCGTGGCGGATTTTATGGTGGAAAATTTGCATGACACCCCACAGAAACGAATTGTGACCTAAATCTTCGCACACACCTCAATATAAGGTCCTCTTATTTCTCTGCGCGGAGGGGTGTGTGATGGCGAGTGATCTGCCAAAGGCGGAAGGAAATTTCCACTATCAGCTTCTTTCCACGCCTGTCCCACCCTCCGTCATCCTTTTTGAATTTCATTTTGATCGGGGCGACGTTTCTTATTGGCTTTTCGAAGCCCCTTCATCGAAATGCGCAAACCAACTTCCGATTGTATACTGTTTTGAATTTCAGATTTTTAGTATATAAGGTGTACTACATGAACTTGATACTTCAAATCTTTTTCTTCTCCAGTTTTTATAACGTGTAAGAAGATCACGAATGAATATTGTTGTTCGATGTTTTTTCTACATTTGTAATTTTAGGAATTTATTTATTTCAATAGTATAAAATTAACAACATTTCATTTTTCCGTTTGATACCTTTGAGGTTTTAGATCGAGTTAGAATTCGCAAGTTGATATTTTTTTTTAAATCCGGGCTAACCCGGGAAATGGGGCAAGTTAAAAGGCAGGCGTTTTCACTTTGAGATACGAAACTTTGAGGCAAGCAGCGTAATGAGATTTCACGGTGGTAAATTTGTATTAGATAGTTTGTTGGTTTGTCGGGCTTCTCTTTGCAAGCTTTTTTCCCTCCAATTGCTCTCTCTCCGTAATATATATACATTCGCCGCGTTATTTGGTAAAATATAGGTTCTTGCTGCGGTTTTACTCAAAGAAATTTTCCAGCTTTTAATTGGCGCGTGATATACCATAAAATTGATAAATTGCTTACACCCATATACCTAAAACTAAAAATTGCGCTATTGCATTAGTTTGAAGATCCATCATGTAGCGTAAAGTACGACTTGGTGCTTGAAATAACGAGCACGAACGCGAAACCATCTATCGGCAAGGTCGTGAAAAAAGCCGCATATTGTTTACCGAGCAACAAGACTAACGGCCCATTAGTATCCCCTTGTATACCCCCGCGAATAATGGCGCTAATATCCCGCCCCCGAAAAGTTATTGCAATCACTTCAGCGCAACTACAACGCTTATATACACCCCCGCGCAGCACGCGCTGATAAGCCGCGGATCCAATTATTTGCAAAATAAGTGCATGCTAATGGCGCGTCGAGGGACGAGAGAGGAGGAGAGAAGCCCCCTATACTACTCCCCCCTATGTAATGGGACGCGATGAGATATTTTTCAAGCCCCTAGCGAAAAAGACGACGATGGCGGCGTCGTCGTCTTGGATTCCCTGCTTTTCTTGCGCCGCGCGCGTGAGAGTAATGAAAGGGGGTGGCGCGCAGCGGTAGAGCGGGTCATCCCTGCGCCGCCGCGCTCGCGCGTCACTTACCTCTAGCTGACGCAGCTGCCCCGCCGCCCTCCCGTAACATTAAGCTGTCTAATTTTCGTAATTTGTAGGGGCAAAATATTTCACATGCCCCCCCCCCCCCGCTCTAACAAGACGGTTTTCATCGCGGCATAGCTCATAGACGCTCCCTTGGCTCGAGGAACTTTTACCCACGCGTCCGACCGTGTATATGTGTATATATGTGAAGGCTCGGCTGTCTGGTACTCTTATAAGCTCGGGATACCGCGCGTATGATTACGGCACGTCATGTTTTTAAATGCTCCTATAAGGCTTATCCGTCCGCGTCCAGGCGAATTTTAAAGGTTTTATCTTGGCGCGCGTTTAATTGTCGGTGTAAAACATCGCGCTGGCCGGCGCATTTAAGTGCTTTCTTATTACGATTGTTTAATCGTTGAGCTTGTTTTAATTAAAGCAATAATGAGACGCGGGGTTATGCATGCAGAGCTTATTTAATGTAAATCAAGAAAGTTTATTTCGCGCAATAATCGCGGTAATTTATATAGCAAGCGGGCATGCTTAACATAATAATATTAATTTCGTGTGTATATGACCGTTATTTTAGTATAGATAATTTAATAAATATCTGTGAATAAATATAATAATAATAATAATATTAATAATAATAATAATAATATCTAAAATACTTGGGAAATTCAAAATAATCGCTTAACCGCGATAATATTCAAAATTCTCGTAACTCGTCCTCTGTAATTCATCCTCCAGGAAGTAATTATTCCTTTTTGACTCTAAATAAATAAATAAAATTATGCGAAGTTTTAATGAAAAATGCACAGTTGGTTGAGCTAATTGCGATAAGATGCCTACGCAAAGTTTAAGTCCTCAAAGGTCCCGGTGAAAATTGATTTTTAGTTTAAGTTGATAATTCAGTTTTTGAAACTCCCCTCTCTCTCTCTCTCTCTCTGACTCTCTCTCTTCTCTTCTCATGAAATATTTTTTCCCTCGCAAATAACTTCACGACTCCAGCGGAAAAGTTTATATTGGCTCCACGATGATCGCGCAATAAAACTTAGCCGGCTATAATTTGTTCGTTCGCTCTCGTGTGTGCGTGTGTGTAGGCGTAGCACCTCAAGAAATATACGATATGCGTGAGCGTGAAAGAACGGGGGATCGAGACGAAGAGACACTGCTGCGGCCTCCTCACCTTCAAACTTTCTCGCCCACTCTCTCACAAAAAAAGCGTTATACGCTAAAAGGGTGTCGTACGCACGCGCATCTATATACAGCGCGAAAAAAATCGCACGCACGCGTCGATAGAATCTGCGCTGAATGGAAAGTTTTTTTCCATCAGCGCGCTCTCTCCCGTTCGGTCATTTGATCCTGCGCAAGCCCTGACAGTAGATCCATTCATGCGCGAATGAAATTTTTCCGCGACCGTATATACGCTGCGCTAAAATAGTTTGGTTCTCTGCGTCTATGTGTACATTTCAATAGTTCCGCCTCGGAGGAATAATGAAGGAACAAATAAAATCCCGAAATTTTCGCGAGTTTTCCACGTGTACGCACTCGCGCGTGCGCCCGCGCGGGGTAAAGGGACACGACGAACCCCGCGCGCGTGCGCGCTCGGCTTGGCTTTAGTCCACGACGAACGCGTGGGAAAAATGTCTGTGTGCGCGCGCGTAACGACCTGCGCACAGCACAGGCTCCTAAGCGTTGGATTACAGAAGAAGAGAAAAAGCTGATGCTTTTAACGGATAAAATAAAATAACGGGATCCGGACTCGCTGCCTCACCCCCTGCCACACACATACACGCACGCATAGTCCGTTATCCGCAGCGTTCGGTATTTCTTTTCGCTTTTTCCCTTTTTAATCAGTCAATTTACTTTAATATTTCTGCCTCTTCACATTGACGGACGCACGCGCAATGAAATCCTTCATTTTTTCACCCGGAAAAATGTTCGTAAATGATAAGGGAGAAGACCTGTCATTTTTCCACTCGATTAACCTTTTTCAATCACGTGCTATTCAAAAGGGGGAAGAAAAGAATCTTGATCAGGAATTTATATTTATTTATAGGCCTTCGCGAGATTATCAATTTTTAAATCCCACCTTTGGCAGTATTATATTTTGCTTTTTCACTTAATTTTCATGTTGAGAGTTTTGTTTAAATTAATTTCTCTGATTAATCATTCAAAAGTTCCGGTTGAATAATGGTAGCTTAAAGATATTTAATTTAACAATGTATTGAATAGCATTGACCGCATAAATTTAATACGCCCCTTGATCTTCTTATCTATTTTTTGTAATATTAACAAGCCTCCAGAGCTTTAACCCTGGTAAAAGTTATCTCTACCGAAATTAGCCAGGAATTTAATAAATAGCTAGTAAAAATGGCTAATTTCTAGGTAGTGATGAAACGATTTTTCCGGTCATATTCTCTATTTAATCGAGATAAGGTAACCTTAAAATGTTTTTACTAAATGTTCTCTTTAATGTGACTATGTATTTAAAACCAAATATTAAAAAAAGGTAGCTAACCAAAACGTAAACACGAATTATTGGTATTTAATTCGTATATCAGTACTTATTTCAGGGGATACACACGAAAACAATGATTTTTCCGTTTGATTCTATCTTTCTCACTCCTCGCCATAACAGGAAGCCTCTTACTAGCCATTTTCTAACTAAAAAAACTGGCCAACTTCGATATGTCTTAATTACTCATAAATAAGCTAATGTAAATTTGTGGAAAAACTTATTCTATTATATTGTCTATTAAATGGTGAATATGATCGGAAAAATTGTTTTATCGATGAATAGAAATGTCCAAGAAATGTGTCTAGTTTTTAACGATTATTGGGGACACTAGCTATTTGTTAGGCAAATAATGAAATCGATTTGTCAGTGCTACAAATTAAACGTTCAATTGAAATGCAGATTTGACAAGAAAGATATTTCAATTCAAATATTGTACTCTTCGTTATCATATAACGCTATTGTAATTTAAACAATTTAGATTTCCTTCAAATTTATATTCACCACAGCAATAGCGCGAATAAAATTCGAAACGTTAAACGTTAAACAATTTAAAGAAACTAAACGAGCTCAGACGCGCCTTATTTATACGCTTCATTAATAACAGATAATGAAAAAGTAACCCTTTGAGAAAGAGCGCGAAAGAGCGTGCGGGATTAGATTAATATAGAGCAGTTATTTATGTCCTGGAAAGAGGTAAAGGGGGTAGAGAGCTAGCATTCACTCGCTCGCTCGCTAGAGAGAGCGAGAGAGAGAAAACGAGAGAAAGGGATTAGAGTAGGCGAGTCGAGTCGGACCAGAGCTCGCGCGCGTGAGAGAGCGAGTGGGAGAGAAGTTGGTTCCAGTTGGAATATTTGCTCGAATTCGGAATAGATTTATGTATAGACGCCGGGCTCGCGGCCACGCGCTCTGTCCAGGTATATACATACGTATGGAAAAGCACACTTGTATTATTCATGTACGAGTCATCTGCGGAAGCGGTCGTTATCCGCCGCTGTCGAATGCGCCACACGCGTGTGTTCCGCCGTTTCCCTCCTCGCCACCCCTCAAACTCGTTCGCCGCGCTTTTGTCATCGATTTAGAGAACGGCCATTGTCGCCGATCGAATATGCGTTAAACCGGAGCAAATCTAAACCGATGTTCAGAGAGAGAGAGAGAGAGAGAGAGAGAGAGAGGAAGGGACGAACCAGATGCTTTTTGCTATCCTAAATAATTCGACACGCGCGCGCGCAGCCGCGTCTGTATGTATGTGCATATACGCGTAATCGTAAGCGTGCCGAACAAAAAGTCGAATACGTTACGCGCGCGTATGTCGACGGAATAACTAATCTACTTTTTCAGGCCGCGAAACATCTCGTGTGCCGCACTTTTTGGCCGCCGCGCGTAAATTTTTGCCCGCTCTCTCCTCCCCCAGCGGTGTAGGAAGCTCGCGAATTTTACGCGCCCGCCGCCGTTGGTGTTCTTCGCGTGTATTATAATTTATGAGCGTATTTTGGTGGGGCTCGCGTACATCGCAGTGCAAAACTCGCGCGCGCGCGTGCCGAAATTTCATTTTATTGTTTATTATTTCAACATTTATGAGTTCGTACTTGACGGCGGCTTTTGCATTTTCGTGGTTTGGGGAGGGACATAAAAACTTGGCCCCGTCCGCGGTAATGTGCTTCGTGTATTTCTTTTTACATACATTTAAATTCTGTATTACAATGTGTTATAGTGCTCCATGCTTATATATTATTCGTATGATCAACTTTGAAAATTAAACATTTCGAAAAACATGGAAAAAAGGTGAGATGTAATTTATAAAATCGTGTACGATGGTATCTTTGTAACAGGGAAATACACTAATAATCGTATATTGCAGAAAATTTAAACTGCACGGAGAGAAATTTTGTAGTGAAAATTACAAATATTCGAGACAAAATTACCAGTTTCTATGGTAATGGATGGATAGACTGACAATTTCAAACTTTTTACCAAAGTGCCTTGGTAAAATTTTTTTTTAGTTAATTTAAATTTAAAAAATTAACTTTTTTTATCCATATTGATGGATATACAGTATTTTAATGTAGAAATAGAAACAGAAACAAGGATGAAAAAACATTAAACTGAAAAAAAATTTTTACGGAAGTGGGATTCGATCCGACGATCTTTGGGTTGACAGTCCGACGTTCTACCGACTGCGCCACGGAAGCTGTTACCAACAGTCATTTGAATCGCCGTTATTACTTACTGAAAATATGTGTATTGTTTTCATTTTAACGTCACGCACGCCTCTAGTATCAATCTTCTGAAACACAATAATGCGCAGTGCGCATGCGCGAGTACACAAATACCAGGTTATTTGGTAAAATTTATCAGTTTTCTTAGTAAAAATTCTTAGGTTACCTTGTAAAAATGACTAGATCTCAATTTTTACCAGTGTGTCTGGTAATTTTTATTCAGATAATTTGGTATTTTTTTTAAGTGGTTATGGTAGTTTTTCCTGGGAAACTTATAAATTGTATTAGAAACCTTGGAATAACACGGCTTTTGACAGTCTGTCCATGCGCTACCAAGGCACCTTGGTAATTTTTACTCTAAAATTTCTCTCCGTGTGTAGATCGTTACTATACCTATACATTACCATCTGCGGCGAACCACAATTTTATACCTTTTTGCATATCTATATTACCGTTATCGAAATACCGGCAAAAAAAAGAGATTCTCTACGATATACATAAAATTTTAATGCGCAGTTTAGGCAAATTTATCCGTACGAGGCTCGTACCATAAAATTAACTTATATAGTACGCGAAATCTATTAAATTTAGCATATATGAAATTTCACGCAACACCACAGGTTCCCTATAATTACAAACGGAGAAATCGGCATAAATGCCTTCATTTGCGATATGCGTCAAGCAAAAAATGAAAATTTTCATAATTCGAATATTCAGCGTATGAAACCTATACATTCGACGCCGATATTACATTTCCGATTCATCCATATACTCGCCTCGCGTACCTCTCTCTATCTATACCTCCCACTTCAATTTGCACACCCTAATGAATTACTCCACTTCCTCGACCCAGCAAACATCCTCTATATACATATATGCGAATTAGTTGTTAGTTTTTCGACCACCACATGCGTTCAGACACATTCACACACTAGGGGGAGAGTCGAAGACGCGCGTCCGCGCAAACTGTTTCCAATTAATGAAGCTGCCATACGTACTCCGTTCAGCCGGTTATTCCAACTGCCTTTGCATCGGCAAACTCTCTCTCACTCTCTCTCTCTCCACCTATCCTCGGAAGGCTTAAGGTTCGCACCCCCGGCTTTCTGTATTTGTTCGAAATCTGCTTTCAGTTCGTAAAGTTCGCGGGGGATGAACGCGGAGGCGGGGGTCGCGCGTTCGGCGAAGCGCGTGTGCGCGCGCCTGCTACGGACGGCTTTTGTGGTCAGCTGACCGCCGCTGCGCTGCTGCTGCTGCTACCCGCGTCCTAGTATAAACGTTTGAGAGGTGCACAGAGAGTGAGGCGCTCGCGGTGCAAATTGCGCGCCGGCCGTAGAGCTGCTGCTGTTTCTCTTTCGCAGGTATACCGCAAAGCTCTTCTCCAGCGTAAAACCGAGGGGGCACGGATTTGCTTGCGCAAGGAATCGCTCCGTCTGTCTAGTTGTCCGTGTGGTGTATATATGTCGCATCTGGGCGAGAAGAATGCGCGATTTCATTAAGCGAGGACCATAGTACGCGGCTCGCCGCTTCTCCCTTGTACTCGCGACCTCCCGCCATCTCCTCGTCTCTGTGGTTTTACCTCTGCGCGTTTCTGTGTGTATATACTGTTCGCGCGCATGGGGGGTGTGTAGTACAGTGGGCCGCCGCGCGCGTATTTCGATATTTTGTGTGCGGCGGCAGCGGCAGGCGCGCGCGAACTGCGGATAATTTCATTTGGCTCCGGCCAACTTCATAATTGCGTAGCTTGATTATCACTTTATGAACGCGCGTGTGTTTGCTGATTTTGACAGCGGTGGGAGAGTAGCTACTGGATGGCGGTTGCGGGGCTACGTGGCGCGTTTGTTGTTGTTTTTTTTTTTTTTTTTTTATTTATTTCATGTTGTGACGAATTTGAGGAACTTTCAAGTGGTTTTGTTTGTTTTTATATATTTTATGAAAGTCTTAGCGAATCGAATTTGAGATGTTACGAACTGAATTTTAGATATAATGGTGATGAAATTATTTTGTTTAATTTTTATTATAGAAGAACGCGAACTTTAGTTAGTTCTATATAATAAAAACTCTAATATATTATTTTACTAACTTCGTATGGTTTGATAGAAAAAGAATTTTATAACACTCTAACCTCAAAATCAACTTTAATATGATTATTCGGCTCTCGTGGTATAAAATACTGTACGCCACTGGTGCGTAAGGTGATTTTTACCGCATTCGACTTTTCTCACTCGCTTCGCTCGTGCGAAAAACGTCTCATGCGGTAAATAATCACCTTCCGCACCCGTATCATAATGTACTATATTTACAGGGTGAAAGTGTGACAATATGAAGGAGTTTCTGTTTTCAAAAGATGTTTTTAAACACTGCAATAAAAACAAAAATACGACTGTACGTCGAAATATTTTGGTTCGATTTAAAAAAATATAATATTCTTACGGGCGAATACCCCGGGTATTCACCTGTAACAATATCTAAAATTTTAAATTTTCGATACTCAAACAAAAAGTTATCGCTTTTATTCGCGTACAAACTGGGCATGTGCTGTAAAGTTATCAAACTCAAATACATTTCTATGGAATACAAGATAGCTTCTACGAGTGAATTCCTCTCTATTACAAAGTTACACGATCGCGATAGTTTAATAAGAACTCCAAATAACAGTTCGATGTCCAGGTAACAAAAACTGTAACTTCTGTTATTAACCTAGTTCAGTTGAATGTGCAAAGGCTTTTGATTGACCTAATTTAGAAACCATTTGCAATGAGAATATTTCAACTTTACATCCATTAGCAGTCGTAACAAGTTTTATCATCTTGAAAACTCAATTCAATGGGAAAATAATGATGTCTATTTGCACATATTAAAACTCGTAGATAAAAGTTATTAAAATTATACGAATAAAACTGAAAATAATTTAAATATAAAATGTAATTATTAGATTTTCCTTAATTATTTTGAAAGAAAAGTAATTGAAAATTGAATCAACTAAGCAACATTAAATTTAATGCTTCAAAATTTATAAAAAAACTATATTATAATGAATAATACGTTATATGAATAAATTACTGAGCCGATGAAAATTATTTCCATTTAAAAATTAATAGAATTAATTTAAAAATCTGAAAATCTTGCTCCAGTAATCTACTTTATTATGAATTAAAACCTCTCAGTTATATATTTTATGTTATTATAAAATTACCATTCAATGCTTGAATATAGCTATTGAGATTAACTCGCATAATTTCGCAAAAGAATATCGGCGGGACAGTTTCAAAAGAAACCGCGACAAAAGAGGGAGCAACTTTATAATATATAATTTTAAAATTTAATAACAACTCAAAAAGAAGAAACTTTCAAGCCGCCGAAAGCGAGGCTCGGAATGACTATTCCCAAGCCGTCTTTATCAAATTAGCCTGGGAATTGATTTTCTTTTCGGATGAAAGAGCCCACCCGCAGCCGCGCTGTATATAACTTTGGGCCGCGCGAGCAGACCGGATCAAACATTTAATTTTTGCTGAACTAATAAGCCTAAAGTTCATTCCGGAGTGTTACCTTTGTACGACTATTCACAAGTTTCTCTCTCTCTCTCTCTCTCTCTCTCTCTCTCTCTCTCTCTCTCTCTCTCTCTCTCTCTCTCTCTCTCTCTCTCTCTCTCTCTCTCTCTCTCTCTCTCTCTCTCTCTCTCTCTCTCTCTCTCTCATTCACTCTCTCGCCCCCTCTTTCTTTTTTGATAGCTTTCATTATATAACCACAAGATAGTAGATTAAGCAGACCAAGTTGACCTAGTGAAAAGTTATAATACGAATATTCCCGAATCGTTTACCTGCATATGAATGTTTGAGCGAAGCTGTAACTCGAAAATTATTTTTGCAGCGTGAAATCTAACTCTTCTTAAACCCTTTTTATTAGAGCATTCGCTCCATATACTGAAAGTTCATTAAAAAATATTCTTTTTAGAAAGGGATAACGAACGCATTTTTATACGCTTCGTGTGTTCGTTTGGACGAGATAGAAAAAGCATCGAAGCGGCTCAGGTAACGGCCAGAAAGGGGAATAAAGTTAGCCTGTTAAAAGAGTTTTTTTATATATTGACTGGGTTTGAAAAGTATATTTAAAAAGAAACTCGAATCAATTAATTTCTACCATCCATATTTTACACGCAAAAGTTACTTCATAATGAATAGAACACACAAAATAATGATAATACACAAAATAACGATACAGATGCTTTATTCACTTTTAAGAGCTCAGTAGAATCAATTTGTGAAAATGCTATGTAATAAAAACTGAAACCTTTTAATATACCTGTATAAAATTGTAATTAGATGTCCTTACCGCATGAAAAATATTAAACTTTTTATTTAAAATTATCGATTTGAAACTCACCAAAATAATACCATAAAATATCAAACCTCGTAATTATTAAATTACTCCTAATCGATAAAAATTGTATAAAGTATAATTGTAAATATCAAAGGCTTCTCAACTCCCGGCGGTATTTTCATGTAACTTTGATCTCCTTCTTCCCTCCCATATTCGCAATAAAACGAGAACCGTGAGAAAGGGAGTAAAAAAAAGCTCTTTTCCACACGGCGCGATACTTTGCACGATCGCGCGAGTTAAAGCGCCCCTCTCGAAAGCTCGGCGATAATTAGCGCAAACCCTCGCCGCGCCGCTCGATCCGACTCATTGAAAATCTCACCTCGATCCGCGCGGCGAAACGTACGACCGGCAATTTCTCACGTATAATAACACACGCGTGTGGCTTTGACGCGAACGAACGAACGCGCGCAGCCCAATATTTCTCACTCGAATAATTTTTCCCTCCCACCGCCCGAGAGTTAGTGCTCGCGGCGGCTGCTGAAGTAAAATTGTAAAAAAAAAAGGAAAAAGAAAAAACGAGCGAGAGCTATATAGCTTATATATAACCGGCTAGAAAGAAAATAATGAGTTCTCTCTTCGCGGCTCTCTGCCGGTCGGTAGCCGCCGCCGCCGCAAAGGCTAACAAGAGCTAATCAATACTCCTCTGTGTCAGGACGCCGGGTCGACGTTTTTCTCTCTCCACGCTCTCTCTCTCTCTCTCGGTGCAGTCGTTATGAGCTACCGCCTGCTTTGCATACGGAGCACCGGTGATTTAGCCCGGCGGGGGGGAGCCGTTAGGTCCAGGGAGCGAGCAAGATCGGCTCGTAACTCCGGCCGTAAGGTGGCCGTCAGCAAGTGCTACTGCCGCTCGTTTGCCACGGCTTCTCGCGCGCTCCCGCCTACTAGGACGTACACTGGCGGAGAGCGCGTCTTGTACACGTGTTTCGCTGAATTTTTGACGCTGTATATACGTAGAGAAGTGCCTATTGTGGCTACATCGGATCTGATATATTCGCTACGCGATAGATTTCGCGTGTGCCGTGCGGTGACGGGGATAATATACGCGTAGATAGGAGCGTTTTTGCGCTCTGCTTTTGCACGATATGGTGAGTTTAGTTTTTGCAAAATATGCGGAAAATCCGGGGCGAATTGTGCAGAGTTGCGCTTTTAAAGGCGCATGAGTAATTTATGTTTAACGAATATAACGCGCGCGGTAGAATCCTGACGTGCGGTGCGTAACATCGTGCGCACGTAAACGTGCAATATCGGAAGCTGGTAAATATCGATAATAGCGTTCGTAAAATGTTCTTTTATGAAGGCTAATTAAGCCGTAAGATATTGAATAATTTGCTTTCTCGTTTCATATCGAAAAAAAAAATCCATAAAAAAAAATTCATTAGTCATTGAAGATTTTACGGTCGCACTTAACCAGTATTGATTTTTCCTTTTAAGGGTGCATTTTGAGCGCGAGTAATGGGCAATTTTTCCTAAATTAATGACGTTAATTAAAACGCGCAAGGAATTATGATTACTGCTTGTCATTTGTCGTCACGGGCCATGTTTTAGTTTCGAAATCAAAAGTTGCAGCGCCAGTGCATAACTCATTACTCTCGTAGCGACGAGAAATTGGGAACAGCGAAACATAACCGCAGCATCCAATGTCGCGCGAGCGAGCGCGCACACACACACAGCCATCATGTACGCGTATAGTCGAACGGTAAACGAGAACATTGTCGTATAGCCTGTCAAAATAATTTGTTGCTAGTTAGTAGTTTCTGCATACAGCACATATTTTTCCTGGCCGCCGATGAATTACGCACACACCGAGTCAAAACAGAGACCCGGTTACTGCATAACATCGAATTATTTTGCACATGCGAATAGTAGATTTATATACTGAGTTAATTTGAATCCATAATGAAGTGCGGCTGTATATTCAGCTTTCGGCTTAATTAAAAAGTTGCAATAAACTGCTATGCGTTTAATCTGGATACGATTAGTGTGTACAATATCGTTAATTAATTAATGAAATAGTTAATTAGTAAGTAGTAAACAGACAACCAAAAATTAATTTTAATAATCGGTAAATAATCAATGTTGATTTTACATTTAATCCCACAATGCGGATAATATAATAAGAAATAAAATACGGGTAATAAATAACGTTAAATTTAATATAATATCGAATGATGCATGAAAGAAAGAATATTTTTCAATGTCAGTGGTTTTTATCCTTTTCGTTTTACTAGTGTTGCGTGAATTGAACGAAATTCCTGCTCGAAGCCAAGAAAAGCTCATTAATTCAAATATATTTTTAAATCGATTCTAATGTTTATAGCAACTGTCACTAGGTATGTCATATTGTTCTTCATCAATTTTCATAGATGTTGTATATTTTGATTTAATAAACATTATTTTTATATATTTTTACATAACACAAAACGTTTATTTTTAAATTATTAGTAATATTATTACCATTTTATTATAAATTATTTTTACATATCTACAAAATTACATTGCGTACCAGATAATATCTCACCTTGTTTATATTTTGTTATTACCGCATTGATAAATTATATTCTGAAAATAACATCAGCAAAATTGAAATTAAATTCGCAATAAGCATGCTTAACATTTTTATGGCTTTGTGTTTCTTGCTACGTTATTTCCATTAACTGGCCGAAAAAAGAAATAATAAGAGCGGTAATGGTGTTGTTTGCGTAATACAGAGGTTCACATGATTCACTCATTTTTATACCTACATAAAAAGAGAAAACAATTTATCTTTTATTATTGTATTTCACAAAATTATATAGCTATTCATTTATTTAAAACAAAAACCTTTATTCGAGAATTCGTTTTATCGCAAAGTGTTTTTCCAAGTCCAATATTTATTATTTATGCTCATATTACATGTAAATTGACTCTTTTCGGCCATAATGTAATTTCGAAACCGTTCCCGCATCCATCGGCAAGCTTTCCAGAAATAAAATCAATGAGATGGCACAGCAGCTGCCACGCAAAGTCAGAGTGATTTGTAAATTAAAGATGCACCGGCCGCTCAAATAATCATTCGTTTCAATCGTTTGCGTCAATATTACCATCTCTTAACGGGCTTGTTGGTATATATCACGCGCGCGCGTCCCATTTCATCTCTAATTCACGGCCCACATTGAAATAAAATATAGATACTATTTTTGTTACACCCCATCCTGCGCGCGCCACACTATAACCGAAAAAAATACAGTTATCTAACGTCGTAAATCCAATATGCATGATGGGTGCCAGGGGTCAATTAACGGCATCATTCAATTCCCGGGAAACCTCGTACCCGCGCCCTTCCAAAACCGTGGAGGCGGCGGCAGCTTCAGGAATAGCAGCAGCACGGCATACCGGAACATAGCAGTAGCGTGAGCTATTAAACACCTCCGCGTGCGCAGCCGGTGTGAATCCACGCACAGAGAGAGTCGTTACGAATTAAAGCCGGTCGGCGGCCGGCCGCCGGGGGAGGAATGAATCTAGGTTAAGCGAGACAGGGTCTATCCAACTCTCGGCCGCCGCTAATCCGAATGGAGACGAATTTTCCAGCGCGCTTTTTACCTCTCTCCCTTTCCTTTCACGATAACATGTATAAACACGCGTATGTGGGTGTGAGTGTTTATTTTCCTTAATGGCGCGAGCGCTGCGCTATTTTCGTTCTGGCAGAGCGGTAATGCGCGTCGCGAAACCCGCGCAGCTCTCCGCGTTCATTATTAATAACGGACGCTTTTCGGGTGCGCTGGAGCATTATGTGCATCGGGTCGCGTGCTGTGGCGCGTACGAGAAGCTTTCGCGGCGGTTCTACATACGTGTGGTTTATTATATATAGGTACGCGTGTTCGTCTCGCGGCAGGCTTGATGAAGGGAGAGAGTGATGCGGCCTTGAGGGAGAACGGCGTATTACCGAGGCGCAGGCGCGCGTTAATGGCGCCCTTATTTCTTTCGCTTTTTTTTATTTCCCTTGTTCGGTTAATCATTGACGAGGCGAATTTACGAGCACGCACACGCGGAATTTCGCTTGCTTTCGGAAGGGAGAACACGCTGCTAGCGCGAGATGGAGAGGGGAAGGGAGAGTCTTTGAAAAACGGTGGGGAGGAGGAGTTGCGCGCGGAATAGTCGGGCGTCGTAAAAATGAATGGAATTCTTTTTAGTCGGAGGCAGAGGAGGTGTACAGCTAGCGCGTGCGCTTTTTCATTCGGAGCGCTTTGCGCGAGTTGTTCCGGCAAGTGACTCGTTTGCTGCACACTTTTCACGCTGAATTTTTTAAATACCGAAAGGAAGAAGTTGGCGTACATGTAACTGCATACGCGGTCAACCGTTCTGTTTACTTTGTACGTTATGCGTGACTTCTTTTGAAGAATTCCGGTCAGCTATATATCTGTGGATTCCAGGAATAACGACTTAACTGACTTTTTGTCAAAATTGAGTTAGCACCGGATTTTATACCTTCTAACTACCCTTTTTCATGTAGACTTGGTCCGGAAATCTGAGACGCGTTTAAAAAGCAAATATCAGCTAAGTGCATAACCACACTGAGAGAAGAATATGTTTATATTTAACATGGTATTTTAACTATTAACATGGCATTGTAACTATTAACATATATATTTTAATAGTTACAATGCCATGTTAAATATAAACATTTTGAGAAAAAATTTCTCTCAGTGCACTTAACTGCACCTGTGCCCGGAAAAACCACTTAACTGAATATTTATATTTAATTAAAAGCACCGTTTTGAAGTTAATACTATATAATAAACAGATTATAACATACCTATTTTTATAGCAACCAAGATCCAAGGCAATAGAAAATAGAAGGTAGCACAACAGCTTTGATTGCCGGGCGATGGAGCGAGTGTGCATAAACACACGGAGAGAAATTTTGTAGTGAAAATTACAAATATTCGAGACAAAATTACCAGTTTCTATGGTAATGGATGGATAGACTGACAATTTCAAACTTTTTACCAAAGTGCCTTGGTAAAACTTTTTTTTAGTTAATTTAAATTAAAAAAATTAACTTTTTTTATCCATATTGATGGATATATAGTATTTTAATATAGAAATAGAAACAGAAACAAGGATGAAAAAACATTAAACTGAAAAAAAATTTTTACCGACGTTCTACCGACTGCGTCACGGAAGCTGTTACAAACAGTCATTTGAATCGCCGTTATTACTTACTGAAAATATGTGTATTGTTTTCATTTTAACGTCACGCACACCTCTAGTATCAATCTTCTGAAACACAATAATGCGCAGTGCGCATGCGCGAGTACACAAATACCAGGTTATTTGGTAAAATTTATCAGTTTTCTTAGTAAAAATTCTTAGGTTACCTTGTAAAAATTACTAGATCTCAATTTTAACCAGTGTGTCTGGTAATTTTTATTCAGATAATTTGGTATTTTTTTAAGTGGTTATGGTAGTTTTTCCTGGGAAACTTATAAATTGTATTAGAAACCTGGGAATAACACGGCTTTTGACAGTCTGTCCATGCGCTACCAAGGCACCTTGGTAATTTTTACTCTAAAATTTCTCTCCGTGGCAGTAACCGAGTAACGTTCGGTATTCGGTTTACCGAATTCCGTTGACTTCACGCATATTCCGTTGGGAGGCGCATGCGCGGGAATGAATTATATTTAAAAAAGAATTCGTATTCTATCTTTTAAGTGTAGAAAGAACTATGTTATTTATCTTATTTGAAGAATTTCCCTAAACCACTTAACTGCATAGTTACCGAAATAATGACTTAACTGCATTGTTTTGTTTGTTTATACAAAGAACAATAATGTATTCTAGCAGCTGATAGTGGGGTTCGAAAGATATTCGATACCTTTGTAAATGTCTAAATTGTTATGACTCATCTCGCGCATTTAGATCTTACATATGAAGTATCATGACAGAAATTTTAAAACGGCGATTTCTCGAAAACATGTAAAAGTCAGTTAAGTCGTTATTCCTGGAAGCCACAGATATAGTTACAAGTCGGAGCTTTGTACTCGTGCGTGAGGTATATTGTTCAGAAACTCCATTCCCATGCGCATGCATTAATTCCTTTTTTTCGGCGTGTTTTATAAAGATACTATATAAATATTTGTTCTACTTATACCCACCTATTCGCAACTAATTGACGTATAATAATCTTATAATTTTTGCTTGCATACCAAGCATATCCATTAACAAACGAAATGCTCTCAAATTAACCAGAGCATTTTGGTCCTTTGCCCCGACATAGCTTACCTTCCACCCACAATGGAAACCATCAGCACCCTAATAATTAAGATTACATTGCGAAACCGGCAACAACGCGCAAACACAGTGTCACATTGCGCGCGCACAACGCCTGCAAACTCATTACGCTATGGAGCAGCGAGCGGGCGCGCGGCACGGTAACATTAGGAAATATAAGCTACTACGCCGTGCGCAGCGTCTAGACCAAGACACAGAGAGAGAGAGAGAGAGAGAGGAAGAGAGAGGTACATAATATTTGGATGCATTACATGGGATGGCGCTCGCTCGCTCGCTAGCTCTCGGCTCCGAGTTTGCGGAACACTCTCCGCCGTCTATATCTCGCGTATGCCCCGCAGGCTGAGACTTATGCGCGCGCCCGATGACTGGGTAAACCAAGGCTCGCGCGCGCGCGCGCGTGTGCCGCTCTTCAAATAACTGTCCAATAATGCATTCTAACAAGTTTCCCGCCTCCGCAGCCAGCCAACCCTTTCAGCTGCTCTCTCGGAGTTCGAGGCGACGGCGGCGGCGGCGGCGGCTCGCTTTCGGAAACTTGTAGGCTCGTCGGCATTCGCCCCGGCGCTGCAGAACAGCCAAGTGGCCATATCGTAATTGATTTCTCTGTAATTGAACTCTCTGTCTCTCTCTGCTGGCGCCGAATTTCATGGCACAAACCTCGGAGTAATGTGCGGGCCGAACTTTCATTGTTTTAAACTGTTACACATCTCGGGATCTTCTAATGGCTCTCGGGAAGGGCGCCGCCTCGGATCTTTTATACGGCTTTCCAGTTTTTATGAGGGCCGTTTTAAATGGAGAGTTCAAAGTGCGAATTCTGTGTATTTGAATGAAAAATGATTGGGAGAAATTACTTGGCGAAATTAAATGTGGTGTAAGACACAACTCTGAGGGATTTTCATTGGTTTGGAAGTGTTTTAGAGGCACATCAGAATTATGGCACGAGCGAATCATTGTAGCTTGAAATATCAAAGAGGCGAGATTCATTATAATACACCGCAGTGAGACTAATTTGCATCTAAAATTTATCGATCGTCCAATTAAATCGGCCGGTTCAAACAACGCTTGCCGCTGCCAGCCCGCGCGCCATCACTGCTCACCTTTTATTTTCCCCAACTTCCCCATTATGCGATTTCGGCCGGAGCTCGCGCGCACCGTAATGATACACATAATTTGACCGTAGCCGATAATTGGTTCCGATGAAATCTAAATGGCGGCATATAATCCTGCCTATTCTCAAACTAGATTAGAGTTCATTACTATCGCCGCTGCAGTACACCTCCACGGTGGCGGCGGTGCGGCTTCAACTGCGCCGTTGCGCAATTATAATTACATCACGGGGAAGCGCGCGTTGCCGCGGGCGAAAACAAGCAGAAATGTCGAGGCTCGGCGACCGCCTCGCCTCGAAAATCATCCCTGCATTGGTGATTTATTAATTACCGCGATGTTTATCGTCAGAAAAGTAGTCGAATGGTTACACACACACACGCGGGCGGCAGTAGCAGCGAATTCGCGCGCGCATATTGATTCAAGTTATTATTCAGCGCGGGCAGGCGCATTCGCGCTCTCTGCGTTCATTATTATTCCATCGTTTGTTTATCGCGGCCGAATTCGCCGGTTATAATTTTATTCAATCCCCCGTGACAATCGCGTTAATTTTTGTTCTTCTTGTTTGGCTAAATTATGCCCCGGTGTATAATTAAAAATCGTGCACCGCAGCCTCGACTCAAATATATACTTGGGCGCTAACGATTCATAGATGGCATAATTTTGCAATGTCATTATCGAGCATATGAAGTGAAATGTGAAATGCGTTTTACTTGTATTATTCGATTGATCAATGTTATATAATACTTATAGAGAAAAAAATTAGTAGATTCGTATAAAATTATTTTGATTTTATATAAAGAAAGTATATAGAAAATAGGTTTATCTTTTATCTTGTTGTTTAAGTTTATTTTTGCTGTGATAATCCTTCAAAAAGTTGAAGAAAAGATAATTAGGTTAAATTTATCGTATTTAAAGCTTAAGTGTATTTTAAATTTACATGAAGGTGAAGCGTTGTATTTAGACCGCTTACTCTTAAAGCGCAATTTTAGAAATGAAAATTTCCAAAGTCTCTCAAGCTTCCCCGAAGCTTCAACTGCATTAAGCGAAATCTTAACTGTATTAAATTAATTTATACTCTGAAAATTCAATCTTGTACAAAGTTTTCTGAAAGCTACTGAAATCACTTCAAATCAATGCAATAAAAAAATGGCACGAAAAAGAAGCAAAAAGGTAAAGAAGTTTGGCGTTTTGAAAGTAGGTCAGAAGCACTTTTCCATGCAAACGTAGAAACTATTTTCACTCTTCTGATATACGCATATATATACAATAAAATGTTAATTTTCACAAAAGACTTCCTTTTGTAAAGTGTTCTTATATCGGCACATATATTTATTGATTTTCGCCTTCTTTGATTACTCCATTGGTTTATTTTTAGATTAGCCATAGAAACTTGCATTGAAGCTTAGCCGGTGAAATTATGCAGTTACTAAAAAAGTGACCATATTATATCAATTTATCGCTAAAATCAGATTTTACTTTATACAGTACGGTTTTCTTCACTGTATATTTGTTGAATCTTTAATCATCTATGTTTTAAAAACCATATCTACTGCATCGCGCATTCGATAATGTAATAATTTGATGGCCCACCAATTTATTACAATATTATTTTTATTTTATTTTTGTAATTTGATTGCACTGATCACGTATATGAGCTACCCATCGTTTAATTGCTTATAGCTTGCGTTTTTTTTATACCTATTAATCATTAAATTTCCTTTTATTTCTTTATTACTTTCGAATTATATTTTATTTATGTTGATGATACTACAAATTTTATGTGCAGCTTGATATATCTTTTTCATTTTGTTCTTGAGTCTATTGAATTTAAGAGCTCACTCTCATATTGAAGTATAACTATGTTATTCAGTTCCATTTTATATTCTTACATTTACAAGTTTAATCTCCAATCTCTGCATATAAACGTACAAAGAGCGTTATAAATCTATAAATTCTCATACATATTCCCCCAATCATTTAACTCTATATTTACGCAATACTCGAGCGGGCTGTCTGAACGGAAAAAAACGAGCGAACGCTTAGCAAAAAAGGAGAGCTCTCGGACTAGAAATATATTCATTGAAACGTTCAAATAACGCTGCTGTTTGCAATCTCAAATCAAACGAACCTTTCCCGGAGCGTAAAGCTCGATCACGGCTCTAAATCCACGGTGGAGCGCGGGCAAAAAAAGCCGTCGAACGAACCGAAACGAAATGGGTTAAAACACCATCGGCGATGGCGCGTTCGCGCACTTGTGCGCTACGTCATTGTTAAATGACTCCGCCTACTCTCTACCTCCAACTCCGTCTTCCCTCTTTTTCTATCTTTCTCTCTCCCTCTCTCTTTGGATCGTAAATGTGTGCGCTGTTTTCTCAGCGCGCGAGAGAAAGAGAGAACTCTCGCGCGGCGGTAAACGTGCTCTCTCTCTCTCTCCCTCTCTGCCTCGCTCACAAGTAGGTGATTTCGGTGGTTCTTTATGCGCAGCGCCGTATGTCTATTCCTCGGCGGTGAAAAGCAAGAAAGGAAGAAATAGAGGGAGAGAGTGGGTGCGCGCGAGAGAGAGGGAAGGAAAGAGAGAAACAAAGAGGGAGAAAGGGGCGCGCAGCGCGCGGGAAAATAAGAACGTGACATGCTAGCCAAAACCTGCGCGCCTGCAGGTTTGTTCGGCGTTCGATGGCACAGACGGAAACAGCGAGTGCGAGAGAGTAAGAGAGTAAGAGAAAGAGAGAGAGAGAGAGAGAGACCTTGGAGCCTGGCCAGCCGCTAGTCCAGCCGAGTCTCATTTTCGCCGCCGCCGATTGCGCTTTGTTCTTGCAACTGCATTTTTATGCGCGTCTGCAGGTCTCTGCGCTTAACATAACAAAACGCACGCGGCGGGCTTTGTAGGTGGTACGGGTAGGTGAATTGCGGTAATGTGCCGAGTTAACAGATTTCTTCGGGCTCGTGGAATGGAAAGGGATTTTGTAATTAATTTTCCCCCGGTATAACGATGTAGAATATTTACATGGCCGGTTATTTAGTGGGATTGTTGAAGCCTCTATTTAACGAAACAACGTTTATTCGCTTAATTTTACGCTTCACAGCTGTTTAAATAAGTGAGCCAGGATTAAATCCAAGAATGATGTACTTAATTTGATCAAAATTTCGTAATGTAATAATTATAAGGAAATGTTTTACGTATGCTGTCAATATCTGTTTTAGAATCGATAATCGGTATATACATTTTATCGAGATCTAAATGCTCTTCCTCGTTATTTTTCAAAGCTTATATAATATTGGAGCATGAGGTGGCGTATCCCAAGCTTTCCATTAAATCTCCATTCAAGTAACCCAAGCTGACTTTTGTATCTCATACCCAACAATGTATTATTCCGGAGTTTACTCCGACTAAGTTTTTATCCGCGCACGAAAAAAAAAAAGAAATAATCGACAGTTTCATCAAGTACTCTCGGAAGCCCTTCGTTTATATCGGCCGTATTGAATATTACATCGCATCGAAACTTTCGGGATTGACTTAATGTTCATCAGGGATTCCCTATCGGTCAATTTTCCCGCTAAGCATTCCCCGTTGAACAAGTTATAGTTGAACAACTCAAAGTTTATTAAACAAGCTCGTTACGCAGCCTGTTTGTAAACTTCTAATTAAAAACCGCAACAACTCCACTTCGTCGATTACCCTATATCGCTCCCATATATATATATATATACACACACAGGAGCACGTTCCGCTATTTCACGCTTTGCCCATTTGTTAAAAATAAAAGACGCTGCGTGTATAACCTCCTCGCCGCTCGTGTACTCACATTAGGCGAAAAAATGCGTTACGTGTCTCGGCAGGGGCAGCAGCACAGCGAAAAAGCGGCGCGTCCGCCTACGCGCTTCTTTCAGCCTGATTCAATTCGTTATATATATGTACGCATGTACATACGTCTCTCTCACTCAAGTTTGCCTGAGCCTCTCACTTCTCTTTCCCGAACCCCACACACACATATACGGCAATACAGCTCGTGGTACCCTCATCTCTTTACGTCCCTTTGTCTACGTGATTCTCCCTTCGCGAGAGGTGCAGGCGGTAGCTGCCTTCCTCTCAACCCCGCACGTACAATGATACATACATAATACATATGTCCACGTGCGCACACGTGCGTGTGTGTGTGTGTGTGTGTGTGTGTGTGTGTGGATATATATGCGTCCTGCTCTCGCATTAGTTGGAGAGCGGCCGGCCGGCCCATTTCGTCAGGTGCTTACCTCGGATTCTCTCTCTCTCTCTCTGCCTCGTGTGCGCGCGCCTACTTTTCTCGCGGGCGCGCGCTGAAACATAAACCTTTATACTTGGCATAAACCAAGGGCTGCGGATAATTGCTAGCTCTGTCTCTCCCTTTCGCCATACGTGTGTACGCGCGGAGAAGTGAAATTCTATCCGCGAGGCGTCGAGGAACGCCGGTCTCGAGTATATACACATGCATACACTTGCCCTCCGTCCCGTTCGTACACGTGTACGTATACACATTTATATACACCTGACTGCCTGTGTACACGTTTTATTTTAGGTGAATTCGACACGTATTTGCTCGGCTGAATTTTAACGTCTTTTTCTCTCTTTTGGTACGGGGGGGTTATAATCACTTGTAAGGATGGAAATTTCCTATAGCGGCGCCGCTGCGGAACACGAAATTTCGACGCCACGTGAACCGCCAAATAAAGCGAAGGCGCGTACTGTTACGAGTGCCTCTCTCCCTCTCTGTCTCTCTCCCTCCACGTCCTTTCTTTGAGGCTAATCTAGCCTTGACTGAGCGCGGCCGATTGTACGCGTAACGGGAGACGAGTGAGAGTCCGTAATTGCGAATATCTGCTCGCCGGAATGGCCGGACTGTTTAACCAAAGTGCCTCAATTACAGCGAAAGTAATAGCGAAGTCGGTTTTGCGGGCTCTATACGCGTACTACGCGTAGGCGGGAGCATCCCTCCTCCACCCCTCCCCCACCCCGCTGCTTCCACGAGTGATTTTTGCGCTATATACGAGGGAGAGGCGCGCGTTTGGGCGTTTTTGTTTCATCCTTAGAGTTGAGCCAGGTTAGTCCGAGGCGAGTCTTTGCTGGCTGGAATTAATTTTTGTCGCCGGAATAATAAAGCTCGGATGGGGTAATCTAATTCGGGAGTTATACAGCTGCAGATGTTAATTGAATTGTATTACGTTAGGAGAGTTGTAGTATGCTAAGATTCTTGACTAATTAAAGTTCTTTATTAGTTTTTCCTTATCTTACGGCAATGGGAATTACAGAGTAGCAAGCGTATAGTTTTTAAAATATTTATTACCATGCTCGTATAATTACAGTGGGGTTGCAATTGCTTATTCAGACGTTGTTACTCTCCAAGTAGTTAACGTGAAAAAATAATAGCAACGTATAGGTGGATAATCAACAGACTTACTAAAAATTTAGTACATTATTTCAATCGTTATTTCATATTAATCCTACGTAATTTTTTATTACTTTTTTAATATTATTAATACTTTTACATTAGGTTATTTTTTTTTTCATTTAATTTGAGATAATTAAACGGTATTTATTAACCCATCCATAATAAAGAGAGCCTAGTATCTAAAAAAAAAGAATATTAAGTTTTGAAATGGGTATATGTTTAGAAATTATACCTGTATTTCTTGCTAATATGACTACTAATTATCAATCATCTACGATTTAATAAATATATAAAATGGAGGCGCTATTAATATTTGGAATTAAACTGAATTTATTAACACATTCGCGAAAAGATTGTCTAAAAAACGAAAACTCAGTTCCGAATTATCATGAGTAGTTTTGAAATTGAACTCCCTTATTTCTTGCAATGACTATACTATAATTAGCGTTAAACTACAACCTAATAAATATTTAAAATTAAGGCGCGCCATTAAAACTTGTAATTCATAGCGGTATTCAAAGGTGTAAAAGTGAAAAAAAAAACACACACACGCGCGCACATACATTTTTAACCTTTCGTTTTGAGAGCTAGAGCTAGCTTCCTCCGTACCGTAAAACTGAAAAACCCGTAAAATTTTCCGTCCCGCGCGCTCCCGTGAATTACTGCCAAAGGTGTAAAATAAAATACATTTTTATGAAGTGAGCGCTGTGTGTGTGTGTGTGTGTGTGTGTGTGTGTGTGTGTGTGTGTGTGTGTGTGTGTGTGTGTGTGTGTGTGTGTGTGTGTGTGTGTGTGTGTGTGTGTGTGTGTGTGTGTGTGTGTGTGTGTGTGTGTGTGTGTGTGTGTGTGTGTGTGTGTGTGTGTGTGTGTGTGTGTGTGTGTGTGTGTATATATATATATATATATATATATATATATATATATATATATATATATATATATATATATATATATATATATATATATATATATATATATATACTTACACGCGGGCCCGAAAAAAAAGAGAGAGCGAGAGCGACGCGGTCAAAGCTTTGTAACTGAATAGTGTTTCTCGTATATATATAAGGAAAAGTTTTCATTGCGGCGATAGTCGCGAGCGCGCGCGCGCGCAGCGTTAAAAGTCGTTAAAAAGCAGAAGTAAAATACGACTCAAAGTCTCGCGCGCTCTTTCTCCCTTTCACCCTCTTTCTTCCTTTCTCGCCGCGTGGTCAAAGCGCGCGACGAGGAAATTGGTCAGATTTTCCCATTTCCCCGCTTTTGTATAAACGCGAGCTGTTAAAGCGGGCGCGCGAGAAACTTGGCACCCCTAAAAGTCAATGTATCCGCGCGCCGCGACGAGGCATTAAAACAATTATTGCGAGCTCCTATATCGTTCCCCTCCCCCCACGCGCTTGCCCGAGGGGCGAAACTTTTGTTTACTGCGCGGGCGACGGGCAAGTTTATAAGGCGCAAGCGCGTGCATACCTAAGTGCGATGCGAGTCGCGCGCTTGCAGCCGCTTTGTTGCGCTTTCACGTCTATGCGCGGGTAGCTACCCTCTGCCCCCCTACTCCTCCGCCTGCGGCTGCTTCGGAAACTGCGCCTTCGAGTCTACATCCCACTCGAGTTTATATCGCTTCTGCAAACAATGGCGTCGGCGACGGCGGTCGAGTTCTGCCGCGGAAAAGACTGAACTATGGTAATGCGGCGGCGGTGTGCCTCGTGATCGCCTCCACTCTCATCTCCCTCCCTCTTCTCTCTCTCTCTCCACCCTTCGTATTATATACCCGGCAAGTCCCGGCCTTCCTGCAGATTCATCACTATTCAATCTCTCGTGCGTCCGCGCCGGCTCTCCAGATTTCAAGCCGGAAATGCCTTTTGACCCTGTTTAGCGCGTACATGTCTGTGTGTGTGTGTGTGTGGATGTGTGTGGATACCTACTCGATGTTTATGCGCTCCGCGCGAGCGCGCCTGTACGGCTCATTGATTTTTCTCCTTCGGCTGCAGCAGCAGGACGAGGAGCCGTGTACAGTTCACTATGAGCACAGAGTTGTGTATATGTATATGTGTATATCTGTGCGTGGCGCCCCTTCTTGCTGCTCGAGTTTTCCAATTAAGTTTTCCCGGAAGGTTGCGATTATTGTCCGATTGAATTTGTTCCTTCGCGGATGATGGTTTTTGCGTGATTTCCTTTTGCTTGTTTCGCGCGTTGCAGTTGTTTGTGTGTGTGTGTGTGTGTGTGTGTGTGTGTGTGTGTGTGTGTGTGTGTGTGTGTGTGTGTGTGTGTGTGTGTGTGTGTGTGTGTGTGTGTGTGTGTGTGTGTGTGTGTGTGTGTGTGTGTGTGTGTGTGTGTGTGTGTGATGATGTGCTGGAAACAGAATTATACGAAGGAAAATATAAGTTTATTGGATTATAATTAGCTCCTGGTGGAAATCCAAAACATTTCATAACTAATAACTGACCATTTATATTAAAAACTTGCTATAAAAGGGAAATTTTTCTTGTCCAGTTTCTAGCTCCCGATGAAACGCTTTTTCTCCTATTATTTGGCCATTTAATAGATTGAAAAATAGAATGAGTTTTTCGAAGACTAGCACAAGCTTGTTCTTGAGTATTTTAAATGTATTAAAACTGATCAGTTTCTTTAGTCTGGAAATGGCTAGCAGAAGACTTGCTGTTATGACAAGGAGTAAGAGAGACAGAATCAGATGATTTATTAGTTAATGTTATTTATTTATATTTTGGTAAGTCATCCAATGCACTTTGATGCTCTTTCAGTAAAGATAAAATTAGTAAGTAAATCAAATACAAATATTTTGTTGATATGTCAATCTAAGAAATAGGCAAATAATGGTCCAAAAATCGTTTCTTCATAGCGATTAATTAGCCAGTTTTACTAGCTATTTTTTAACTACTTGGCCATTTCATGAATTTCTACCAGAGGCAGAGTGGTGGTTGATTTTTCCGGGGTATTTGTAATTTATATTGTGTATGTGCAGAGATATAGTTTCTATAGTATGTGTTATTTATTCATAAAATTTGATAAACAACTACGGCAGCATATTTATAGTTGACGCAGTATTATTTGTAATATTATTACAATTAATTGAATAATAATAACGGCGGTTATGTAACGATATGGGGAGTAGTTTATTTACTGGATGATCGTTATCAACGCCAAATATTTAGTTACGTCAAAAACGAATTCAGGATTTTTTGACGTAACAATTGAGTATGACATGATGCCGTATCAATAAACAAGTTATAGTTATGAATGTTAATACAATAGCTCAGTGCAATCGCCACTTGACGATGATACTTATGCAAAGCGGCAACGTCGCGTCGACAATAAAAACTAAATTCATTAAAGATGAACGATATTTTCAAATGAAATGAGAGTCGGTGCGTCTTTCAGAGGGATTACACCTAGTTGTCTCGTAAAGTGCGTGCGCTAGAGAGCGCGGATTTAACGGGCGCCTAATGAAACTCTCGAACTGAAAAAATTAGCGGCGCTGAAATGGGCTACTGCCGTGCCGCTCGCAAAGTTACGCATATAATATATCTATAATCAACGCGCGCACGTACAATTTTTAATGAATCTCTAAAGATCGTTTCTTTTTTAACTCGTTTCTTAGCACCTCCACCTTCTCTCTCCTGCTCGTAAGTTTTGCAGTTCCGTGTAAAGACGAAGAGGGCGAGAGAGGATAAGAGCGCGCGAGAATCTATCAAACTCGAAGTTCCGCGAAATTATCGAAAGAAGCGCGTGCGCAATTTAAATCCGCGGCAGCCTAAGAGGTAATTAATTTAAAAAGCCCGCGCGAATATGTATACAGCTCCCCTTAATTATTACCATTAACAGTGGCCATTCATTGGAATTCAGCCCGGGCAGTGTTGCCCCTTGCGTTACCGTATACATATAAACAGTAAATAACGCGCGCGCAGCAGCCGCGCGCCTCGTTAAACATTAATCGCGGCCGAGTAGTAGTCTACTCTCTCCCTTCCACTTCTTGCAAACCCGCGTCCTACAACGAGCGATTCGAACAATGTAAAAAGCAATAATTGCGCAACACTTGGAGGGGTATTGGAAAGTTATACAACGCGAGAGAGTTGCGCGCTGGGAGCCTCGATTACGAGTAGTATATAGTTCTATGTCAGAGGGCGAGCCCCACCACGACACTACAGTGGACGTGTACGCGACGTGACGTTCGTCTAAACTCACGCTCCAAGACTCCGGCCGACCTGATGAGGGCAACTTCTCTCGGGCGAGAATTCCCGCGCGCAGTCCGAGACGCTAGCTTGCGCGGTTCTCGTTGCGCAACGGGATTACCTCGCGAGGCCGAGCGTGTATATAGTGTACAAAGGGCCGGCCCGGTCACGCGCACTAACTTTTGCAAAATTGTCGCTCGCCCGCGTATTTCTCGCTCGTGAAATAAAAGCTCGCCAGTTCAAAAGTTGGCCGCCCCTCGTCGAAGGCGTGCGAGCGCGCGCTCGCTACGTTCCTTTGAAACTTGCCGGGCGCGAGATCCACTTTGAAAATTCGCGGCGTCCAGCGGCGGGGCCGCCTTGGCGAGCTTGCAGCGCGTCTGCGCAAAGGAGAGAGAGAGAGAGAGAGAGGGAGCAGCCTTTTAAAGAGCGCTTTTCAAATTATTGAATTATGCGCGAGAATTGCAGGTTGCACGGCGCACGCGTCCTCGTGATGAGCTGACGAGCGAGTCTTTTTTTGTTTGTCGTCGCAGGATGATGGAAGTGGACGATACGCCTTCGTTAACGCAAGGTAGACGGGGTTACTGTGTGATTTTATGTGATTTTATGAATTTTGTCCCTTTGATCGTTGAAATTGCGCGAGCGAGCGAGCGCGCGCGTGCGTGCCTTTTTATAAGGCGCGCCTTTTTGCCGGCAAACTTCATTTGGCTGCAGTTTTAATTATGATTCCGTCGCTCGTAAAAAGAGAATTAGATATTTTTTTTTGGATCGCGGCGGGCTCTTTGTTCAAAGTGACAAAGCCCTAATTATGGTCATAAAGACTCTGAAGTTTATTGAGTTTCACGAAAGATTATTTCTTATTAAAAAGGAAACTTTCACTTTATACGCACACACTTTATTCATATCTTTCAAGGTTACTTTACAAGTTTTTTTATATTATGCTCTATTTGTACAGCCTGCAAAAGTTTTTTAATTTCTTAGACTTGTATTCTTTATATTATTGCAGATTAATTCCAAACACATAGTTAGCAGAATTAAATTATAACAAAATTGCATTAGAAACTCCGGATTAATTTGATCGAGTATTTGGCGTCTCGGTCATTAGTAACATCAGATATTCTAACCGCAGAATGGTGCTATTGTTTCTATGCATAGATAGAGATAAAATATCGCATTCTCTTTGTGCCATATCCGATTATTTAATACGCTATATTTACTTTATTGCCAGTGTAATGGCAATTACTAAATTACGTATACACCCATATCGCGCAATTAAGAAGTTTGCTAACAAACACATATATCGCTGAGAAATTTTGTCTTTGTATAAACAACAGACTCTTCAAACACGTGAAAAATAGAGTTAAAAAAAACAGCCCCGCGTTGACGTTCAAAACGCACAAACTTTTTCCTATTCCCAAAATACTCGACAATTGAATCCAAAAGCCCCGAAGCGCGTAGGTTTTGGCCGGGGATAAAGGGCACAATTTTTTCTCCCTCTCTCTCTCTCTCTCTCACTCTCTGGCATTTTGTTTGTTCCGCGCAAATAGCCACGGGCCGGTCAAAATAGTTCGCCTCGCGCCGCCGGCCGTATCACCGGCAATTATCGCGCCGCGCGGGCCATTCTTCTCTGACTGCAGAGCGAGCCCGCGCAGAAGGGCGCACGCGCGCTCGAGAAGTAGAAAGAGCCTGCCTGCCTCCCTAAGTCTCTCGTATACATCCGATTTTGAGGCAAAACTAAGAATCGCGGATTCGCCCGTTGTATAAGTTACACACAAAAGGCCCGGGAGATGAGGCGAAGTTTACTTTGCTCTCTCTCTCTCTCTCTCTCTCTCTCTCTCTCTCTCTCTCTCTCTCTCTCTCTCTCTTCGCTAGTTGGACTTATATTCTCTCGGTCGTTCGCGTGGCCGATTTACCGCAATCCGATTTCCCCGGCAAGTTCCTTTTTCAATGTATCCCCACGAGTCCATTGTGCGCCATTGTTAACTTTTCAACTCGCTGCTCTTTTATGCGCCCGCTTCTCTCTCTCTCTCTCTCTCTCTCTCTCTCTCTCTCTCTCTCTCTCTCTCTCTCTCTCTCTCTCTCTCTCTCTCTCTCTCTCTCTCTCTCTCTCTTTCTCTCTCTCTTTCTCTCTCTCTCGCTCTCTCTCTCTATCTCTCTTTTTCGCTCGCTCTTTTTCCGTCTGCTCTCCTTTCTTTCGCTCTGCCTATCTCTCTCTCCCTCTATATATATATACACACACACACACACACACACACACGTAGGTGTGCGCGAACGATACTCGATTCTCAATTATTTTTTTTACCTCCTCTCAGTCGCTCGTGAAGCGTGAGCAAGCGAGCGACTCTCGCCCTATAATCGATGGGCCGCTTTCCGTGAATCAACACCCAGGCTTTCATCGCTCGCGCGCAGAGAGGCATTAGCGGGCGCTAAATTCCTTCCTCGGTGCAAGGAAACCCTCCCGCGCCAGCCCCGGCAACTTGCAGCGCGAGCTTTTCATCCGCAGCGGTCGTTAGGGGATCGAACTTTGATTTAAGATTTCAGACGTAATTTCCATAAATTTTACAGAGTGCAGAGGGGAAAAGTGAGAGAGGCCGAAAGTGAGAGAGAGAGAGAGAGAGAGAGAGAGAGAGAGAGAGAGAGAGAGAGAGAGAGAGAGAAGTATATGTTTCACACTGATTATAATGAGGCTTTGACAATATTTTCGCGAACTGCGTAAGTTGGGAGCTAAGGAGTTGTAAAAGTTGGCTGTACAAGCGAGCCAATTAAGTTATGAATGGGATTTGATCGAACGATCGAGAGAATTTGTTGAAAGAGTATTATAGCTCTTACAACTTGAATGAAAGACGAAGATGGGTCTTTTCACGGTGGATTTTCCACATTTCCTCTAATTCTTAATTAGTAATTTCTTACTCGAATGATCAACTTTCTTATTTTATCGCTATTACATCTTCAAATAAATACTAACCTACATAAACAAAGTAAATTTTATGTATCCAATTACTTTATCCACGGATTTCCCGCTTCCTTAACAAGTTACTTTAAAATGTAAATGGATCGCGCGAAACATTTAAATGCATTAGACGGGTATATAAACTCAAAAAAAACGCCCCTCCCGCATCAGCATGCAAAGCATCCCCGCGCATACCATACGCCCCGCTAAAATCGCTGGAAATTCGCACTTCATCTACATCCTTAATTCGTTCATTTACGCGACTTTTGACGGTGAGTATCACGAGCTCTTCCAGCTACCACTTCCTCATGACGCCCGCCGACATACCCACATGCACTCAGCCAGCCACTCTTATATACTTTCTCCCGCGTGGCGCATTATAAATCTCTCGAATAAAGTCTCTCCCTCTGGCTGCAGACGCGGAAAGAGTTGCTGCTGGTCTTTTGTCAAAAAGGCCGGCGGCGGCGCGCATCCATATATATTTATAACCGACCAGTAAAAGCACACACGCGCCCAGCGGGTGGGAGCGAGGGAGCAAGAGATAGAGTTACTTTAATCCCGGCGACGCTGTACGCAGTCAGGTGGACCCGAACGTCGATAAATTAGCAGCGAAGCGGCGAAAAAGAAGAATAAATCAGCCGGCGGGCCGCGCTTTCATTGGCCGCGCGCGCGCGGCTGCGGTATCGAGTACACGAAGGGTAGGTTAAAGAGAGAGAGGGAGCGCTTCGAAATCGACTCGCCGCTCCGCTCTCTTTGAATTTTCTCCCGGAAAATTCTCCTTGCATGCGTGCACGCTAGTGGACTCGGCAGCGATCAAGCAGACTTGGGCTGGTTTTGCGCTAGTTAAAAGTTGGTGTTAATACAAAGATAAGCGGATAAGGAGGGGAAAGAGGAAGAGAGAGGAGGAGGAGGAAGAGAAAGGGAGACAGAGAGGAAGCGCCCTGTGGTATTATTTTCATTTCTCGGATTCCCCGCGTGACTCGGCGCATAGCGGCACAAAGACAGAGGGGGACGCGCTGGTAAGAGGAGAAGAGAGAGAGAGAGAGAGAGAGAGAGAGAGAGAGAGAGAGAGAGAGAGAGAGAGAGAGAGAGAGAGAAACAGAGTTGGAGATAGCAGCGAAAGCGCTTGAGAGAGAGAGAGAGAGCTGACCATTGTAGGAGGTCTATAAAGATCCGAGCCATCATCGTTTCTCTCTGTAATTATAGCAATAGCTGCGTGACTATATCACCCGCTTCTCCCTCGTATTAATTATTCTTCCTCGGAATGGAATCCCAGCCGTGTCAACAGTTCATTTCGCCTGCGCGGCCCCTTATATTGTATATCGAATGAGCTGGCCGTGTTTAATTTCATTCTCATCTATTTGCTCGTCAATGTTTACAACAAAATTAATTGTTTTCCAATATCGTTAATTTCTTTTTTTTAATGAAGTTTATTCGACGCTGCGTATAGGGTCGAGTCGTCTGATCGATCGCTGACTTGAACCACTTGCACATATGCGACGGTACTTTATATTTTGTGCGCAATTAATGGAATTATCCCTCTTATTCGGCTTTGAAACTTGATTTATTTTATGTAACGATTTCGCTTATTTGGCGTTGCAAATCTCACATTAATTTGACAATTATAAATAACCAATTAAATTAATGAACGTCCATTTAATAATTAGTTATACAGCAACAGTTAGATCCTATTATGAATTTTAAAATATATATATTTTTCATTTAATTATATTAAAATCTTTATTTTTACGAGTGCACTTAGAATGTTTTATTTAAAAATAATGCACACTATTTACAAATTCATACTACATTCGCAACGTCAAATAATATAAAATCAGGGTTTTATATTCTAAATTATTAGTTTGCTATTAATGCAGCGTATTTCTCAAAACACTATGTTTATATACCAATGAAAAATATTCATATTTACGAATAAAAAAGCATTTGTTCGTCATTTTGCAAACCCATAACTGTGATGCAGTATACTCGCTAATCACACGGAAACCTCGCTCGCATGCGCGCATCAACCGACAAATGCGAGCTTCGCACAACGCACATACACACGCGCACATAAACCTCGTGTACGAAACCATTATCGAGCTCTGCGAATGCGAGCTCGGCCGAGCTGCTCTCTCTCTCACTCGGAGTCGCCTACACACGCGCGCACACACTCACACCGGGTGTACAAGTTTCGGGCGGCGCACAAACTTCGTCGGTGCGGATGGATTTCTCGTATCTCCTCTCTCTCGCTCTGCGCTATACCAACGAGCAAGAGCGAGTAGGTTCGGCGGCTCGAACATCTCTCTCTCTCCCTCTCTAGCGCGCCCGCGCGCGGACTATAAATTTAGCCGCCGAGACAAATATTTTCGGGATAAATCGTCCGGAAGATATCTTGATACTTTCGCCTCTCTCTCTCCTCCCTCCTCGCCCACCGGACGCGGAAGTGCACTAGCAGAGGAGTACGCGGAGTGTGCTGGGATGCTCTCTCGGCGCACATAAGTACCGAATTCGTCTTCTCCTTCTCCTATATCCACCGGTCGCACATATATATACTTACCTACCTACGACGACGACGATTTTCCATCGCATCTCCCTAACCCAGTACCATATTTGCGGAGAAGTCAACCGTAAATCTGCGCCCTTCGATTATTCTACTTCGCCCGGCCCCGCGAATAAAGTCGCCTTTTTTCCTCGTTCTACTACCTCGCGGTCTCCGCGCTTTCCCGCGCTACTACTCCGCGCGGCGCATTGCCATTCCCGGTGAGGAATGGAACCTCGAAAACTACTTTACTCCGGCGCAGGCAGGCTGCCGCTCCCAGAGAAGGAGGGCGAACTGAACGCTGAATAAAAACGATAAGCCTAATTCCATTATTGCTCGAGCGAACCCGTACGAGAGGCATTTTTACAGCCGTTTTGTACATGAGTGCGTTATAAGTGGAGAGAGGAAAAAAAATGAAATTCAATATCGTCGAGCTGTTTGGCTCGTTTTTACAAAACTCTCGTATTTACAAAACTCGTATTTACAAAACTCGTTTTTACAAAACTCTCGTATTTACAAAACAATTCATATTTTTTGTCATCTATTCAAATAGATTTATGGACTTTGTTCGGGATTGTAGTATTCGAGCGAGCCGCTAGATGGCGAGCGCCAACGCGCTACCTTCAATGAAAGACATCACCCCGATTATACAATTACGGGCCTGCGACACCCACTCGACTGGCCCATTATTGCCTGTATTATTTTGCCTATTTGCCAGATTGCCCTAATCGTCAAACGTTACACAGTATTTTGCCTACATTTATTTGCCTACACACATACTTATTGCCTATTCATTGTCTATACTTTGCCTATTTGCTCAAACGCACTTTACGTTCATATTCAATCTGCAATCAATTTTCACTTTCGAGTAGAGTAACTGAAGGTATTATTGCGATGTATTTTGTTAGGTTAGTTTCAGACTGATCTATCTCGTCCGAATGTAAGCATATCAATCTGCGGTTTTTTGCTAATGAAACTTTAGTGTAGTATCTATGTATAAAGCTATAATTTTATAGCCGAAAGTGTTTAATTAATTTGTGAAAAGAATATTAAAAGGTACATCTCTGTGCTGGTATTATTGCGGCATGAAGATATTATTGCGCAGGTATTATTGTGCCATGTTAAAGCATAGGGACGACCGCAATAATTCCAGCTGCGCATGCGTATTAAACATGGAGGTATTTATTACGGTTTAGCGATTAAAAGTAAAATATACGTTATATTTGTGTTAAAAGATTAACGATTAAGATATATTTAACAATATAAATGAATAATACGGGAAAAAATTAGGTCTAAAAGTATCATAAAGCGTAGTTTTCTGCGAAATTCTGTAAACGCAATAATACCTGCAACCGCAATAATACCTTCAGTTACCCTAGAGTTGGTTGCACAGACTTTAAGTCGTATTTCAATTCATTTCTTCTCGCTGACAAACCCTGACAATATAAATTCTCGTATACGTTCAATCGTATACAGGCTTTTTTGTGCGGGTTAAAAGGAAGAGTAAAAATTTTAATATATATATATATATATATATATAAATATTCAAATTTCCGTAGCGCTAGAAAGTGCTGTTTAAAAATTCCATATATATATATATATATATATATATATATATATATATATATATATATATATATATATATATATATATATATATATATATATATATATATATATATATATATATATATATATATATATATATATATATATATATATATATATATATATATATATATATATATATATATATATATATATATATATATATATATATATATATATATATATATATATATATATATATATATATATATATATATATATATATATATATATATATATATGGAATTTTTAAACAGCACTTTCTAGCGCTACGGAAATTTGAATATTTCAACAATATGACTCTATAAATATATTTCTCTTTTTTTTATGAAGGCATCGTATATTCCGAGAGTCCCGATTTAGTATCATATGTGTGCCATACTACACCGGTATCTTTCTACGTTCATGGCCAATATGTGTAGATACACACTGTGGACGCTGTTCAATCAAGCTCGACCTTATTCTTCCTGAATTTTTTTGCATGGGACGCGCGGAACGGAGATCTTTCCAAAATTCATAATTTTCATGCTTTGAAGAGGTCGGGTAAGCCTCATATGTTTCGAGGGTCGGGAGGGAATCCCATATCCCGCAAGCATGCGTCTTTCTACGAAAAACATATTACCTTCTTATTCGCCATGTCTCCCCTTTTCGTCCCCTTCTTCACCCATTTTTTCATATTTAATTTAGACGTGACATAATCTTATCCTAACAGGTACACGAGACCTCTAGAAAGAATGTACGTTTAAGGTTAAAATCCAATACAACAGCAATCTTCAATCAAATCCAATCTAATCGCCAGGTTTCGTAAATCCACTCTGTTCTCAATTTTCGCAAAGAATAAGACCTACTTGCCACCTCTTGCTAAACCCAGACAAACAATCTACGTGCGTTCGCGTATGCGACGAGTGTGTACATAGTCAGCTGCATCCTTTTGTCTCCATTGTGAGAGATCGAGCGTGGACGAGGAACGAAAAAGCTTCGTCCACCGGACAAAGGACCCGTAACGAGCGGCACGCAAAAGTCTACATGGAAAAGGAAATTGGTTAACTATATCGGGGTGTCCTCTCGTTCCGCCTTCCTCCAGCTCCTTCGACGACGGCGACAAGACAAGACAATGACGAGCGACCGCTCGGGCGCGAGATGAACCGTCTCTCTCTTCTCTTTTCTTCCCGGAGGCAAGGGGCGCCGCGCGCGCGACGAGGGCTTTCGTGCTGCAGCGGAGCCCCGAGAATTGGGAAGAATCAGCTCAGTCGAGTGTTTCGCGAGAGGCAAGCGAGAGAGAGAGAGAGAGAGAGAGAGAGAGAGAGAAAGAACGTCCTCGTCCGACAGCAGGAGGAGATAGACCATTTTCCAAAAGTCCTCGAAGCGCCGTCGTCTCGGCGGAGAACGAGGACGCGCGGATAGACGGACAGAGACACGCGCAGGATTTATACGAGGGAAGAGTGGCGGCTATAAAGCGCCTCGGGATGAGGGATAGACGGGGGACAAAAGGAGCTCGCGTACGCGCGCTATCGGAAGATCGAAAGGAGTCGAATCGACGAGCGGGAGCGGAAAAAGGTCGTATACTCTTAGTCTCTCGCTCTCTCTGCTGTTGGAAACTTATGAATATCCAATGACAGCCCGAAGCGTGATAAAGACAGAGAGTAGGACGCGCGTGTGCAGGAACGTCAATTTTCCCCGCGACTCGTCAAAGCTTCCTCCTCCGCGACGGTTTGCTCATTTAGGCAAATCCGGAGAAGAAGGGTGGCTGGGGTAGAACGAAATAAACGGGCGCCGCTGCCTCTCTTAACGCGCGAGCGCTCGCGCTATATTTACGAAGAGAGCGCAGAGAGAGGGAGAAAGAGAGCGACGGGATCGCTTCCAAGTCCTTTTAGCCGAGCCGTTTACCTGCGCTTGACACTGAGATAACTGGAAGGATATCGATTAGCAATTTGGCAGGCGCGGTGGTGGCGTTCTCTCGGATTGCCCGGGCGCGTCGATCGGACCGGCCGGAAGTGATTGCTCCCCCGCGATCTTCCTCCCCTGTGCGCACCTCGCGTATAAAACAACCGTTCCTCGTTGTCCGTTCCGTTTGTCCCCGTTCTTTTACCTCGCCTACGGCGGCGAATGCAGTTAATTCGCCTGGCAGCTGCGTGTAAAATACCCTCGCGGTGTCCCCCTGCGTTTGCGGTCCAATATTCTTATAGAGTACAGAAGAAAGTGAGAGAGCGGATTTCTTCGCTGTTATTAGTCCGCGAGTCGAGCGGAGACGCGAGTCCCCCGCCCCCGGGATCTTATAAATATGCAATTCCGGCTACCGATCGATATTTTCGCAGGTAGGTCGTCTGTGTGTGCGTGGTGTATACATATAAGAACTGATGTTTCGGATTTTTCTTTGTCTCCTATAGCGGCGCCCCACCTTTTTTGGCTCGTGTTTTGCAACATCGTTTTTCGATTAGTTGAGCGCGCGTCGTGTGCTACTACATTGTTGAATAATGCAATGATGAGGCTGGGGTTACGCTGCTTTTTTTTCCACCGCCCGGCAGGCTATAAGCTTTGAATCTGTAACGAGCGAATTTTTATAAACGAACCGTGTGGATAAATGGCGTTGTCGGCTTTTAAATTTTAAATTTAATCATGCCGTTAATGCGCTTTTAAAAATCATTTTTTTTTTTCAGTTCTTTTCGATCAGTATATATATAAACTTATTTGTAAAAACACCGAATGTCTTTAACGCATATATACATTTTACAAAAATAACATTTTTACTTCGCAAAACCATTCGAACGTTTGAATATTAATTTTTGAAAGGTATATACTACATTCAACTGCTCAAACACACATCGAGTTACATTAACAAACTTGCCACTTGGAAATACATTCGAATTACATTAGTGGCGGTCCGCCCGCCGTGACATTTCGGTAAGCTGATTTCGAAAACGAAATTTCGCGCGACCGCGCGCTACACGTCGCCCTGATGGAAAACAAGCGAAGCACGAGTATAGGGCGTTATACCGCATAGAAACGTTTTCCCGCGCTCTTTAACTCTTATCAGCGACCGAGATACATTAACCGCGCGATTTTACACTTGGCGCGCGGTATAAGAAAGATAAGACAGCGTGCTCGTGCCTGGGCTGTTATATTCTTATTGCATCGTTCATGTCGAGGCTGCGGCGATGCATAAAAAGATACTTTTTTCTTTCTTTTGCTCCTTGGTCGTGCTCGCGCTCAGCTGACCTATACCAACTCCGCACGCCACTTAGCGGTAATTGTCGAGAGTCGGCGAACTCGCGAAACGATTGGCTCCAATCACGTCTCTCTCTCTCTCTCTCTCCCTCTCTAGGGTAACTCGCAAGCCGGCGCTTGCTGCCTGCTATCTCTTGGCGTTAAATTTTTATTCGCTGCTTTGCTTGTCGCGCGCACGCGCTCGAGTAATGAGGCCCTCCAATCGGCGATAATTAAAGGCAAGATGAGCACTTGATTGCATTCTCCTCTCTCTCTCTCGCGTATCTTTTGCTCGTCGTTTGCTCCTCCGTTTCTTTTTTCTCACGCTGTGAAAAATAAAGTTGAGCCCTCCGAAAGGTATGGAGAAAGAGGACGTGCGGCGGCGATAGCGGGAGAGAGGCAAAGTTTTCCCCTACTGCAAGCTCAACCACCCATGCCCGTGAACGCGACGATTTACAGCCGTCTCCGCGCGAAAGACTTTACTCCTCCTCGTCCTCCTTCTCCTAGAACATCTAGATTTTTGCACAAACTCTCGTTCTCTTCCTCCCTCTTTATTTCCCTACACTCACACACGCGCTTTACGACGCTGAGAAAAAAGGAATAACGCCGTATAGCTTGGCGCAGCCGCGCGAGATGGCCTTTATACGATCGCGATAGGCGATACGCGACTCCTACTGCTTTCTGCTACTACTCGAACTCGTCTACATATATATATATGATCTCACCCACTCCTCGTCGACTATTGTCGCATGTGCACGCGGCAGTGGTGTTACCTCCTTCTACGCTAGAATCGGCTCTCTCTCTCTCTCTCTCCAATTATCCGCGTTCCCGGCGCTGGCGCCGTGGCGGCGGAGGATGACGGAGGAGACAGATGGAATGCAATTTAGCGATTGGGTCGTCGCGCCGCGCCGCGAACAAATGCGTCGAAAGCATAAAGCAACGCTCGCAGTCGCGTCGGAGTTTTACGAGCGTAATGTCAAGCCGTGTAGGTATGTGTGTGCGCGCGCGCGCCTATGTGTGAAGAAACGAAAACGTAAAACAAAAGTTCTTATATACCAAAAGTGCCGTAAGGAAACGTATATATAGAGCGCGGATTGCGTCGCGCGCGCAGAGAGTATCGGGCCGAGTGAAAAGCTGTACGAGCGGAACGCGCTGGGGGAGGGGGGAAAGGGCGCGCTCTTTACGAGCGGGGACACTTTAGGATTTCGAACGCGAGCGCTGCATATGAGCGTTAAAAAATACGCCGGACGGCGAACGTGATTATGGCCGTCGCGGCACCGTCGACGGAGAGGCCGAGAGAGAGAGAGAGAGAGAGAGAGAGAGAGAGAGAGAGAGAGAGAGAGAGAGAGAGCTTTTAAGGAGCTTTATACGAAGGCATTAAAGATTGGCGATGGTTTTTTTTTTTCTAGAAATGGAGGGAGAGAGAGCTTTTTCAAGTTGATTTGTGGAACGAGGTTATAAAAGTGATATTTATTGTGTCCGTGGAGAGAGAGAGAGAGTTATACTAATTAACCGAGTTATCATTACGCGGGTTTTAATTTGAAATAATAATTCGCCGGGAAAGTTGAACAGCTGCGAGAATCTCTGCATGCTTGAACGAGCGGATACCAATTAAAAGTTTTATTTATATATTGGAGTGGTCAGTAAAGGCTTATACTCGCGTTTATTGCAAATAAGAATAACGTTGGAGCGTATGGAGTGCGTGAGTCAAGAGTTTTCGAACGATTTTTAATAGACTCGATTGAATATGAAAACGCGTGCATTGATTGAATTTGAACTATGATGCGCTTTTAAAATTCATGATGCTTGAGCGCACGTATATTTGAATATCTATAAATCTCACGTTTTCGCAACATTCTTTCGTAATCGATTAAATGGCCGCGAAAACGTGACCGGGGAGGAAAAACGAGCTATTTTCGTAATTTTCGAGCGAAAATAAGTTAGCTGCTAAAAGCTTTCATCGACACTTTAATCTATACATTTGACTTGCTTTAAAAATATTTGCCAAACATTTTTGATACAATTTTTCGCGGGTAAAGTGGCTTTTGCAAATTGTGACGCAGTGCAAAGAGGAGGAGTAAACTGTACATCATTTTTAGTGCAGAATTTATGTTTTTAAATTTTCGTATTTACATTCATATCCACGAGCCAACAACTTTATTTTTTTTAATAACTCTACAGTTTACCTTATGTATAGAATAAAACCGCCCAGTCTGTCTGTTTGCACTTCAACTCTTTAATCTAAATATTTTTTAACCGAAGAGAGCCAGTAAATATGAGAAAATCAAGTGCAACATTAAAAAAAAAAAAAAAAAATGAAAAATAAAGATTAAAGCCTGGTGGCGTAACGATAGATTTATACTTCTGAATGTCAAGCGTAATAAACTATCTCCGCAGGAAGGAAATTGGTTCATATACGATGCGGAAAAGCCACTACACGAGATCAAAGTTTCAAGCGTTCGCGCCCGCGCAGGCGTGCACGTCTCTCGAACTCCCTCTCTCTATCTTCGCCCGAAAAATAAAACGTTCTCCCGAGGTTTTACGCGCTTGCGCTTGCGGGGCGACGGCCCCTAACCGTCTTGACGGCAGCATTTATCGTTTTTGCGCACACCAACACACATCCACTCACCCACACCTACAGGCACACATATAGAGACAGACTCGAACTGCATAAGACTCCTTCGCTCTCTGGGATAGATAGAGAGACGAAGCTGCGGCGAAAATTTCAAAGTGAAAACAGGGAGCTAGAGCGAGAGAGGTAGAAAGGACCTGTCGCTTTGGCGCGCGCGACGTCCCCGGGGGACGAGTCCTGAATGCCGCGACAGGACCTCCGCGCGATGTGTACGGATTTCGCGTGCGCGGAGACTAGCCTCCGCGCACGCGAGCGAGAAGTTCGCCCTGATATCTCCCCAGCGCGTTATCAGCCTTTCGTGACTTTGAAGTTTCACCGCCGGCTCCTCGTCTTTGTGTCCCACGTACGGAGGTAGCGGCTGCTCCCTCTATCTAAAGCACCGAGAGAGAGGAGGTATCCGCAGAGGACGAAAGAGATAAGCGAATTCGCAATTCGCTATAAGGCCTGTCAAAATTTCACCTGACGTCACTCTCTCCGCCATGGGGGCGCGCGCACCTCTTCCATAGGGGCAACGCGGCCGTTTCGATTAACGGCCCGCTGGACGATTAATCACGCGCGCGTTATAGCGTATACGTCTCGCTGGGCTTTCGCCCGCGTATGTATATACGCCGCGCTCTATTATGCGATTTGTGTATAAGACGCGGGTGGGCGAGCTTATCTGTGGGAGGACGTACGGCAGAGGAGAAAAAATTTTTGATGATTTTTGCATGCGTTTTTTTCCGTTCTTGCGCGCGTGTGTTGGGTTTTCTTCGTGTTTTTTTTTCTCTTTTCTATGCTTTTTCTCCCCGACATGATGATAAATCACGTGAGGCGAGTTCTGAAGGATTACGGGCGCGGCAGGGCGCATGTAGACGTTAAATGGCTTATTTGCGGACGCGTGTACGGGATCTGATGAATTACAAGAGGCAAAGGGGAATAGGGGGTTTCTTATTCAGATGTCTCCTTGCCGTTTTCGTTGAGGTCATTTTTCTGCGCGCTGAAAGGTTTTTTTATGTGGATGTGTGTATTGATTTAGGTTTACAATGTGGGATTACACGGGCTTTGGTCAACGAGTTTTTAATTTTTTTTTTTAGGTCGGCCGTATGCGCGTGCGGTGCCCGCGTAATAAAGTTCAAAGTACAAAGGGAAGTCTTTGGTAGCCTGAATACATAACAAAGAAAAGTGTTACGAAGAGGAATAAAAATGTGCTATCCTCTTAGCGAAAATTGCCGTGCTATCTTGTACTTCTTAACACCTTCCAAGTACGCGCTTAATTTACCGACTTGTCCTGTTTTCATACTTAAAAGGTCGAATATTTATTTTAACGAGATTTTTGTGTGCCCAGGAACGTCTTTAAACTTTTGAGAATGCGCACTGTGCAAATAAACGTTTAATAGCTGACATTATCAGTTTTCACGAATTTACATACATATTGCATTTATATGTATGTATAGTATGTTTCTCTTTATTTACCAGAAACGTAGCTCGTGTTTTTATAAGGGAAATTTGTTCTCTTATTGACTATGGATTTATTGAAAAATATTTTTTTGCAATCCCAGCGTACAATTTTGCATTATTAAATATATATAAATAAAATAAAAACAGTTTTTCTTATTTGTTTACATTATTCATTCCTGTAAAAACTGCAGATATTGAAAAAATATATAATAAATAAAACAAGATTTTTAATTTTATTTTCTGTGTTTAAAATTGAAAAACGATAAAGTTCAATCTAAAAAATTAAGAATTTAAACATTTTTATTCCTACAAATTATTTCATACTACGAAATACTGTATACGCAGCAATTCATTATTTACACGGATAGAATTTTTCCTGAAAAATTCTATCCGTGTATATTATATGTTTTACAAAATATTAAAAGATAATAAAATTCCAAGTATTATATAATAAAAAGTATTAAAAATATTTCTATATGTACATCCCACGTGGAAAATTCATTTCGCATCAGATTTCCACGAAATACATATTGAAAATTTTTGTTTTGAAATGTTTTTTCAATTCTATTTTGAAATATAATCTAATACCATTGAAATAAAAAACATGTAACATAATTCTGTTTGCATCCATAAAAGGCATCATGAATTCTGGTTCATAATATTTTGTTCGTATTTGTGTGAAATTTAAGTTTAAATTATCAGTAATACACATTCTGCACATGAGCTACTCACGTAAAGCAATACGACTTAAGGTAGCTCATGCGGGCTAGTAGACCTAAAAGCTATGAAATTTTTTTACAAAGGTTCATTTACACATTCCAATCTTAAAATTGATATGACAGGAAAAAGGGTTCTTAACATAACGGAAAAAATTTTTGTTACAAAATTTTCAATGTTGCAAAAGTAGATTTTTTCCAATAAAAGAAATTCAATAAGTATTTATAATCTTTTATGTTTTTCATTCAATTCTAATTTGCATGGTCTCATTTTCTTCCTTGTTCAATTTCAGGGGGAGATAGATACCCATATCAAAATTGGAAAATTTTTCAAAACCTGTAAAGTTATATGCAAATGGTTCTAGATTTGTCAGTGAATTTTATAAACAATTGCATATAACTTTGCAGGTTTTGAAAATTTTCCAATTTTGATATGGGTGTCGCACCCTGAAATTGATCAAGGAAGAAAATGAGACCTTGCAAATTAAAATTGAATGAAAAACAAAAAAGATTATAAATACTTATTGAATTTTTTTTATTGAAAAAAATCTACTTTTGCAACATTGGAAATTTTGTAACAAAAATTTTTTCCATTATGTTAAGAACCCTTTTTCCTGTCATATCAGTTGCAAGATTAGATTTATCACCTACCTTTGCCACGCCCTTATTCCAACGCACGCATAACGCGCCAAAAAGACGAGCGCACGACAGGGCCGAGCAGTTCCCATAGGTAGAGGTGTCAAGAAAAAGATTAGGCATTGTAACAGATCACACGAGCGAAGCTTATCCCCAATCAGCAGCAGCGCACGAAGACCTTCCTTGAGCGCACCGCGGTACCGCCGAAAGTAGAAAAGTTATACAGGATAGCGAGCATCGCGTGACGAAGGAGGAGGCGGAGGACACAGGGTGGTAGCACTTCCGCAGCGCGCGGCGTGGAAAAGCGTTTTCCCGTCTCTCCTCGGCGCGCGGAGGGGAATCCGAAGGTATATATGGATTTTCGCGCGACGTGACTAATATCGAATGCCGGGTTCCGCGGTGGCGCGCACTGCCGCTTTTACCCACTTGCCGTGGCGCGCGTCTACTGCACACATAAATACGCACGCGCCCGCGCACACAGGGGCGCGACGTCAGCGCGATGTTTGATGTATCACCGTGGTGGCGGCGGTGCGCAGGTATAGAAACGACGTCGCGCCCGCGCGCGCTGAGTGACGCTATATTGCGCTCGCGATATTTCGATTGCGACTGTGTGCGTGCGCTTCGGCTGGTTTTTTTTATACGCCCGGTGTACGGGGAAATGAGGTGAGAATGGAAAAAGGCGAGGAAAGTTATTGCTTCGCTCACTCTTTGATTTTCGTCGCACCCCCTACTTTATATTTCCTTTTTATGTGCCATTTCCGCTATTTTCTTTGCCGCTGGCCTGTCCGCTCTCTTTCTCTCCTCCTTTAAGGACGTTTTCCGACTCAAATTCATTAATATCGCGAAAATTGCGATTTAAAAATATTATTTACAATGAAAACCCTTCATGAGTCTCTATACATTACTCCAAAAATTAAAAAAAATGTCAGTGTAAGATAAAAGGTGTCAATACGATATTTAAATAAATAGCACTTACATAGGGTGACTATATATAGATATACAAATAACATGGGAGTTTTTGTTTACGTTGCTATATCTCTGAAATTAATATCGCTTGCTATATTGAAAATTATACCATATTATTCCTCTCGATTTCTAGTTTTATGGCTTACGGTTGAAAAAGAAACACAAAGAAAACTTTTTTTATAGTAAATTAAAATGTAATTTTAAAACTAGCTTAGATAGGGATCCCGTGTTAACACAAAAACTTTGAAGTTAAATATTTCTATTTTGAATACCGCTATGGACGTGGGGCTTTCAAGCATGTACTAAGCACACAAAATCAAACGTTCTCTGCAAGTTTCAGGAAAATCACAAGAAAATCGTTTTCTCGAAGAACGTCCTTAATTAAACACGAAGGCATTATTTCGCGAACACGTTTGAATTTTTCGCGCTTTTAACGCGAATTTCGGATGAACGTGTTGTCGTTCCGGTCTTTCTTCTCTCTCTCTCTCTCTCTCGCTTTTCGTTCTCCATCGAAATTGATTAATTAAAAAAAATTCCGTTAATTATTTTTCCGAGTTTCTCTTACCCGCAGTGAACTCGTTATCGGAAACTCCGTTTTTCCGAAGGCGAATGAAAAATAAAAAAAGAAGATAGGTCAAAAAGAAAAACAGTATGTCGGTCAGCGAATTTTTTGCGCCGCATATATATAGGTACGTTTTGTGCTGCGAGCGTTTCGCCAGCGGGGGAAGCTCTCGCGCAGAGTATAGCACAGCAGCAGCAGCAGCAGTAGCAGCGGTATTTTGGTCAGATAAGCCAAAGTTTTCATTAGTTACTTTGTGACCACAATGGCAAAAACAGTCGGTGAACGGAACGCGCCAGGCGCGCGCGGGCACTTTTTCGCTACTTGAGCGCGCGCGCGGCGAACTTTTTTGCCGGCGCAGCATGGCGAATTGCTTTTCCACGCGCTCACTCGAAATCGAGACGACGTTTCCATTGATCGAACCCGACGAAATTCAAATGATATTCATCCGGACTCGCTGAATTATTCTCGACGAATTCGATTGATATAATAAAAGAGCGATTCTTCGTGGACGGCGGTGACGGCGTCGCTGGCAGTGGAGCCGAATGTTTTAAACAATGATTCGCTGATGTGTTTTAGTCGAGTGTGCGGTTCGCGCGGGGAACGCTGTTAAAACAAAAATCGTAATTATCCACGGGCTGAAATATCGCGCGGCTCGCTGAGTCAAACAAGCAGCATCAATTAGTACCCGGCTATATACACTTGTATATAATACGTTTTTTCTTTTTGCTGACGCTTTAAATTCGATTCGTGATTTTGCAGCTACGTCGTCGTACAGATTTATATCACTGTTTGGCGCTCTCGCTTCAAATAAAATTCTACACTAATGAGAGATAATTTGTTACTTCGAGCTCTAAAGTCTTTCGATTTACGGCTAGAAGGGTTTTTATACTTTTACTATAATATACTTTTTAATTAAATTCGAATTGGAAATGTCGAAATGGTACATTCAATTATTTTAAAAGCTTGTAAAGCGAAATGATTTCAAAGCGACTACTGTATTGGAATTATGGTTTCGCTTTATAAAGTCAATTTAAAAAATCATATACACTGTAAACTAGTTTTTACGTGGATTTTCGCTTGCAGTTTGGTCGATTTCATCTCAACTTGTTTGTTTTCACAAAATGTCAATTGCATACACGGCTAACCACGGCCGTCTAGTGTGGTTATGGTACCAACTAAACTTTGATTACACAGTGGTTTTCTTCCGCAGTAATAGCTTCTCCTCGGGCTATACAAATATTTTTCAATTTTCGAATACAATATAACATTTTTTTTTCTTTTACAATGTTTACCAACGATTTCTACAAGCATTTTAGTCTGCGTTAGACATATTAATTAAATATCGAATATAGAACCGAAAAAATATGACACAATGTATTTTATTGGCAATTTACGTTATCGTTTTACTATGTAACAAAGGCGTCCTATTTTTCTGCAAGTTTAACGCATGTTGCGCTGAATTGTACTAATAATATTTTCATAAAATACTCTCAGTGCAATGAAAAAAAAATGAGCTGAAGTAACATCATCTATTCGATTCAATTCCCATTTCTCGTCTCTTCTTGAAACCCTTGCATCTATACTCAACCTCACACATACAACAACAAGATTTGCTCGCCGAAGGCTTCACGCCATACTCGCACGCATCTCATCCTCGTTAAGCTTACCACGCACAAGTCCCTCGGATCCTTGGCGATGACGAAACGAGAATCGCGGTACGATCCACTACTACTGCTTAATCCGTCGCGCGCGCGCGCGTTCACGAGATAACGAAGCCATCGCTACATAGCTATAACCTACAATGTGCAATCGCGTTCACAACCGTCGACACATGTATACACACACGCGTACCCTCACGTGCGGTCCCGTCCTTATATAGACGACGCGCGTGGGGCGGGGGCGACATTTCACAAAGCGCCGCGGCGCCATGATACTAATTGATAATCCAACTCATAACTCGCGGGGCTCAGAGGCGCCTGCGGAGCAGAGGAGGCGCGTTCAAGCGCTCTCTCTCTCGCGCACACCACCCGCCCCCCCCCCCCCTGCGCCGATTAATTAAGTCATCTATTCGAGGCGCGAGCTCCCCCGCAATAACGCGACTAATAACTCTTGCCGGACGCCCGCGCTCCTTCCCTCTCTGCAGTAGCGAGACCCCCGGAATTGTAGGAGCGCTCGCGAGCGACGACGTGATTACATCGGGTTACATGCAAGCGTTCGCTCTGCCGCGGTGATATAGCGAGAGCGAGCGAGTGGCCGCCTCCGCACGCCGCGATGTACGTATACACACACGCGCGTGTACGAGAGCATAACTTTGTTTTCGGTCTTACGTCATGTACCGTCCTGCCAGCAGCCTATATACACGTGGAGGTATCGATTCCCAGCTGCTGCTGCTGCTGCTGCTGCGCGCGTGCAGCGGTTACAACGAGCGACGTTAGTCGCTGCACTGAGATGGAGCGCTTAATCGGACGCCCTGTTATATGTAGCGTATACGCGCCCGAGTGCAGCGGGGAATATGGCATTTTTGATAGTCTCTATAAGGTCACTGGGTCTCCTGTGACCTATCTTTCGGGTAGTTGCATGGGGAAGGAGAGTTGCGATGGGGAGAATACGTGAGATACGGGGACTTTAAAGCCTGGCGCCTATATATGTACACTGATTTATATTATTATTATTATTATTATATTATATTTATAATAAAAACTTGTATTATTCTCGAAAATTAATGTTCATTTTCTTTCTCTTTTTAGGTGAGTATTTATACTGTGATATATAATGATGATTCAGTCAACGTGGCGTTTCTTTACATATCTGTGAGTCTTTGAAATTTTTTAATGATCCTCTTTTCTATCGGCACGCAGTCGTGTTAGTTTCCATTCGTAAATGTGTACGTGAATCGATCAGTCGTTGAAAAAAAAAAATTCATGAAGTTTGAAGCTTCAAAACTGTAATCTGCAATGATATAATTCGTCTTTAATTATTTTAAAATTTAAATAATATTCTAGTAGAAATCTAGAAATCCGAGAATTTATAATAGAGAGAGAGAGAGAGAGAGAGAGAGAGAGAGAGAGAGAGAAGTAGGTTATAACTAGTTTTTATGTCAGCATTATATACGGCCAGTAAATTAACGAATTTATGGTCAGAATTTCTGTGACAGAAAATGCTTTGAATAAATATATGATCCACACGCAGTTACTGACGTTACATTTTCTCATGTTCTTTACTTTATTTTTTTAATTATTGCATTTATCTCTATTTTTCTGATTTTTTTTTTTTTTTTAATTAAAAGACATCAAAAAGAGATAATAACGTTAATTTGAAAACTTTAATTAAAAACATGTCAATAACGTAAAACGGCAAAAAACTTCCATAAAATAATAATGTAAAATATCAATTTTACATTATTATAAGTAAATATGACAATAGCTTTATCAAAAAACTAATTGTAATTATTAATAATTATTATTATTCTTATTGGTATTTTAATTGATCTTATATTCTTCATTTATTAGACAAATTATTATAACTTATACAAATGAATAAATAAATTTATAAATACCTGTTTTGTTAATGATATGTTGCAATTATTGCAATTTTTAATTCAAGGGTTGGGTGAAGTTACATAAATATTCATCTAAAAGTACATTGTCATAGTCGGTCTCTGCAGTGTTTACTTGACTTAGAACCATGGATACATAATAAATTTTTTGTTGCTTACTTGCAAATTATACAATTTAATAATCCGTTAAACAGCTAGTATACATTTGATTAGTAATAATGAGCTAATTCACTCTATGAAATATGTGCGCATTTCTCTGGCCAGTCGGGGCGAGCGCGAGACGTAATATTCGAAGTAGATACAGTCGGAATTGGTAGGCCACTCGTCATTGGCTTTGGATATTGCTTAGAGAGTTGAACTATAAGTTTGACTCATACCTACGCCCTTTCTGTCTGACCATGCTGAATGATGCCGAGTGAACTGAGAAAGTTGCTCGTTGCGGATTGGATGAAGGCAAGATATATATACGACTGTTTGCAGAAGATCGACGATCCTCAATGCATACAGATATCATCTTCTTCAATAGCTCTAATCCGAAGAGAATTTCTTTGTATCTCTAAAAAAATGTAGTTTTTAAATTAAAAATAGTTGTTAATTATGATGAATAATATTTGACACTCGAAAAACAATGTTGGATCTTGTTATTATGACGAAATATATCGTATTATTAAATAACTAATAATGAGCAAGATAGATTATATATTGCATTTATTATATAAATGTATTCGATATATTATACACTGCACGGATTGTTAATGAACTGTTGTATAATGTGTATAGTATTATAATTTGATATTCGAAAATTTTTAATTTATTTTAATAAAATTGGATATGTTTGAATGTACAGTGAATAATGCACTGTCAATATTTTAATAACTAAAAGAAAAACATCGTATAAAATAAGATAGCTAAATCTTTTAAATAAAATTGTGCATAAAGTGTAAACTGAAGCAAGTCATCCCTGGTAGAAAATTAGTCCATTAAAAATGGGCAGGAAAACAGAAACTGGCCATTGAAAATGGCTAATTATTAGATACAAGTGTAACGCTTTTTTCTATCAACTTCTTCCATTTTATGGAATGGACCCAACCTCAAAATCTTCACATTAAAATTTCATAACAATTTAATCATATATTGTAAAACTTATACTCTTAAGAGTTAGTTTACCGGGATATAAACAAAATTTAGTAGTCTTTATACTATTTACAGCTTTATTCTATATAAGATATAAACCAAAATCGTTATTTTGCCACGTGACTCTATCTCTCTCACTCATCACCATAAGAAATCGCTTGTTATTAGATTTTTAGTCGCTTCGTCGGTTAGCTATTTTAACTAGCATTAAAACGTCAAATTAATAGATAGTACAAAATGTTGACCATTTTTGCAGTCAATAAATGTGAAAAATAGGTTGAAAAAAGCGTTACACTTGTGATAGAAAACTGGAGGCTATTTTTTGTCATCTTGGTTCAAACTAGCCATTTACTACCCAAAAATTGATTTTGATTTTTACCAGGGATATAGTAAATATATACTGAAATCTTAATTCTTCAATATTTAGTTAGATTTCATCAATAATACTATTGTATTGACACGCACGCTTGCGACTTTGAAACCGATAACAAAAGTTAATAAAACTATCGGAAACGCTACAAAAAAAGGGGTGAAATTCACAATCGTTGTATGTATTTCCGCGCGAGAAAAGGCAATTGTTTTTAAACGCAAATCGAATCGGATGCTAATAAAAACGTTGGCTTTATAAATTTGCTAAAAGCTTGATAGAAAAGTCGATAATTGAGTTTTTTTCGCCGTAGCCATCTCTCTCCCTCTCTCTCCCCAAAGAGATGAATATCGGGACGTATTTGGGGGATACAATCATTTAAACGCAAAACAATTTTTCAAAGTCGCTCACGTGCGCTGTACGCTGGCAGCGCGTGCGGGAAAGAGGGCCACGTCAAAATTAAATACCAAATTAGTTTTCCTCCGCTTACAAAGAAAAGCCGTTTTTGCATCCGCTCCAGCGCGCAGCAGCGCGACGCGTATCGGTTTAACCCGTCGCGCGCACATCCAGATGCATCTGATAGCGCGATTTAACGTCAATCAATCAAACGTGCGCTCGGCTTACATATATGTGTATATATGGCATGCACGTGTATGTGTAAAACGCGTGGATGTGTGCGTGACTGAGGCCTGTGTACCAACGCTGTGTCGCGTGATTAATCGCATCCGAGAAATTAGATACAAGTTTCGGCCCTGCTGCGTGTAGCTGCACTCGGCCTCTGGGCTATAGGCGAGAGTGTGTTACACTTTTTTTTTTACGCTCGTGCCGCACGTTATAGGGCTCGTCCGTGGCTTACAACTGTCAGATTTCAGCAGGACGCGCGTCGAGGTCGACTTAATGAAAGAGCCCTGCTGAGCCCTTGATTTTCTACCCACCTCTGAATCTCTGTGCGCGATAAATTGAGTCGCCCAGGTGATGTAGCCAGCTGGTATACCACTACACGGAGAGACCTTTGGTGCAAATCATGCTTTAGCCGTAGTGCGACGGCAGCGCTGTGAGTTTGGGGCAGCAGCTATTCCAAATAGGCGTAACTGCTGTTCCAAGCGGCTGCGTCGTCTGCTCCTTGGTCGAGCCGTTGCGCGTTTTTGGTGTAGCAGTTGTTCCAAACTGAAAGTACAAACGAGAGGGCGCGCTTGGCGCAACGGTCGCACTACGGAGTGCAGCAGTTGTACCAAAAGTTTCTCCGTGTAGGCGTTAAAAATATATATGCATATCATATGTATATTCGTGTGAAGTCGCTTGCGCAAATATTCCGCGTTTTCTTTGCAAAATCATGTAGTATCGATGTATAGCTTGGCACGCCTTTGACATCAGATGAGGCGAGAGAGCTGCACGTTGCGTCAAATGATGTCCGGTGTTACCATACTGTCTGTAGTCTCACTGTGCGCTCTTCTTCTTTATCTCTGGCTCGCTTGCTAACGACGCCGTAACGCGCGCGCACATATAAAGTGCGAAAAAGTATTTCTCGAATGCATATAAGAGGACCCGAGGGGGCGAAGAGTAGGGGGGAAAGGAGGAGAGCGACAAAAGGAAGCCGACGGGGGCGAGAGAAGTCAAGGAGAGACTGAAAGCGATAGAACTCTCAAGGGGTAATCGGTTTTCATAGTTTTCTTCCCTCTCTGCCAATTATTTGCTCCGGCGGCAGGTATAGCAGACGAGAGCGGCGGCAACGGTGGTGGCGGCAGCTTAATGGTGAAACAGATTTTAAGGCGATTTGCTCTTGTTGCCGGTAATCGAAATGAGGAAGGGGGTTGAGAGCCGCAGCAAGAGTACGTCTGTTCTATACCACGCAAGCGGCACTTCATTCCGCTGAGTCTACAAGCTTGTTTTTGCTTGTCGCTCGCGGAAACCAGCGACATTAAGTTTTCCAATTCAGCGCTGCAGCGGCTGTAGAGGCGGACGGACGGCCGAGGCTGCGGATAATGCGGAGAGCCGGAGTTTTTCAATAGACTCTCCATTGTTTAGTCAATTAAAGATAAGAGAATTGCTTACGAATATTTCGCCCGGTGTACTGATGTGAAGTTTTTGTAGGGTAAAGCGATGGTAATTTGAAGAGTTCGAAAAGTTGCTTTTGTTCTATAAGCCAGAGCTAACTGCATTAATGAGACTGAGTTGATATTCCATTTTATCTTGATAGGCTTGATGTAGAATGGTCACGAAATACATGAATAAGAGTGGTGTGGTAACCGAAGCTTCAAGATTGTTCACTGTTTGATATTTAATGTTTCCCCTTAAAATTATATTATTTCAAGGTATACGTAAAACTTGATAATGTAAAACAAATCACGTGTCCGTAAAATTATATTAGTATATTTCTGAGATATTTTGAAGCCATTTAAATAGAAGAAATTTTACTCATTCATTTTTTTAAAACTGTTTTTCTTCCATATTAGTTTTGGAAGGACCACAAAATACCAAAATGGAAGAGATGTCACGTATAAAACAATACGTTTTTGTGCGTTATTTACAGAAGTAATAAATACGCCAGTCTGTTTAGAGAGGTCGGAATTGAATTTGTCAGTTCTCGGTAGAATATGTATAACATTTGAGTTTGATCTAGCGCTATAGAACTTGTTTGCAAACTATTGAAACGGTGTAATTATCCCCTCAACGCCAGGCATTATGAAAACGACAAGTTTGCGAAGTTAGTCTAAAATTGTAGAGCTCTACAATTGACCCATCCCGACGTGACCAACACCTTCAAAACTAATTCCATTTTTACATACAAGCCCGCCCGATTTTAATTTTCACACCTGCCTAATTTGAAAAATTGCTGGCGCACCAAAAAATATTTCTGATAAGAGCAGTTAGGTACCGAGTGTCTTATCTACCTGTGACTTTAAGTTTTTCCTTGTAGTTGATTTTCAATGGCATTTGTAAGTGAGCTTTCCACATGGAACTAACTTATTTTTACAGCAAAAAAAAGAAGAGTTTACATCTCTGCCATAAAAATAGCTGTGGTTCTATACAATTCTTCTCAAGATGTTACAGTTTACGTTTAACGTATAATAATACAACAACGATTTTTCATTCCTTCAACACACCAGGAAAATAATTTAAAAAAATCTGATGAACGTACTCTTAAATTACACCAGATTCCACAAATTTTCGGAACAATCCTCACCAGTAATCCTTCTCCGCACCGCCTCTCGTTCCCTATACATTCAGCAACTCAACACTGCGCACGAGAGCCCGACAATACTCTAGCGATTCTATGCGTAATCAGCAAAGATGTCGTCGGCAACAGCAGCAGTTACGCTACGCAGCAGTAGCTCGCTCGCTCGTGCGGCGTATAAGGCACGCCAGGAAGTGGCGCATTAGAGCGTCATTCATCGATCAGCGGCGCGCGTAGCCGCGTGTGGCGATCGGCCTGCGTTAAAGTTATATCGCGGCTAGGCTACGGTGTATATATATATATATATATATATATATACATACATATATACAGCTAACCGTACGCGACCGCTGAACAATGTGTGACACATTGCTCGCGCCTGTGCAACGTCACGGATTCGCGCGCGCGTCCGCTGCGTTTACGCGCGGGGGTCATTTGCAAATGGCCGCAAAGCGCGAGAGAGAGAGAGAGAGGTGTTGTATAGGCCTGGCCAGCCAGGTGGCACACGCACACAGTAGTCGATTGCCAGGCGGGCAGGAAACGACGGGGGTAAATATAGAATGAGGCGCGCGCGAGTCATCCGCTATTGTACACGCGTGCGTGCGGGTGATTTTCGAGCTTGCGCGTGGTATATACGCGAGTGCGTAAGCGACGAAGATAGAAGCGCGCGGCAGGGGGGTGGAGGCTAGACGAGTCTCTCATTCATTCATTTCGCCTGTCTTATCTGCCGCTGCCTGCGTTCAAACCCGTGCATACACAGACACACACTAGCCGTGGCCTGGATTCGCTGTTTGAACTTAATGCGGTAACTAAATTTACCGACGCATTCATCTGCCGGGAAGTCGAGCGTGCGTATTATATACTACACGGCGCTTTGCCAGTGGCTTCGCTCTCTCTCTCTCTCGCTCTCTCTCTCGCTCTCTCTTTCGCGGGCACGTTCGCGCTTGTGCTCGCGTTTTTTTCTTCTCCTTCGCGCGCGCGCGTTCTCGACGTTTACCTCTAACTTTATTTCGGCAGTAGTTCAAAGTACAGTTCCCTTTGAGATTACCAGTTGACTTCACTGCGCTGCTAGTCTGATGGGCGAGCGCAAAAAAAGGTCGAGCGTGCGCGTGCCCGCGAACGAACCTTGCCGAGCAAAATTTTTAAACGGTTTAAGTGTTTGAGTTCGACATTGCGCGAGTAGTTTGTGGTAACTTCGTTTGTCCTCTCCCTCTTCCTCTGGTAAAACGAAAGCATTGCTCGCGTGAAAATCGCAGTCTGGCTTTCGCATTATTTGTAAATTTTTATTTATCACTTATCCGACGCGGATAAGAATGAGTAAAAACATTATAATAATACGTGTTTGAAATTCCGAACGTTCATAATGAACGAAATATTAACTTAAAGTTTCTAATTCTGGTTAGAATTCTCCGGAGTGTGGTTTACTGGTGACTGCAAGAGTGAGAAGTGAAGAAATACAGTTATTATCCGATTTTAAATGTATTAAGTAGCCAAATTCGGCTAAATTTGAAAATGGCAAAAAATTTTCGTTTACTATGAACGTTCGAAATTTCAAACACCTATAATAATGTGCTCCCCAGTAATTACGCCCTCGTAGAAAATTAAGCATATTTTATATAGCTATAACGTGTTAATTAAATGGAAGCATTTTTGGCAAAAATCGTAATGCTAAAATAATATAATCCATCTAAAAGTTCTGCTATTACTTAAAATACATATTTTATGAAGTGTAAATACCATCATAATTTATTTCGGATTGATATACATAATTATGAAATACAAGCAGTATTCGTTTTTAGCCTAGTTTCTGGTTAATATTTCTACCAGGGGATTTACGGTGTTATTATTTGCATAATAATAACATTTTATAATCGCATACCTAATCTTTTTCGCGAAGATTACATTTTATTATAAATTATGTAATGCAGCCCGCAATTTTTAATTATAATTCCTAAAATAATCTACATTATTCGCGAACGTACGTCTTCTTTTAAATGCGTCGATTATATTGGATTGTTCTAATACACAGTAGTCAGAAAATTGAACTCTACGCGCGTTGTTTCGAAACTGGCATCACAGCGATACCGCTTTGAAAGCTTCGCTATGGCTTTGCCATAGAGCGGGGGCAACGGAGTAATCGATCGATCCGAAGAATGCGTGTGAGCGTGCGCGTATCCTCGACGCTTACAAAGGCCGTAATTGTATCAGTCAAACGTACAATTTCGACAAATGTTTAGAATATCCCGGATAACTTTAATCCACGTTTATGATCCTCTCCAATATACATATACCGAATAGACAATTAATCGCTGTGTAGAATATATAATACTCGCGAATATTCCAGCGAAGAAACCCGATTCAGAGTGTGTGTATATATATACCTCCAGCTCGAATTAAATTTTCATTGCGCTATGACGAAAGCAATAACCGTATGAAATCCCCGAACGCGGGGGAACGTATTGCTCCTTTTCGCCGCAGTCTGGGCCGCAAATGAAAACGAACGCCATGCATTTTTCGCGACTGTCTCGCGCACACGCACACACATAGCGCGGGCGGTGAGATCAGTTGAAAAATAAAATCACAGCTGCGCGAGCCGCCCGCCGTAAATACGCGAATTTGCTTTAAGTAGCTCGCGCTCGTATACATGCCCGCGCCCGATAGACGCGCGCGTGAAAAAGACTGCATTGTTCTACTTTCGCGCGCCCGCGCGAGACGTAAATCTTCATTTCGACAATCTCGCTTGTCATAAGCTTCGCATAAACATCGTCAAAATTCTCTCTCTCTCCCGCACACGGATTCTCCATCCGATACAATACAGCAACGCACGTTCGACCTAGAAATATCCTCTGCACACGCATACAGCCACTTCTCCTTCGTTAAGCGCGAATTTATTAACGATCTAATTGCGCTCGTCCGAAGACTAATGCGTTAATTTCTCGAGCGACTGATGCCTCTCTTTCTCTCTTGGCGCGGAGCGCAAGCACTCGATGAAAAAGCCACTGCAGCGGAAAGGCGGAGGAGCACAAGTACCGGCCGCGATGCGAATTAAAGGGAGGCCGATGTGCAATTGGCAAGTGGTACAGTGTGTATACAACCCCTGCGCGATCAATGGCGTCCAATTTTCCCCGTGATTCGCTAATTAATCAGGACTGGTCGTATTGCGCGCAATCGCAAAAGCGGCTCGTTCGCCGGCTTAATAACGTGGATGGAAAAGACGTCTATACGTACAGAGTGAGAAAGAGGGAGCTGGCGAAGCCAGGGGGTAATCTTTTTCTGCCTCTCGCAGCCGCTGCCGCGCGAGCTACAAAAGATCCGCGCGCGTTTATTACGTATACACTGCAGGCTCTCCAAGTTTTTCGCTACTTGCGCTTAATTCCCATTTACCCCCTCGCGGAGGCTGCTGAAGCCCTCCTTTATTTTCGCTCGGAGTCTCGGCTTTTTCGCCCCACTCTCCCCCCTTCTCTTCTCTGTGCGCTTGTCACCTTTTACTCTCTCGCCCCTGCGTCTTTTTGTTCCCTCACCCTCCTTCGCTCGCGCCCTTTTATCTCCTTCCGCTCTTCTCTCTTTCTCTCTCCCTCTCTCTCACTCGTGCGCGTCTTATCTGCGCTCGCGCTTTGGCGCGGATTTGCCGACCTGAATTTTTCTCGCGGCCCCCTCTCGTTTTCTCTAGCTTTCGCTACGCTGCTATATGTATATATGAGAGAGCTCTCCTCTATGAGCTCCGAATTTGGTTTATTCGACTCTCTTTTTCTCTTTCCTTGCCGTGCGCACATGCCACACGCCTGGCTTTTCTATTTCCCGCCGTTGCCATTTATTGCTACGGTTATGGAGCCCGGAATATTTCGTTACTATATAGTGTAATAGGGCGTTGACGCGTCGCTTTATGGCAGGGAGAAGTTTGTAAGAAAAGCCCTCGAGCGATTTTTTAAGCATAAAAGCGGAGGGTTTAGCAACCGAAGCATCTTTGTGATTTATTACAAAGACGCATTCTAGTATCATAATAAGACGTGTATTATTATTTAATAGGAGCCATTAATTCGTGATAATATCGCACAATATAATTGTCAATTTGCCGAGTTTTAAAATAGAATTATTTAATATTTTGCATGAATATTATGTTTGATATAAAAATGACATTATTCGATAGAACGAAAATCTTTCGAATTTTTCCAGCGAAGATGTAAAATACTGATATTACAAATGGATAAAATGCGTTTCGAGTTTATTCTTAATATAAATATAGGTGGACTTAGCTGACAAGGAGATGTTGCCCCGGAGTCGTAGATTTTCATCAGGTTTCAAGAAGATGTAAAAATGAAATCCACCTTCCTCCCAAGTCCCACGCATTCTGATCTCGCCTCCGCCGACTCGTCCGGGACGGTAATGTACCCTCTATATACACACCCCGACTTCGATAAAAGATTTTCAGCTGCAAAAAGCAGCTCTGAAAGACGTTAAAAATATTAAAAATACGCGAGGGGAACGCGAACAAAGCGCGCGCAAAGTATAATATTGCATAATAGAAAGAACATCTTTTTATTAGCTCGATATCAAGACGAACGGGCAATTCCTTCTCGAGAATGTTTACACTGAGAAAACTGTCGTAGGAAAATTTACTGAAAAACTAACAAAAATTACTATATTTGATAGCAACGCGGGGATATAAGCAAATTATAAAAAATTTTGCTATAGTTCAGGAATATTTACAAGGTATCTTAATAATTTTTACTACTACACATAGCAAAAAGTGCCCTCTACATGTAGTACTTATTGCGTGCACGCCGGGAGCACGTGTCTGATTGAGGTTATGTTTCTCCCGCAATTTGAGATTATCTTCTTTTTAAGTTATCAAAAACATCGACAATATCGATTCAGTTGTTTTATTTTTACGTTGTGCAGGTGAGCTATGAGTTATTTCTTTATATTATCATAGTTATTTATTGCTATCAAATAATCATCAAAGTTCTCTCGTAAGCGAAGGTAGCCAATGTATCAGTTCCAAAATTTTGTACTCAAGAAGCTCACGTGGGTAAGAGGTTAGCGCGTCTGCCTAGCATGCGGAGGGTCCAGGGTTCGAATACACAACCACCGTAAAAAAAAAATTTTTATTTCCTTATTTATTTCTTGTATAGCTAAATTTAATTAATAATATATTAAATATTGTATAAATATTAGGTATCCTATAGATATAAAATCATGAAAATCAATTTTTTTTAAGTTTAAGCTTGGCTACAAAAATTACTATATTAGTTAGCAAAAGTACCTAAATTTCCATGATATCCCATCGTTGCTATAAAAAATAGTAATTTTTATTAGCTTTTCAGTAAATTTTCCTACGACAGTTTTCTCAGTGTATGCGAGGGCGAGGACGGCAAAAACCTTCTCGAGGACACGACAAAGATGACGACGTTATAATGCGTGTGTGTGTGTGTGTGTGTGTGTGTGTGTGTGTGTGTGTGTGTGTGTGTGTGTGTGTGTGTGTGTGTGTGTGTGTGTGTGTATGTATATATATATGTGCCGAATAAAGATATCCGTGCGCAAAGAATATCCATCAGGGGAGATCTCGTTACTACTCCTCTTAATAAAGTTATATATGCATCAGCGTTATAGCCCGTTGTCCGCAGGCCCTATCGGCGTCCTTATTACGTCCCAGTCCATCCATCGCTCCCTCATTATGCCGGCGCAGTGGGAGCTTTTATATTTTGTTTGTTGCTCGACGGGAGATGTCTTCGGGGCAGCAGTGACAGCGCAGCAGCTCTTCTTACTCAGACAAAGGGAGAGACACCGCCTCGCGCAATCTCTATTACGAGCGTCTAACCTATATATGCATACATACATATATACACGCGCAACCGACGCTCATGATATGCATTGCGCTGCGCGCGCACGCGCGAGCTTTCCTCCCTCACCCATTCTCGTTTACACGGGATTACCTCTTGAGAGAGCTCGCGCGCGTACATCGCCGCGCAACAAAAGAGGAACAATGCGTATGTATATATATACGTATATAGTTGTATCTCAGCGCAGCGGTGCGCACGCGCGCAGATCGCTTTTCTCCGTACGTCACGGATATTTCGAGGGTTATTCTCGAGAGCAGAATTCGTTTATTTCGACAGGGGAATTATATACGCGGCGTGGCGCGCCTTTGTCCGAATTATACCCTCGCCTTTGCTCTTTAGCTTTCGAGTCCCCCTCTCTGTATATACCTCCCACGCCTTTTCCATGCATATACCGGGAAACGCGCTCACCTGTAGACAGCAGCCGAGTTTATGCGAGCTTCCTTTCATATCGGTAAACAAGCGACTATGAACTAATTATATGCCGAACGGTTGCAGCTGCTGACTCTCATGCTGCGCTAGAGCTTTTACGATTCGCGTTCAATGCTGCGCGGCATTCGCTCTCTTTTCTTATTTCTTTCTTTTTTACCAAGTATAAGAGGCGGCATTTCGAAGAGGATGCTTGATAAGCTTCTCAGAAGATTGCCGGCCCCCCTCCACCTCTTCTCTGTTTGCGTCTTTCTGCAGCTACGCGGCTATCTTTCTTTTTTGCATTAATCGACCGACTATTAAAATCTAACAACCAGAGGATCGATTCAATAGCTGCTCTATTTCGGCGGATTTTTTTTTCACGTTTTAATATTCTACGAACCATTTTATTTTCGCAATCTATTTATCTCAAATACAGATTCATATTGCTTGCTTTTGTCAAACACTCTGCATCGTATACAAACGACATATATTTGAAAGTATTATGGATACTATATGAATTGACACTAGAAATGCATTTTCTAAATAGTTCATTAAAAATTATTTCCACGAAAAGTAATTATTTGTTCGTTTTAATTTAACACGCGGCGAGCTTTTCTACAAACAAAGAGAATTCATTCCAACCAAACAAAGTCAATAAAAGAAAAAAGAAATAATTCAAAACTTCCCCCGACATATTCACCCGTATATTGACTCCCTCGACAGCCCCGTCGAAAACACTCTCCACAGTTCGTACATAATAAAAAAAAAACATCCCTATACGAATAATATATGATTCGCGCTCTACGGTCACGCACGTGCGCGCGCACGGACTACTACCCTTATACACAATAGGCGTTTGCCGGGTCGTCGGCATTCGAATCCGCGAAAGCGAAACTGCAAGGACACACGCTGACGTCCGAGTGACGCGCGCTGGGGCAGCAGCAAGTCGCCTCTCATTGACCCTAAGCTTTCTGGCGCTTTGACACTTTGTCGCGGCTTTGACCGCGCGGACGACTGTCGTTCGAGCTTTCATCCCCGCGGCGGCGGAGCTCTGCCTTTTATCGGCTCACTAGCCGCGCGTCGCCGCTATTCATTGACGAGGAGCGTACGCGGAAGTGCCTTCCATTAGCGCGCCCGCGCGTACATATATGTGCGGCTATTGCGCGTGTATTCTCGTTCGTTTCTTTGCCGGCTAAGCGCGCCCCGCTGTTTAGTGGGTACGAGGTCTGAGTTGTGGCAGTGGGGCGCGATTGGAAAACTATAAACGCGGATGCGGTCTGTTTGAGGGAAAAGAATCGCTGAGAGAGTTGAAGTATACTAATGTTAGCTGGTGTATGTTGACTTAAAAGCGATTTATTATATACATGTTGTATCTTGCTGTTCTTCTCGTAATTGCTCAGGTACATCGTAATCGGATTTTGTCATCTCGTTTCAATATAGATAGTATATGTATTGGATATATGCAAATTGAATTTTTATCCTTTTGAAATCATTCAATTATGAGGATATTTGAATTCATTCAGCGGTGATATTGTATAATTCTTTTCATACAATTTTCCGTAATAGGCTCAAAGTTTTATTTAAATACGAATTGGTTTGACAAAAGTGCCATTGAAATAATCTGAAACTTCATCGACCAATGTTTCTGAATTTAATTTCATAGATAAAAAAGAAAAAATACGAAAATAATTAAATTCTTGTCTAGATTATTATTCCAGGTCTTTGAATAAAATATTTCTTGCAAAGTTATTAAATGCATTCCTGTATTATAATTTAAAAGAGGAGTATAAATTTCTGTCGTTTCTGTTATGCATACTATATTTACCAAGTATTTTAATGTAAAACAAACAATTATTATTACGGAACATCAATAATAATTAATAAAATTTTAATTAAGAAAGCTTTTAAAAGGAAGCTTAAGAATGTCGGGCTATAGTTTATCGGTCGATGGACGAGGCGAACATCGCAGGAAGTATTAAAGTGCGGAAAGGTATATATCACGAAGATGTATGAGGTATTGATGGTAGGAGGGTACTAAACTTTACTGCAATTCAATATTATAAAAAAAGTCTACACAACTCCCACCACACAGACAATTAATAATCAAAAAAATTTATTGACCTATAAAAGTTGATGTGCCTAACAGTGGTATATGTTTAATTAACTCGATTTTAATCCAGAATCAAGCAATATGGCATGCCATTGTATAAATTCAATTTTAATATCTAAATATCCTATATGTCACACTTGAATAGAAACCGAGTCAGTAAAAATAGATTCTTCCGATCCCCCCATAAATCAAACAATCGTGCCACCGCTTAAAAATCGCAACTCAAGCAATAACTTATATCCCTCTTCAAAAAAAAAAAATCTTCGGATCTCCGCATGAGCGTCGAAGATATCCGCGATATCAGCCATTATGACGCCCTGGATTTCACCTCCTCCACCCGTCTATCTCTCCTCCACCGTCCCCTCTTTCCCCATCTCCGCGCTGACCGCTTAATATAGTTGATTGTAAGTGCGCGCGTCTTTACGGCCGTAAAGCACGAAGGCTCCCTCGCACTCGCGGTGCGCGGACAGATGACAAAGGATGAAGCGCTTCATATCGTTGGACGGCACGCTGGACATCGGGAATTTCCCATAAAGGCTTTCGCCTCGCGGACCTAGCAACGTTTACGGTCCTGCCTGCGCGCGGAATGTGTGTACTACGCGGTATGTCTCTCTTCCCCACGGACATCGAGGGGATCTTCGGCTCTTTCACGAGCTGCTCTAGCCTCGCGCGCCGATACTTTCTTTATGTACATTACTGGGAATTTCGGCGAGTTGCTCCCGCGATAGGGCGTACGTAGCTCTCGCACAATGCAACTTTCGGGATAATGCCCGCGAAGAGAGAGAGAGAGTTACGCGCTCCGTCGTATGCCTTCCAAGCCCCCCCCCCCGGTCGCGCGCTTCCATTATACTATATACCAAGCCCTCTGCGAAGTCTGCTCTGGTAGTATGCTGCTGCTGCTGGCTCTTACGTCGAATTATATGGCGCTCGATAGATGCGATAAGTAGCCTCCGGCAAGTCTCTCGCGTATGTATATAACGTATATACGGCGTACTAGAGCGGCGCGTTCTTGTTCGAGTCTTGTATGGCTTGTCTGCGCGCGCGCACGACAAGGATCTTGATTAAAGCCTCGTATTCTTGTTTACGGGTATCCGCGCTGACATGGCTGCTTCGATTTTTATTGGATAATTGCTTTCCTGATATTACGAGTGGTTTGCGCTGCACGTTAGGTCGGGAACATCAAAACGTTATTTATTATGGGTGTTCGGATCGCTGCATGAATTCTCTATTGCAGTTCTTTTTTTTGTTGGCAAAGTGCCAATTTATTAATTGTATTTCAAAGCGTTTATTTTTGTAAGTAACACCGTAAATACTAATACTTTAACGTTACATAGAAAGAAATTTGCATACGTATTTTCGTATTTCTTTTGCTTATTTTGCTAAAGGCGAGCATTGTGATAATACGCATGCACGGTCGATTCTGCAGATTACGTTTTCTGCTTATTTGTAAAAACACTTAGCTGTAAATAAAAGTAACATAAAGGTATACAATTATCCTAAAATTTGGTGCTACTATAAGCCCGGAATTCGAGCAAAGCGGGAGCAAGGCGAAAAAGAGAATAGAATGAAGATAAGACGATAGCGCCGAGCTCTCTTTTTCGCCATATAGATGGAAATGGGGAATCGCCAGTTTGCTTTGAATGTTGCAGCGACCTATGGAACCCTGTACTTGGAGGAATATCTAGAAAAGCTGTGAACAGTTTTACAAATATTCTTATAGTACTGTAAAAAAGAAATAGTAAACTTTTTTACATTTTTAGTTGAATAATACAGTAATTTGGTGACCTCTAATATATAGCAAATCTACCAGGCATATTTTCTCATTAATGATCATTTGACTTCAAAAGCAATTGTAAAATATTTATGCTCACTCAAACACACCTTTTGAACCAAATTAACGCGCTGTTGATCTATATTGAACATGTACGTTTTCACAATTCGTGGAATAAGGTTAAACAAATGATTATAAAGTCGAAGAGAGGCAAAAATAAATTAAAACGGACCGGCGTGTGTGGATAAATCGTCGGCTGATTGTAAAATCATTTGGATTCTATATTTCTGTCCCGTTGATTTTCGGCAGTAATTAACGCGCGAATGATAAATTCAATATGAAGAAACTCATTTACTGGGGCAAACATTTGCACTTTAATTGTCGAAAACGACAAAGCAAACGCGCTTGTGCGTCCGATAACCCAAATTCGCAGCTCGATCAGCGCACACATGCCTATCCTCGCATAATAACCCGCCTTCGTAAAAGAAACATACAATAATTATTTTGGACAATTGATAATTATTAACGCACGATCGCGGCGCCCGGCCGGTCGCTTAAAGGGGCCAATATGCAAATTCTCAACGACGGAGTAGCATGCGCGGTGTAGCAAGCTCGAGAGAGATACGGCAAAGCAGTAGTATAGCGCGTGCGTGCGTGCGAACTATCGCCAAATATGCGGCGGCAAACGGCCTAACGCGTGGGCGCGCGAGAGGGAGAGAGAGAGATATATCCGCGGTCACCGGAGCCCGACGCACAGGCGGCAGCGCAACGATAATATAATTGCATGATTAGCAATTACAATTATCGACGTGTCTGCCAATTTGGCACTGATTGACCAATTAATCGATAATCGTGAATGATAGTTCGCGACTGCAGGGACAAGTCGTCGATTCTCGTTCGACTTCCTTTGGCCGCCGATACGTAAGCGGCCGATAGAGCGAGAGAGGGGGGGAAACCGCTGTGTATTATAAGCCGTCTCTCACCCCATTGTCATTAGAACCGAAATTTGTGTTCGAAATTGTGGGTGGTATTGAAATTTCCGCGGTGTGAGCGATTGTGTTTTGGCTTTTAGTCGATGGCGCGTTGCGGTCGAACATTGCTAGAGAAATATAACAATGAAATTTATTTGCATTACTCAATTGTCGACTGCATATGACATTTCGATTCACTGTATGAGTATTTATTATTATTATTTTTTTTAACAAAGTTTGCTTTATTGGCGTGCTATTTGTTACATGCGAATGGGAACAGGCCAATTTTCAGAGGCAGAATTACCGCACGCTTGCACTTAACGAACTAACCTTACGATCATACAACTGCACCCCTAAAACTAATGTAACTGTCCATCAACCTATTGATTAATTGATTGATTATAGTTTTTGTATTAAAGCTTTTGTAACGAGATTAAAACTACGTCATGCGTGCTAATTGTGAAAGTGGAATAGAATAATACATTTCAATTATATGTGATAGTACAATAATATGATGAACTATATAAATATTTGTAAAGTTAAAATCTAGTGTTTATTTTATTTATAGTGTTTTACCATTTAGAAATCCCAGAAACATAATGGATCTAATATCTACGTTTTGTAATCACGTTCCCCACAACTTGCGCAACTGTTTATATAACTTATATTCAATACAAATATTTTTTTCTATGCATATTTTCTACTTTCAAAACTGAAAATGTCTGTTGTTTGCCTAGAAATTTTGTTACGCAATGTAAACTAAAATGTACCTTTCCTATTCAATTTTCAGTATAATTTTCAGTGAAAAATTATGTAGTAGTAGCTTCGTGTACTTTTTTACTGAATTCATTGCTCTATCAAATTAAAAAGTGTAAATAAAGCTAAAAATATTTAGTTAATTATCTTTTTTCTACAAATATTTTACTTATAAATACTTGAACGAATTTCTTTGAAATTAATAAAATTAATATAGTTTCGGAATCAAATAATTATAGGTTTTCATAAAAAATCATTTTTTTATAAAAATTTTAAAATTAAAATTAGGGAACAAAGATTAAAATTGATGGACTTAAAGTCTAAATAGATCGTCAGTATAGTTATTAAATGTTTTCCATTCAAGAAATATTGATATTGAACAGGCACAATTCTACAGAAAATAATTATCATAAATTATCGAAGATAAGTTTTAAAAAAGATTTGATTTAGAAGGAAATAACTAGTATAATATGATATTAATGGAAGCACAGGGCCATTGTACGCTCACGTAGAAAAGAAGTTTTGAAAGTTTTTGCTAGTCACGGAAGAGCTGCGGAAGCCTGCGCGAAATGTCAGAAGCAGATTCGTAAGAGAAAACGGTACAATATCTACTTCAGCGAACTTAAGTGACCTTCAGAGATAGTGTATTAAAAATAAAAATTAAAGGGGTGGTGGAGTTCCTACAGGTTCTTACGTAGAAATTTCAGTTATTTTAATCTGTTTTTGAGATCCTGAAAATTAGCACTGAATATTTGCTATTTATAATTACGGGAAGAAATATAGATGGTTTAAGTATTAAGTAAAAAAAAAAAATAAAAATTGAAATATAAGAATGTCCGTTAGTACTTTCTAAAATATTATTTTTCGAATTAACTATTTACTGTACATTCAATTTTCAAAATTTGTTTAACTTCAAATTGTTTGTTTCACCCGTATTTAAATATACAATAGTATATATATATATATATATATAATTAAACAGGATTCCATGAAGAATTCCACTGACAAATAGCCGCAGCGTCTTTTTGATAATATCACTCTAACGATTGAACTCGCTCGAAACAATCGAATTGGCATAATTACGGAGAATTTCCAACACCCACTCAATGATACGGCGAAACGTCGAGTACTATGGGATATAAAATAAGCCCGGCGCGAAATTTGCGTACAAAGACGATGCCAACCTCCCAATATATATATATTTTCCGACTCGCAAAGCGCGCGTGATTCACGATTTAGAATTTTCAAGCCTTATTATTATAACGCCCCAATAATACCGCGTAATTATAGAATAACTCCCGAATGACGTTCGACCTACTTTATTTCGCTTTTGTCCGTGGCGTGAGCCCCGTAAGTTCACGCGCAAAGGCTGCTGAAAGGGGGTGGGGGAGTGAAGAGAGATCCGTTGCGCGCGTTTCGGCCATTTGAGACAGCCCATCCGAGCACCATATCAGAAGACAAGCTCTCCAGCTCGCGCACGCGTCACAATTCGATCAACCGTACGACCGCTCCGGGGGACGTATAGGTATAGCGGAGTCGTGCGCTCGGGGAATTGACTGTGAATAAACGTTTCTCCTACAATGACAAAATCTATAAAAAGGAACTCTCTCGCACAGCTTTTTACGTCTCGTAGGTGTATACGCGGAAATCGATTGACTTTTTTCAAATTTTTCGCTACTGATTTTTTTGTTTTGTAAGTAAGTTATAAATTTTGCGGGAAAAAATGCTTATATGAATACTGGTATGTGGGAAGATTTTCCACGGACACGTTAGGTGTCGCATAGGCAAAGTTTGAAAGTGTGAGGAAATCCGAGTCAACCGCATCGAACGTGCCAAAGAAAAATGCAGAATAAATGTCTGAAGTTCGGCGAAAATGAATTAATAAAAGTATTATTTCAATATATCTCTGTTAATTATTTAATTGTAAATTAACCTCCAGGTACGTTACCAGGTGAACTCGAGAGCTAACGATACATCTTTACACATAACATTTTAATAGCTTAATTGGATATTATATACGCAATTGCATATTTACTTTTGCTAATTATTTTTGTCGCTCATTGTTCTTCAACTCATGACGAGAAGATTACGATTAAAATAATTTAAATCTTAAAAACCAATTTAAATAATCAATCTGTAAATGATATTTTATTAATTTAGAAAAGATTTCACAAAAGCGTAAAACTAAAAAACTTCAGTACTTATAAGACTAAAGTTTTCACTTGTTACTCATTTGCCCTAAGATAAAAGTGAAGTTGCCGCAAGGCAAGAATTAATGAGGAGAATAAAGTTCGTTGAACTTAATGATATTTGCCGACGAGCAACACGCGTGCAAATGCATTAATTAATCACCCCATCAGGTTATATTTTTCCTCGGCCCCTCCCAGATCCAGGGGATTCATTATTTTAATTGGTACGTCCTCGCGGCCGTTATTGCATTATCGCGGGATATTAATGTTACACTTAGGAAAACGACGGCTTAACACAATAAAGCGAAGGAGGGGTTGCCGTTGCTGCTCGGCACTATACTTCGCTGCGCTTCTCAGCTCAAGAACTGCGGCTATTCATAAACAAGACGCTGCCGTATAACACACACTTCCTCTCTCTCTCTCTCTCTCTCTCTCTCTCTCGCCTTAGCGATTAAGCTTTCTTTTTTCTCCCCGATGTTACAGAAAATAAAACACTTCCCCTCATCCGTATTACCCGGATTAGCGGGACAATGGTGGGACGAGGGCTCGACACGCTCGAGAGAGAGCGTGAGAGAGAGAGAGAGAGAGGGAAAAAGCGGCAAGCTGAGCTCCTTTTCTCGTTTCGCGCTCGTTACTTACGTTCGAGCCGAGCTGTAAGAGTAGAGCTTGCGAGCGTACGCGCACGCTATAGATGATTTTGGGGGGAGGGGGAATCCAGCGGGCGATGGGGTCACGTACGTATGATGGATCGGCGAATGGCAGACTCGAAGAGAGGCGAAAAAAGAAAGGGCGCGAGCGAGCGAGCGAGACGGCGCGGCGATGCGCGCGTTCATCATTCTATACGCGCGCAGAGTAAGAGAGAGAGAGGGTGAGGAGACGTATACGTACGGCGCATAGAGCCCGAGCTTAAGTGACTTTCAGCGCCGGCCGCGCGTGTTTAAAAGTAATGGTCGTGTTAATTACTTAGCTAATTAAATTTAGATGCTTTATTCGGGGTGTCGCGTGTATGTATTGTTTAGGGAGGAAAAGTGTGTTTGACGAACGGGCTGGCGCGAGGAATTCTATTAAGGAGCCTCGAGAGAAAGGAGCGGATGTTAGTTAGTAAGATAGAACAGAAAACTTCGTATATGAAAATTATTGTTATTGAAATTTATCGCTTTTAACTATAAATTTCAGTAAAGAAGGAGGATCACAGGGAGAGGGTCTAATCTGCGGGAAACGGATTTTAGCGAGCATTGGAGAGTCGATTTCTAGTACCTAAAAATGAAGCCCAGTGCTGACAATTTCATCCAATGGGCCCCCTTTTTCTTTAGATATGGGCAATTTAATCTCAAATATCGTCTATTTCGTTAAAAATAATGATTCTTCTATTGAGTGTCACATTGCTAATATTTATGATACGAAAACGAACAAAAAAGATTATAAAAGTAGACACTAAAAGCTAAAATTTAAGCCGTGATTCATTAAAAAAATATTGATTTTTCAGAAAGTTACAAGCAATCAAAGATAGCGTAAGAAAATGGTTAAAAATTTGTCTTTATTTTAACCGATTAAATGGATCGTAGTTTTAACCATTTTCGTACGCTATCTTTGATTGCTTGTAACTTCCTGAAAAATCAATATTTTTTTAACGAATCAGGACTTACATTTTAGCTTTTACTGTCTACTTTTATAATCTTTTTTTGCTCGTTTTCGTATCATAAATATTTGCAATGTGACACTCAATAGAAGAAACATCATTTTTTAACGAAATAAAGGATATTAGAGATTAAATTGCCCATATCTCAAGAAAAAAAGCCCATTGGATGAAATTGTCAGCACTGGGCTTCATTTTTAGGTACCAGAAATCGATTTTCCAATGCCCGATATATCCGTTTCCCGAAGGTTAGACCCTCTCCTTGTCAATACCCGGATACCTTATAGGAATAGTATCGGTATTATATGAGAAAAACATAGAACCAACAAAATTAACGAGAAATCCGTAAACACTACACCTAAAAATATTAAAACAGCATAGGCATTAAACCTTTCTTTCAACCTTGTTGCCACTTCAAGCATTAATGCCATTGAAGTAAGTTCAAAACGAAACCTACTTCAAAGCTTAAGTGTTATAGAAGCAGCTTCGCATTTAAAAAATAAAAAAATTCATGTGTGCGCGCGCGCGCAAGAGACAGAGGGAGTCAAACGAGAGGAGCTCGCTATATGCGCGAGAGAAAGTGCGGGAGCGAAGAGACGAGGGGGATGCGCTCTGCTGAAAGGGCCAAAGCCCCTTGCCTCTGTAAGAGGTAACAATGGGAGCGAGCAATTAACGCGCGACATCTCGAGACGCGCCACGCTTGCAGATTTCGCGCGCTCTCTCGAGAAGGGCCTTCCGCTATATACTGACAAACTGCGCGCCACGCGCGTCGCTATCTCCTCCTGGCGACAAAATGAAAAGTGTTGCCGCCGCCGCCGGTGGTGGTGGTGGGTATATAGCGGCTCTCGATCCCTGCTGGTCGCGCGCGCGCGCACTTGCGGGGATATTAATTACCAAAGTCGGAAAACTCCCCCGCGCTCTTATATTACCGAGCGCTCCCTCTGTCTGTGGCTGTGTATGTGTGTATATATGTGGCAGAGGAAATTGAATCGGTTCTCTGATTAATGTAATTGGAGACTTGGCCGAAAAAAGAAACGAGCGAACGAAAATGCCGACGGCGAACGATTGGCTCCTCGCGTGTCGCCGCACGATATAATGCGGAGTGTCGCTCTCTCTCTCTCTCTCTCTCTCTCTCTCCCTCTCTCCCCTCTCGGCGGCTATGTGTACTACACACACACACACACACACACACACATACATATATATATATATATATATATATATATATATATATATATATATATATATATATATATATATATATATATATATATATATATATATATATATATATATATATATATATATATATATATATATATATATATATATATATATATATATATATATATATATATATATATATATATATATATATATATATATATATATATATATATATATATATATATATATATATATATATATATATATATACACTTGGCGCCGCATTATGTATACGTAACGTAGTACACGTACACACGTCCGGCCGTGTCGGGGGGGGGCAGTCGATCGCTTATCTTGATGGTTTCCGTCACCTTTTCTTTTCTCTCCTTTGTCTTGACGCGTGTTTTATTTTCGCCCACAATGCTCCGCGGTATTGACCTTTGCCGCAAGACTTGCGTTGTATATATATAGACGCTCTCTCGTGTCCGAGGCGCTCGTCGTAATACGGCTCCCGCATTGTGAATTATTGCCTCTACGCCGCGCGTAACTCGATATCGCTAACGACGCCCGGCGTTTTTAATGAATTTACGACGGAATTATTCAACGATGTTTCGCGCGCTGTGTCTTGTTATTATTGAATTCGGGTTCGCCGCGCGACTGCTTGTAAATATTAATTACTGCGGACGGTGAACGTGTAATATATACGTGTGTAAATATATATTGTTTTGCCTGTAATACGTGCAGCATTGTTAAGCGCTCACCGGCCAGCTTGATTTTAATTATATTGTTACTTTGATAAATGTCCCGGCGCGACCCCGTAAGAAACTGGTAGCGTGTCGCTTGATATTGCCGTAGCGAAATTAAAAGGTGATTGTAACTCTGTCGCTGTTGGCTGTTACAGGCCACCCCTCTTTGCTCTCTTTCTCGTCTTTAATATCGGCCGGCAGTTTGGTGTTTTTCCAAACACACGGCGCGCCAGGGGAGGACCTTCAAATATTTGTAGAGAAAACGAACCGAATCACGCTTGAAAAAGTCCGTCGGCTTGCTAGAAATAATAGGTTATTTTTTTACGGAAAGCTGAATTTCGTGTATATAGGTAAACTGATCTTGTAGCTACACAGCCGCAGTTATTAACGCTGTTCTAGTTAATGAACATTTTACGAATCAATCATTTACAATACAGTAAGCATGCTTTTCGATTATGTAATAAATTAATTTTATATTTTTCTTATTTCTGTGATATGTGACTGAAGCGTTTCGCCGCAGATTCGTAAGTCGCTCTACGTTCTATAACTTGTAATTAAAAACGTATTTTAAATACCTCACGAATTCCGTATAAAAAGTATTTCAAGCGAATAAATTACCATCGCGGTGTAACCAGTAAATATTGTCTTAAATTCGCCGTGACTCCTACAAATATCCTCCAAAATCAACGTTATTTTAATATTTCGATTCGCTCGCAACTCATGAAACATGAATATGCACGAACCTTCGGCGATATATCACAAAATCCACAAGCACGCGCGTCTCCCGTCAACTTTCGGAATTTCAATATTTTTCTTTTTTCAATCAGCGATTTTAATAACCGCGGGCCATGATTAGATGGCCGAACGATTTTCAATCAGACCACACATCCATTAATCAAGTCTCGCGCGAGGCTCAGGTATATAGCATCGCATAACGTACATAAAACTCGTCATACGTCAATCGGTTTGCAACCGCAGTGCCGGGAGAGGATAGGTATATAGTCGCATTTAAAATCGACTCTCTATTCCTGACAGAGATTAAACACACAAGATTTATCACGATTGGCCAGACCCTATATACGCGCCGCCCACGCCCCGGCAGCAAAAATTACACCTGAGAGAGATTCCCATCGGCGAGGGATCGAGAGAACGTAAAGGTGTATTCTCGTTCGCTTTCTCACACGCTCTGTCTTCCCTTCGCGTTTTTTACGTCCCTTTTTTTATCCCTTTCCGGCTCTCGCTTTACCTTCTTTAATTTCGTGATTTCTTTCTTTCGGGACGCGCTCGTATAGACACTTTCATGACAACTTTTTCTCCCACTCCCTCCCTTACTCTTTATATCGGGAGAAAATACTATGGGAAATGAAAAATTCTCTATTTCTCTCATTTCGGCTGCTTTATCTCGTTTTACTTTCCTAGCACGAAGTTCCTCTTAAATATTCCCTCTCTCTAGTCCAATTTAGATCTCGACTTCTCAAGCACTTTCTTTATTTCAAAACTGCAGACATTTTCTCCTGCTGAAATTCTTATAGTAGAATTTGCACTCTGGAAACTGGCGAATCTTCGAAATTGGTCTTTCCCGGATAAAATTTTAGGGATTCTTCATTGTGAGATTTGACAAAAAATTTTAACAATTATTCTTAAAAAGAATTTTGAGGTGCTTTTGTGCGATCCAGTAGAAAAATTTTTCATTCGAAAATATTAATGATTCATACTGCGAAGGATTATAAATTTAAATGAATTAGAGTTAGAATTCTGACTGAAAATGATAAAATGCTAATGTATAAGTAGATATATCCGAGTATATTCCAGCGCAGTCTTATCGGAATCTTACTGTAACTACTTATGTAATATTTATCATTTTTTGTTTTTATTTAAATACTTAAAATTTTTTTGAGAGAAGTAAATTCAACATTATTCAAATGGTTTCAATTTCAATTTTTATTCTTAATGTTTCGTAAAACGAAAAGGTAAATTTTCACAGAAGTTATTGTATTAGAAAATAGCATTTAAAAAAACACTGAGTAATTTCTTTTGTGTACGAAAATGTAATATACGTTGATTAAATAAAGTACACTTTCATTCCACCACTTCTGAAAGAAAATAATTTTGAAACTTTTATTAAGCCATAACTCTGTCCTTGTGAATCTCAAAACTCCTCCTAAAGTAAGAGACACTCGCAGCTCAGCTCCCTCGTAATTTTTTTTCGAGCGGCTTTTCCAACAAACTTTGTGCAAAAAATGAAGGAAAATCCATTAAATAAAACGACAAATAAATAAAGCTGCGAATATCCGAGCTGGTAAAGCTGTGCAAATTTTAAGATTTACCTCTTGAAAAAAAAAAAAAAAAAAAACAAAAAAAAAAACAAAAAACCGTAAATTCGGACGAACACGCGACAAATGTATCGGGTAACGGATAAAGTACTCTCCCCGATATTGCTTTCATTTGAACGGCCGCCGCGCGGACGCGTTCCTGCGACTTTTTCCCGCACGTTCGGCGCAAAAAAGGTCCAAACCAACAAAAAATAAAAAAAAAAAAAGGAAAAAAAATAGCTCCGGCGCGCAAAAGGGGGGAAGCACGCGTGTTTAATCAATTTGAAGTTCAAACTCGCGCCTCGCCACTACACAGTCCCGCACATCGGACCCGTCTAGTATTCACTTTCACGCGTGCTCGGCCACGCCTCTCCCCCGCGTGCGCGTTTTCGCTCACTGCTTTTGACACTCGAGAGAGAGAGAGAGAGAGAGAGAGAGAGAGAGAGAGAGAGAGAGCGAGAGAGAGCGAGAGAGAGAGGGAAAAAGGGCTCACATTGTGCGCCCATCCCGGACGTTCGATTACTGCGTAAGCGGACCTTTTCCACCCCCTTGTTCCTCTCTGTTTCCGCGCTCAAGTGCGCGACATGCGGGCCGGTGGCTCTCGTGCGAAAATCCATTTGTACGCGGCGCGCTTCGTTAATGCACGGATGCACGAAAAACTGAGAGCCCGCGTGAGAGTGGGGAAATAATTGATCGGTTACAGGCTTAGTGAGCGGGATTTGTGGTCGGGGGTGCAGGAAAGAGGGAGAGAGCGAATTGATCTATCTTGTAAATCTTGAAAACGTATGTGTGCTGTGTTGTGCGCGTGTGCGCGCCTCTTACGGATATGTTGGCGCGGAGATGGGCTGGGATTTGCCTGAAATCCGTCGGCGCAGCGTGCTGGGAATTGCGGGCGGTAAATCCTTCTTTTAGTACACGCTACACGTGTAGAGATGTCGGTGTGTGCACGTGTGCGGGTGTGTTCGTTTGGGATTCAGCCCTGATTTTTTAATCACAGTAATGATTTGCAGCTGTGAGTTGAACCGTGATTTTTCGAGTTGAAATAATATTATATGCGATTGGCGCATTGATATACGTATATGCATCGATTTTTTCGCAATTTATTCGGGGGAAGAGAAATTCTGGGTGTCAGGAGACGACGCGAAAACCCTTCGCGCGCGAAGAAATCAAGAAAGAATGCTCGAGTTCACACACTACGCGCCAACTTTTCTCTCAATTTCCTCCACCCAAACTCTTTTTCTCAAATGTTTTTCCCGACGAAAGATTCCATGCAGCGGGCCAAACTTCCGAATGAAGTTCACAAAGAAAAATCCGCGTACTCGCGTCCTGCTTTATTAATTCGGACGCTTTCCGGAGTTCTCGATTAATTTCGACGTCACAATGAAAATTGTCGTTAATATTTTATAGTGCATTGCAGCTATATAGAAGTAAAGCGCGTGATTGGTCTCGGCGTTAATTTAATATGAAGCGAATGGACAAATCCTTTAATAGTTCAAATAACTCGTCGACCTCATTCTGTCTTTTTCACCATTACGATATTACTGCACACTGTAGAACACGCCCAGCTGTCAAAATTATTTGGGCTTATACACCATATAATTAAACCGCTTAATTACGGAAGTTCAACTTGATACGTATACAATATTCGAACGCATGATAGACTCGTATGCACAAAATCAATGCTTACAGAGCTTGTAATATATTAGATAAACCATTAATAAACATATTATACATCGAATAATTCCCAGACTAATAACACATTCGACATAAAATAACCGTATTAACGAACCGTCGCGCCATAATAAACAGCTCGCTCGAAACGTCGCGATAGAGTTACCCCGCTCCAATTCACCGCCTCGCTTCCTCGTAATAGAAAAATTCGGTCGACGACACCGACATCGCCGAGACGCATATACAGCCGCAATCTCGTCTTTTTTCTCTCCCTTGGCATATAGTATAGGCGGCGGAGAGAAAAGATATAAAGCCGCAGCGACGTCGGCGGCGCACTGGCTTTATTGTCCGTCCATACAAGAGGCGACGGCTGCTGCTGCCTAGCAGCTGCGAGAAAGTGCACCCGCATAGATCTTGTTATGCAGATCGCGGACGCGAGTCACGTCGTTGAGTACACACAGCAAGAGAGAGCGCGCGAGGAGATGCACTTACGGGCGCGCGCTCGTTATATTTCGAGGCTCGATTTTCTTGCCGCCACATGCTTCTCTCTCTGCTGCTGCACTACTGCGCCCCGGGGTTTTCATTTGAGCGCCTTTTACGAGCGCCGAGCTCGCTCTGTCTCCCCCGGCGCGCACGCGCGCGTGTATGAATCTGTATCTACGTGCATGCGATGCGTGTGCATATAGGTATAACAAAGAGGCAGAAAGAGGGGTTGAGCGGCGATAATAGAGCGGCGCAAATTCGGTGGCGGTGAACGCGCTGTTTTTCCACACCGACGTATTTGCATGGCGCTCGAGGCATAATGCGCCGCCGCCGCCGCCACCGCTGGAGCTTGAATGGATGCACTCGAGCGACATAGACGCGATCTTTCATGCTGAATTGATCGCGTTAAGGCGGGCGCGGTGAAAAGTGCATTATAGCGCTAGCTCGCGCGCGGGTGCGGTAAAAGGACGTTTGTTTCCGCTGGAGGGATTCTCCCTCCTCTCTCTCCCTCTCACTCCTCTTCTGAATATAGATAGGATATTTTTAGTTGGACCGCTGCGACCTCGTGCGCGACTGTGCACCGTGAGAACGCGCTTTTGAGGGTCTAGTGGAATAAGCAGATTTTTGTGAAAATTTGAATATTCATGGCCGCGAGGAAGCGTGTGCGCAGCGAAGGCGCGCGGCGTTTTGTTATTTATGCGCGAATACCGCTGCCAAATGGCACTTCGCGCGCTTTCTCTCGTTCTTGAGAGAGAGAGATGCATTCTCCCACGCGAGTTCTTCAAATGTTTTCGCTTAAATCTTGCTCGCATACGCGCGAGCGTGTAGTGTGCGGTGCTGTTTTCGAAACGCATCGGGTTGGAGACAAAAAATTGCCGCGCGCTCGCGGAATTTATCGAATATACTTAGTGTGCTCCAGTTGCGAGAGCGCGAGCGAAAACGGCGGAGAAGAGTTGCGTAATACACCCGAGTTTTAGTTTATTATTTTGAAATTTATATAGGAGGTAAAAGGGAATTTAATAATGTTGCCAAATAGTGTGATTGATTGAGTCGGTTGTGGATTTGCTGGTAGCTGTTTTTTTTTTTCAATCGATAGATCAATCTTTTAAAATGGAAATTGATTGGCAAACCGTTGTATTTATTTTCCGATCGCATTGCGTTAGAAACGAGAAGCCTTTTCTTTATGATGAAAAATTCATTTGCTTTATAATTGAAACGATTAATTGCAATTATATACGAATTAACTTTTTTTTTTTTTTCAAAAAGTTAAGAAATTCATTCATGGTTAATGCTTTTCGTAATATTACGTTACGAACCATTGATATAAATTGTAGATGCATATAGAGGCTTTTTGAATTAATTTAATTTTGGCATTAGAAAATAAACAAGATTACGCTGAAGATGTAGCGAGTCAAAGAGCAGTTAGCTCACATGGGTAGTTGAACTCCAGTCGCATTAATATTATTTAGAGCAGTTTGAAAAAGCCATAAATTTTAATGAAAAAGCACGAGCGCATCCCGCGAATCCATTACAGCGGTAAAAGATGCACATCACTCGCGGCAAAGAGATAAGCGCTTCACGGAGCGCACCGCGGCCAGTCGAATCAGAAGTTTACTCTGCTGATGAAGTGCGCATATTTAAATATCCGAGCTTGTGCTCTCCCCCACTCTATCTATTTATTTGCAAGGCGCAGCATTTGAAATTCGTTTTGCATCTGAATAAAGTGTAAAGTGAAGCCGCACTCGATAAACCGCGCGTGATGACGTGTGTATAAATATATGTAAGCGCGGCGGAGATGCATTTAGGATTACGTTTTCTCTCCGCTTCTCTATCTCTCTCTCACTTTGACGTAGCGTCAATGGTGAACCCGCACGAGACGCAATAACGCAACATCACTTAGCAGATCGCACTTGATGCGTTCGCTCACTCGGCTTTGCACGATAAAGGGAAGGTATTACGGGGCGCCCTCGCGTAGTTGCAGTAGTTCAGTTTACAGAACGTCAGGCAAACGGCCGCGCGCGGCGTCTGACGTTGTCGGTTTTAATTTACTGCCGCTCAAGAGGTCGGGCGTTACTACTGAGCGAGACCGAGCGCGAGCTACGGTGCAGATTATATATCACATTATTGCAGGAGCTAAATCTTTGCCCTCTGCGTCTCTTTCTCTCGCGGTTCTATACATATATAGCGGTAGCAGAGTAGTTCTGTCGTGGAAGGAGCAATGAAAAATTGAAACTCTCTTGGCCCGTTAGCGAGGCTCCAGTTGGTTATGTTGTATTCATGAATTTCGAGAATTATAGCGCTTTCTGGAGAGATTGAAATATCGAAGAGAATTGTGAACTGTAATGACAGTGTATGAATGTATGATTCATGATGGTTTTAGTAGATTTTCGTTGATAATTTTTATGTTTGCTCTTATGATATGTTTAGATATACTTTTCTGTAATGATATACCGAACTATGAATATGGATAGTAAGGTGGATGCAATATATGTTCGGTAATATTATATGAAAAACTAAACATTTTTACTACAGTAAACTAGTATTGAATTTTTTGTAGACCCATTTCAATGTATATGTAGCACGGGTCGCTCCTTTAGGCTTCTTCTATACTTGCCTTCGGAGCGCTCCCGCGCTCCTTGATAGAATAGTTTATTTATATTATTGTAATAAAAGTTTTTAAATCAGAGAAGTTTGAATGCTCGTACAATAATGGGCTTCATTTATTTTAGTATTTACAAATGTATGTTTACAACTCTGTATGCGTAAAAATTAATTTTTCATAGTAGCTGTTTCAACTAGCAGGCCGCTTAGAACATTTTAACGATGTGATATATATTCGAATTCCCTAACTATGCTTTCCTATTCATATGAACCGCAATGTAATGCAGCAATATACGTGTAAAGCTATACACAAAAGATTGTTATGAAAGCAGGAAACCAGGGAAAGCGCAGCAGCAATTTTTTTTTGAGTATAAATAAACAAAACTAAAAAATAAACAATTCTGTTGTGCGTTAGAAACATAAGTAGTGTAAAAAATAAGGGCTTCTTTAGTTGGAAAGCATATTTGAACACATTTGAATAAAATGACCAAAGTTGATGTGGTATATATAGGTCATTGAACGAAGGGTTTAAAAATTAACAATTATGAATAATGCAATTCACTCCCAAAGTAATTAATTCAAAAGTGGCGAGGAGTTAAATCACTATTACCAGAGAAAAGTGGGGAAAACAAAAGGCCGGGGCTTGTATAATTTTGAAACAAAAGCCACACTGGCCGCGCGCGCCGCCCTTTATAAATCATTACCTGGCCATTCCGAAAAAAGGTTAATTTGCATGGCAGAAGCCGGAGACAGGAGGAAACGCGGCGAGAAACGAAGAAAAAAAAAAGAGAGAGACGAGGAATAGTAGTAGTAGTAGTAGTAGTAGGCAAGCGCACGAGCGAGAAAGAGCGAGAGAGAGAGAGAGAGCTTGAAAGAAAACGTCGACGCGGGAAAGATGGACCGGGGCGTAGAATTACGAGGCTCCCTTACATAATAAATTGTTCGCGCTCGGCGGCTCTTGCACGCATATACGCTCTACGCGCCGACTCCCTCCCTCTCTCTCGAAAGTGGGAGAGCGAGAGCGTTATACGTGTATGAGTGTGTGTGTGCGTTCGCGCCACGCGCGTTTGCATGGAATCTGCCATTTATCAGTGTCGCTATTTTCCCCAGGTAGAGAGAGAGAGAGAGAGCTGGCTGCACAAGCCGGACAAAATAAAATGCTCTCGGAATACATCATTTATAACTCGACAGGTGGATGGCATCCCTCGTCGCGCCACCCCCGCGCGCATCAGCGTATGTGAATCCTCTCTCTCGGGTGTGTAGGAGGGGACACGGCTTAATTGTATGTATTCGCGCGTTGCTCGCGTCTAACATTCGTCGGCTCGTCAAAGCGCGTATACTTCAGTCCCCACGTGCGCCTATGAGTTTTCGTTTTTCACCGTGACGAATATATGTACGGCATAAGGCAGCAGCCAGTCGCTTTCTCTCAATTTTGCACCTCCACGCCGCGTGTGTATGGAATCCGCGGGGGCACGGGGAAGCTACAAATTTGAAGGAAGCCGTACGCGAAGTTTTGTGCAGTGTACGTGAGTAGTGCGCGCGCTCTCCGGCCGTACATTTCAACGGTAACAATATTTCCCATTGTTGCGCTGAAGCTCTCTCTCTCTCTCGCTCGCTCGGATATACGGGTTTGTTATAGTTTCGGGAAAAGTTTTGACTTTGTTGTGTGTAGTGTTCCACGTTTGGCTGTGCAGCGAGCGATTGTTCTTAAAAAAAAGAACATGGCACTCGGGTTTCCTTTATTTAGCGTTCGCGCCTTGTTTTCTTCAGTTTTCGATCCACACGTGGTATATATATAGAGAGGCGGAGAATATTTTGCAGATAGTCCGGACAATGCATGAGTCGAGGCGCAGGTCTCCGATGGCATGGAATAGAATTCGATTGAATGGGATTGAATGATTGTATGGATGCTATATAGTTATTATTTCGATGGTTTATCTCTGACTATAATCTTCAATAGATATCGCCGACACGCTGATGAATTAATAGCAGGGAGTAATTGTTTTAACATGGCGGATCGTAATAATAGATAAATTTTTGGGACAAATGCGGGAAATGTAGAGTTAGAATTGCAATTACAGTTCTTTTATTATTAACGAGGAGTTTCATACGAGAAAAGTTTCACCATTTGTTCGACTTTCAAAGACCAAAGTCTTTTTCATTAAAAAGTTTTTTTTTCTCGCGTTAGAAAGCGTTGTTTTAACGTACCGCCTCGAGTTGCGGAAAACCAGATCAAAAAGAAATTTCAATTTCGCGATTTAATCGTACACGTCTGCATCTAACGAATCGACGTATCCTATACCTCGTATACAAGAGCGCGTTCGTAAAGGAGCTTTCTTTTCAATGCGAGCGCACACAAGGGGGATAAAAAATACACACAGAGCGAGCTACTAATGAGCGTAAGCTCATCCACATGTGCTGTCTTAATTACCCTTTTTACGGGCTCTCTACGCGCGCGCACACACCACCTCGGAAAGAATATATTTCCATCAATTGCGCTCCTTCTGCGAGCTAACTTTGAGAACAGTACCAGCTAAAAACGTACAACATAAGACCCGCAGTAGAGCGCGCTGACTCGTTCAGTTCAAACAGCCCGTTAATGAAGTAGTCCTTTGCCTCGACGCGCACACACGTATACACCTATGCTGTCCCCTATTGTGTCCTCCTTCTCTTCCTTTTTTCTTCATCAAAATTCGTTCTTTCTTTTTGCCTTTTTGTCTCAGGACCCGACGCCCGACAAATTAACTTGCCCGTAATTTGCCAGGTCTCGAGCGGATAACATTCGGAGCGCGCTAGCGCGCGAACCTGTGGGTGTGTACATGAGCGCAAAATTGCCCCCATTTCATTAGGGCATATTAGCGGTGCGGTGGCGGCGCAGGATCGAAAAGGATGCCACTCGCGTATATATACGAAGCGCGAGCGCGCGCCAGAATTGCGCTCTGATGCGGTAATTCTCTGATTATTTGCCGCGAGGCTGTGACGCGGCGAAACGTGTTTTGTTCAATTTCGATTCTCCACTTCTCTCTCTCTCGTCTGCCTGGTCTCACTCGTACTATCAATCGAGCTCATTTTCCAGAGCGACAGCGTGGAAAGGCGAGGAACACGGATGCATATCATTTTTGCCGTGCCACATTAGCCAAAGATATTTGGAAATCGAGTATACGCATGATTGCGTGACAGGTGATAGACACTTGCGTGTGGTACATATATATACGTTTTCAAATAATTGTGTTTAATACGTACGTAGTTATTTTGATATTGGATTGCAAAATAAAGGAAAAATTATGATGGCTTTGACCTTATTGTTATTTTATTATCAGAATTAATTGAAAGAGAAAATAGTGAAAAGAGATTTTTTTTGTATGTTTCGGAGCTTTGTGAGGTATATGTCATCATTTTTATCGTCTTGTCAATAAATTCTTTCCATTTCGCGCACACAATAATAGTATACTGCTCATTTTCAGTTTATATTATCTCAGTTTAAGTTTCATTACAATAGTCTATCGATACCTGTTTGAAAGCTAAAATGACGAATTAACCTGCCTTCAAATTGTTTCTCTTTGAATTGTTTGCAGGTATACATTTTGCTATAAAAGGACCGTAAATGCCCCTTGGCGTTATGGCGTTATAGATTGATGGAAACGAATATAACGAGAGCTGTAAAAAGTACGTAGAGAAAAAAAATCGATTCTTCATACGCCGTCCAACATCAAAACTTCCATATGTTTTTAAACAAACATGCAAAAGTGATTTATTAGATTCGCCAATAAAACCAAATTTGTTTAATATTTGCAATAGCCGTTGTCATATGTGTGGATGAACTAATATTTACGTAAACGTTGTTTTTCTTAAAAATAGATAAAAATAAAATTTAATATTTCAAAATCGCGCTCTCTATCTATTTGAACTTGATGTTGCGCGAATATCGACAAATAATCGATTGTAGTCAATCACTGAAATATTAATCAAAGTTGAACGCGAAGTTCGTAATTTCATTGGCCCCAATTTCTGCTATCTATACGCAATATTAAAGAAGACAGAAGTGCTCAGAATTACTTGACAAAGAGGGTATCCGTCAATTTCACGAAAACTATGCATCATGCAAAGCCGGTACGACTAATACTGCCATGCAGGGGATAGTCGAGTGCATATATATAGCTCTCTGCTTTCTATGCATGGTGTCTTAAAATTTAAATCGACAAAAACTCATTGCATCACGTCATTTTTTAGTGCGCGCGCGCGTGCGTGTGTGTGTGCGTGTGTGTGTGCGTGTGTGTGTGTGTGTGTATCTCACAAAAAATTTGATAAAGAAAAGGTCTGAAAATTTGAATAAAATTCTTTCGTATAGCTTTGATATAAATCTTCGAGTTTTCAATTTTTGAAAAAAAAAAAAACGGCGAACACGAAGTTATGGGACTTTGTATGGATCTGTAGCATAAAATCGTTTGATCGTAGCACGTCAAGAGTTATACATATCGTTCGAGGGCCATCGACGATAAGGTCTTTGTATTGGAAAAAAAAAATCCGCTCTCTGATTTCCACGAGCTCTGTCGAAGTATACGTACATATCTTCGATACATGAACTGAGAATTTACACTCCAGAATACAATGTCAGACGGTATCTCATGAATTCGCGATGAGAATAAGGTCTTAGAAGTTACAGTTCACAACATCATACCTGATATACAACCGTTCTGAAAATGTATGCGTCTGTAAACATAATCGTGTAGAGCGCAAAATTCTAGGAAAAAAGTTCCTTTACCATTTTTTCATATAACTAGTACTTTTTTAGTAACTGATGTGTTTAAATTGTTTGTTTTTAATATGAATTGTATATCTGTAGATATCATCTTATAAACATAGGTATACATTTTCTATTAAAAACAAACAATTTAAACACATCAGTTACTAAAAAAGTACTAGTCATATGAAAAAATGGTAAAGGAACTTTTTTCTTAGAATTTTGCGCTCTACAGGATTATGCTTACAGACGCATAAATTTTCAGAACAAGTTGTATATTGAAATCTATAGTGAAACGTCTCTAGTCCCCTTTTTTCTATTACAAAAATGAAGATCTTAAAAAATAAAACACAAAACCAATCCTTTATAGTTAATCATTTTATATTACGCATCCTGTGCGCATCGGCGAAAAAGAAGCTCAAAGAAAAAGAGCTCGAATTCTCAATAAAAAAAAGTTGATTCCTCGCCAGAATCTCGGTATACCCCCGAGCCCTTAAATTCGGAGCATTCTAGAGAAGAGAGTGGAGGCAAGTAAAGCGAGCGAGAGAAAGAGACAGAAACTGCTCCAAATAAAAGACTCGCGGGAGCAGCAGCAGCAGTAGAAACAGCAGCGGCGGCACAGCAGTCGCACTCGTAGAGAACGGCGCACACCCGTGCGCGTGGAGGAGGGGTAAAGTCAGGCAATTCTTTCTCTCCATTTCGGCAAAGTCCTCCGGAGGCTTTAGCCCCCCCAAAATTGCTAACTATGAGAACATATATTTTTCTTTCTCTCCCTACTACACGCAGGCGCCACGAAATCTTGCCTTGAGCCCTCCTCCTCTTCTTTCCTCATTGAGGCTCGCTCACTGCGCCTCGAAGAAGCTGCGAGCGCGTGGCGATTTCCCGCTGCAGTCTCGGCGATCGCGGCCGCTCGGTTTTTGCCACGAGCGCTGCAAGTTCTGACTCTCTCGTACCGGTCGAGAGTCGAGGGCTGCCACTGCGCGTTGGCCTGTAATATCGCTTTAATTAAACCGCTGTTTCGCGCAGCGCGCGCCGGTAATTTCATTTTCGCGCGTCGCGCATCGCCTCGGCGTATTAAATTGCGGTCCCAAGCCGGGCTGAGCCAGGGGGCCTCTCCTCTCTCTCACCCTCACTCGCGTTCACATCACGGAGTTTAATTACTAAGTAGACTTCGAAGAGCCGACGCGCGAGCAAGCAAGCAAGCAAGCAAGCAGGCAAGATCAAGACGCCCGGTGGGCTATATGTATAGATGTATACATATATATATATATACGCGTCCGAGAGAAACTTCCTACGTATATAGCGTCAGAGCCAGCTTCTTGCGCTGGGCTGTTTGTCAGGTGTCGAATTTATTGCCGGCCGCGCGGCTTGACACCGCCGGTAAAACTAAGTTAATTCACGCCCGTAGGATGCCTGCCGTCGCGCTGCTGCTGTTGCAATCTCCCTGCTCTCTGTGTGTGTGCTGTGTGTACACACACCCCGGATCCGAGCCCGCGTTTCACTTCTGCGCCGCAGAGTTTCGAGGTATAGAGAGAGAGAGAGAGAGAGAGAGAGAGCCGAGGTAGCTAGTCATGTATAAGTGTATTTTGTAGACCCATTTCAATGTATATGTAGCACGGGTCGCTCCTTTAGGCTTCTTCTATACTTGCCTTCGGAGCGCTCCCGCGCCCCTTGATATGTTGACTTGACTGCGGGCGGCGACACGGTGCAGATACACGCCCGCGGTGTACTTTTCACGGTTCATTAAAGAAAGTCGACGCTGCGGCCACTTTGATTTACATGCAGAATGGTGAGACGGAGCCGACGGGGCTGGTTCTCTCTGAAGGTTTGATAATCTAGGCTGTGGTTCTGGCTAGCTAGATATAGAGGAGGAAATATCAACATCGGTTGGGTAGAACTGGTGCAAGTGTTAGCGAAATGGAGGAAAATTACATTTTTTTTTAATTCAGGTTTGAATAAACAGTTAAATACGTAGTTTTTTTAAAGTACCATTTATAAAATATGTGCTATAGTTTAGGATAATAAGGAAATATCAAATTTAAAAAATTACTGAATGGGAATGCTGTGAAAAAAGGCAACGTCTGACTAAACCCGACTTACACTACTTTCACGTATTTCGCGTAGTAAACTGATTTAAATTTAATATTTCATATATACTGCAAATGGTAGCACACGTTTCAGAGGTTGTGTTTGAAAATTAAATAAACTCAGCGTTAGCAGGGTAGGTCTAGAAAAATAGAGAAAGTGATAGACAGACGCCTTTCCGTTCAGAAAATTAAAAATAGAATGTTTGCTCCTCATTAGGAGATGCACGCCGATCCCAATGCGTTTCGATCAGAAAGTACAATTACTAGAGAATACAAATATAGAAAAACATTTACAGAATTAATTCAATATTACAATACGATAACCGAAATATAGAAGTTAGAAATAATAAAAGTAGAAAGTGCATCTCAGAATATAGAAACCAATAAAAATCAACAGAAGAAACCAAGAAAATATATAGTACGAAAGACACATTTATAGAAAATAGATAAGGCAAATGCCACGTGTATAGAAAATCTTACCAAAAATATAGAAAAAACTATAGTTTCTTCTATATTTGTGACGTTCGTCTTATGTATTTTTTATAAATGTGTATTTCGGACTATACGTTTTCTTGTTTTCGTTTGTTGATTTTGATTGGTTTCTGGATTCTGAGATATACTTTCTACTATTATTATTTCTAACTTCTATATTTCGGTTATCCTATTGTAATATCAAATCAATTCAGTAAATGTTCTACTATATTTCTATTCTCTAGTAATTTTACTTTCTGATCGAAACGCATTGGAATAGGCTTGCATCAGCTAATGAGGCGTACACATTCTATTTTTAATTTTCTGAATGGTAAGGTGTTTGTTTATCACTTTATCTTTCTAGACCCACCTCGTTAGCATGATATGATCCCATTAATTTTTCGTTGTATATAGTTCATTTTTTTTTATGAAAAAAAAAAAAACTAAAAAGTTTCATTAAAAATCTCAGTTATTGTTTATTTCACTGTATTAAAATTAAATTTTCAGCTTTAAATTATTCGTCGGCGTAATTAACAAAATAACTGGAACGGACTAGAGTCACGAGTACTAAGTTTACAACGATTCTGATTTCAAAGGGGGTTGGTGTCCGTTGATATTTATTATTTCAGTAGGGAGGGCATAAATACAGTATTGTATCGCCGTAATGAATGACCAGCGACGTATAAATCTTAATTATACGCGCTCTGAATAATGTACCGCTTCCGCGTGTACGCTTCTTCGCTGGTCGCCGCGGCGGCGGCGACGCTAAAAAATATATATCAAGACCCTGAATACGAGAAACCGTAGATTAACCGCGCCCATAAACCGTTATCCTCAGCAGTACCACAAAGAAACACAGGCCGACACACTCCTTCTCCCCATCCCTTCCTCCTCCTCCTCCTTTCCTTCCCACTCTGGTATACGTATACCTCAGCGCTGACAAGACAAATCCCGTCGAGTTCATCAACGCAGATAAAAGGAAGAAGGAAAAGGTAGAAAAATTATTACAATCGCATTAATCGGTAGATTAGTACGTAAAACAAGAGTATCGGGGCTCTCGCTTTCTGTACGTAGAGTTTTGCGTGACGCCCTCGCGAGCCCCGCTCCATTATATTGCCGCGTCGGGCTGAGCCGAAGTAACCTATTTCGGACGGCGCGATAATGGAATCATTTCCGGACCGATAAATACCGCTTCCTTTTCACGCGTATATATATACATAACGGAGCGCGTGTTTGATGATGGGAGAGAGAGAGAGGCGCGAGGGCAAAACTTGTCCGGGGAATGCGCGCCGTCACGAAGAGGCGCGCTGATCGTTTGCCCTGCTAAGGAGAAAAGGGTCGTGGAACGTCGTTGTGTTTGATGTATGAATAAAGAAAGATGAAGTACCCGGGCGCGGTTCAAAACATTCACGGAATTTAGTGAGGTATAGAAAATAAGATATTAAAACAAAGTGGGTTATATGGTTAAGTTTATAAAGTCATCATTTTGATGTGTATTAGAAGGGAAATTATCTTGTAAAATATAATATTTTCAGTAGTTATTTTTACCATTAATTTTTTGAAAATAACTTTTTATAGATTTAGAGAAATTTAGTACTCTAGTTATTGAGTATTGGGTTTTAGTGGCTGTAACAAACTTTTCAAAATTTTCAATTTATAGGTCACGTTTAAAAATTCAAAACAATAAAAATATTTGCCCCGTAAAAAGTATAACAACAACCTGGCATCGAAAATATTTTAAAAATATTGCTACTATTGTGTTTCTTCAGGAGCATATGAAAAATATTACTTTTTACTCATAACTGTAACTGTTGGCAGGGGCTCTCGTTTAATAAAGGTTCAGAGTCGCGAATTAATATATTTTTCATGTCAACGTAAAATCTTAATTTATTTTCGCTTTAAAATATGTACAATTATCGCAGATATTTCACAATTTACGGCGGTTGCTTAATATATTGAATTTCAAATTCCAAGCTTTCATTGCCTACCGAAACGCATATCTCGCCACCCTTTTATCTCTCAAATTAATTTTTGCACTCGCGAGGAAACTTTTTAATTTAATTTCAGTATAATCTTTATTCATTATTTGCCCCGTCGCATATATATGCGCGACGAGAACGCTGGTATCGTCCATTGTAATACTCGATTACCAAGAAAAATCCGAGTTCCTGAATAAAACGATTCAACTCAGCTGTGTCGGTTTCTCACCATCACTTGAACATGTATCTCGTCATCGCCCTCTTCTTTTTTCCCTTACATACACACACCTGCTGGACACCGTGTGTGTGTGTGAGATAGAGTGTACATAATGCAAGGCCAGGAGATTCCGGACGCGCGCGCGTAAGAGCCACTGGGCGTTCGCGGATCGGCGCGCGCGTACCGCCGTAAAAGAGCAGCAGCGCAGCGGCGCAGTGAGCGCCAGCACCGACCGTAAAACATTTGAGCCGGGAATAGAATTTCGCGAGAGCCCGCGCGAGCGCGCGGGAATTTAAAGCTTGCGGAGCTCATTCCGAAAAAGCGCGCGGAGGTGAACCACGCGCGGACTCTCGTCCCGATGCTATATACATGTGCTGTCGAGCGGTCGCGTTGCGATTTTTTTTTTGTTGTCTTTCGCGAGCTTGTATACATATAGTATAGATGTAGCGTTTCGTAATCCCTCGATAAGCCCTCGCGATCGATGGAGTTGTTCATTTGCTCTTGACCGTTGAACGAATTCATCGCATCGCGTGCACAAATGGGATTTAAGGATTTCATTACAATACTTTTAATTCTTTTTGAATTGATTTATTCTTTTATTGAAAAATTAATACAATTGTGGGGTATTTGAATGATTGTAATTAAAATTTATTTGCAATGCTCGTATATCATCATGAAAATCGGAATGAACTTTAAATATTGAATTTTTAACAAACCGAAGCAATCATTTTATGATATATTTTAACCTCTGGCATTTGTCATATTATTTTTTAAATACTAATCGATAAATTATTTCAAAATTTTAAATTAAATGTTGTTATGGTATTCTCTACCTTTAATGTGTTACATTCACATTATTTATGGAATTTATTTTCTTTTTTTGTTCTCATTTCTTTTTTCGTATTAATGCCACTGTATGTAATTATCAATATTATGTGTAATACTGATTTTACGTTGAAATCTGCGATATTATTTGCTTTTCAGCGTCCAATGTTCGCTGTATTTGTATAACATTGGTATTTATAAAATCCGTACAAAATCAATAACAATATTAACTTAACCTTTACATTAAATTTATATTATTATTTTTTATATATTTTGATGTTTATTTCATGTAATATTATCTGTGAACATTGAAAATTGTAAGTGCTTTAAAATAAATCATTCTTGCTTATTTTGATTGCAGTATTATTACAAACAAAATGCGCATTCGCACGTTGTAATTTGATATCTGCTTTTATTTGCATTTGACAAAACGCAAACAAAACTTTAGCTTAGGGCATTTTCAATTTACAATTGTCGTTAATACCGTGATATAAATGATCATAATACATAAAAATATCCCTGGTAGAAATGTTAACCAGAATCTAGCTATTTTGGGTGTTTGAAATTTCGAACGTTCATAGTGAACGAAAAATTTTTGCCATTTTTAAATTTAGCCGAATTTGGCTACTTAATACATTTAAAATCGGATAATAACTGCATTTCTTCACTTCTCACTCTTGCAGTCACCAGTAAACCACACTTCGGGGAATTCTAACCAGAATTAGAAACTTTAAGTTAATATTTCGTTCATTATGAACGTTCGGAATTTCAAACACGTGCTATTTTTCAGTTAACTTTATGGCTAAAAACGAACATTGCTTGTATTTCATAATTAGGTACCAATCCGAAATAAATTATGGCATTTACACTTCCTAAAATATATATTTTAAGTAATAGTAGAACTTTTAGATATGAATTATATTATTTTTGCATTATGATTTTTGCTCAAAATACTCCATTTAATTAACACGTTAGATATAATATATGGTTAATTTTCTACCAGTGATATACATCAATAATATTCATAACTGCTTATTTGCAATGTATCGATATCCGATTATCATATCCATGTACATATATACGCTTGCTAGCGCGATACTTCATAACAGTGTTTACCCTCGGCCGATACTAACTACACGTCCAACGTAAAGGGGGGAGGAGAAAAAGAAGCGTAATACGTCGGTACAAGAAACTCACGCCTCCACGCCCGGCGAAACTTCGCCGTGTCTTGGTCGACGATACGCTAGGGACTGATGCCGACGTCACGTATATCCAGCAGCTCGGCAGCAGGGGCTTTATCTTACCTCTCCGATCTGCAAAGATTAGGTACCTATTAGCAGCCCGAGTGGGCCGGCCCGCGTGTGGCTCTTCCTCGCCGCTGCGAACTTGCGTGTCTGTGTGTAATGTCTGCGGGTGTGTGAGTGTGTGTCGTCCCTTGGATCACCCGCTGGGCGCGATGCGGGAAGTCAAACTCCGGAGGTGACATCGATCTGCGGGCGACGAAAATGCGGAGTCGCATGAGTGGATGTTTAGGAGGGAGGTCGAAGGTTGATTAAATTAATTTTCACGGGTATTTCATTAAGAAAGTTTGATTTCACGGATAGATTGACGTTGAGCAAAGTCAAATACACGTATATAGCTATACGAGATGTTGTGTAAATTTGTTATTGACCGTGTAAATATAATATGTAGGGTTATAAGGAATGATCAATATTTGCATACGAATGTATACCGAAAAATACTTTTCAGAGCATTGTAGTAGTAATTATTTGTTTTATGATTTGTACATGTTATGTATCAGTGCATACAGTTCCGATGTGTAATTTATTTTTATGCTGTGTAACTTGTACATGTAGTACAATATTATAAATAAACTGACATGAAAAATTGCAGAATTCATTGAAGAAATATCGAAAATCAAATTACAATTATAAAACATTGTTTCATTTCGAGTAAATTTTTCTTGATTTTTAATGTTCATAATATTTTTGGTAGTCTAAAATGAAAATTGTACTTTATACGTAATTATATTTTCATGTGCAGGTAAATACTGCACTTATGAAGCATATTTTAAGTTTATCTGAGTATTAATTTACTATGAAAAGTGTTTAACAAGAAAGACAAGATAAATGGCTACGATTATACATGACCCAGATAAATGCTAGCAGTTTATAATGTGTCAATGACACCGAGGGAAACCTGATCGTTACCTAACACAGTTAACTCAACAGATTCGCGTTCAGATAACACCGTAAAAGAAAAACAATTCTGCTACATGCGCCTTCGTTTTGTATTAAAGCTATACCATAGATTTACCAACCAATTCAACCCCAAAGCTTTTAATTATTCCCCATACTGTTCCGCTACCTATATAACGACTACAAATATAGAGGATAAAAGTGAACAAAAATTTCTCCCCCATATTTACCGTGGAAGCACGAAGCGTTCGAGTGCATCGCCGTGCGTTATGACGAGAAGTCCTCGCCGCGGCAGTGGAAGACGGCAGGGATGGGAAACATCAGGGAAGAATCTCTTTGCCGAAAGAGCGGAGAGCGCGAGGGAAAAGACAAACAACGTGACGAATCAATATGCAGGCCTCGGCAGCCGCGCTCGCGCTGTCGAATCAGGGAAAATAGCGCTCGGCGAGATTTCTCCATTGCTCCCGGCGGAAGAGAAAGAGAGAGAGAGAGCGAGAGAGAGACACACACAGAACGGGGCGATTTTATTTCTCAATTTCAGCTGCATCGAGCGTCGCTCTTCCCTTCCTACTCCCCCCGCCCGCCCCGCGATCCTACCCTTGTTTTCCGCGAAAAACGAAGGAAGGGAGCGAACGGTGGCGTCTTTTCCTTTGCGAAAATAAAGAACGAAAGAGCGCTGCCGTAGTCAGACACCCCTTCCCCCCCTTTCTCTCTCTTCTTTATTCTTACCCTATCTCTGTCTCTCTCCACCCCGTTCTTTTCCCAACTAGAAACCCAGAATCCCGGCGCTTCGAGTTCCTCTCCCATTGGAGCGCCCGCGGGCAACTCTCTCTGTCTCCGCGCTCGATGACGGGAAATTGATAACGATTTTATTATCTCCGCCGGGATAATTGATACACCGCCCCCCCATTCTTCGAAAACGAGAAAAGCCACCGCCCGCCCTCTTCTTCTTCTTCTTTTCATCCCGCCACAATCGCGTGCGCAGGAGCAAGAGAACTGACGCACGAGAGTGCGCGGCGCTTTCCGCCCCCGCAAGTTTCCCCATAAATATACGCTAATTCGATTATAAATGTAGCTATTACCCTCCGCCCACTCCCTACGCCCTCGGATCTTCTTCTTCTTCTGCTCCCTTCTTCGCCTTCTCTCTCTCTCTCTCGACGAACAAAGTTTCTCGCGCGCAAGAGAGCACCATCTGGCCGTAAACGCAAGCGCCCGGACTCGCGCCGGAAAACGAAACATGCGCCTTCTCGAGAGAGGAGCGAGCCGTTCGCGCGGATTAGCCCGGGAGCGCTCGCCCGGATCAGACGCATTTACCCCCCCCCCCCCCCCCCCCAGCGCCGCCTCCTGAGAAATTGCCACCTCTTAGCCACGCTTTTTCGTCCCGAGATTTTACCTACATTATGTGTATGATATGTATATATACAGGCTGGGATTTTTTTTTCGTTCGGTGCTTTTTGATATATTTATGGTAACCACCCACGCGGTGTACGTCGTCTGTGAGGTTGCGGTTTTATAGAGAACTTCGAACCTCCCCATTGTTGAATTTTTGAGAATAACGATGATGGGGAAGTTTTTAGCGCTAGCTGTGATGATTTTTTTTTTTTTTTTCGTTTTACTCTAATACATATTGCAGCGCGCGATATATATGGCGTATAGAGGCGAGAGCCGTAGACGAATGCTGCGTAACAACGGGAGGGAGAGGATCGAAACGTTGATGAAATACTTATTAGAGAACGCCGGGTTTCGCCGATAGAGGAGCTATAGCGCCGCAGTCAAAAGTTCTAATAATAGTTTTGATCGGACGAAGAAAAATGCGCCAGCGCTTTGCCGAGCTGTCGAAACAACTGCGCGATAGATCATTTCATTAAAGAGCTGAATTTGGCCCGAAACGCACGCTCCTCAGCCGTCGGCCCGAACTAATTGATCGCAATCCTCTTAAGAGCTTATTTTTCGACACTACTGCCGAAACTTTATTCCGTATATAGTTTAAAAAAGTATTGCTTAAAAGTATAGGTGAGTGATTGCCCGTAAATCGGGTTTGCCAAAGTTTCTCAAATCCGTGTACTTTGTTTTGTACCCGAGAATTATAAAATTATTATTCTAACGTAGTTTTAATGAGGCCCGATATTGAACCATAAGAACCGAAAATACTTTTCCGCCGCGCGGGCACTTGTTTTGGTCGGCGCGCCGCCTCTCGTGCAATTAAAAAAGTGTTAAATTAAGTTTGTTTTAGCAGCCCAGTTCGCTGTGTATATAACTGCAAAATGATCTTCACTTTATTTTGAATTTTCGCGAGAACTTTCGTAAGTAATAAGCTGAAAATAACCGAACGGCCGCTATACAGACCCACTTCTCTCCCTCACTTTCTTCTGATTAAATTTTCTTTTAATTCGGCCGCAACTTGGAAAATCTTTCGACAAATGTAATTATCATCTTTTTTGCAGGGTCTATATTATCTTATTTAACCGCATTTCGAGACCAAAACCAAGAAAAACGTTAGTTCCGAATTTGTTTATAATCTGACAAACATTTGCACACTGTACTTACAACGAGATATCTACCATCCATTTCTGTTTTCATCACATCAAACAGTACGATTCAAAGCAACTCTGAAAAATCCCTTTCCGAGAATTTCGCAATATTGCAAGTGAAGTTTACAGTACTTGCAACTGCACTCACTTTCTCTCTCTCTCTCTCTTGCACACGTACACATCTGCAGTCATTTCAAATATAACCCTTGTCCGATATTCCCATACATACCTGTATAAACATATCACGCGAAAAAAGGAATAAGCATCGATATACAGCGACCCGCGCCTTAGATTTCATCCGCAATATTAGAATTCCCGGAGCGACGCGACGCGAAGCCCGTAACGACACGCATTGAAAATCGAACAGTATACGCGATAGCGCAATACTACACCGGCTGAACTTTGCTCTCTCTCTCTCTCTCGCTCGGGCGCGCAATTCCCTCGGTATTATTTATAAACAAGCGGTGGCCGAGATTCCATCTCTCGGCTATACTACCACTGCTGCTGCTCTCGCTTCTATACCTTCTCAATCTCGCCGCCGCGGCGTTATAGCACGCGGCGGCATGCGCGGCGCGACTTTCGTCGTGAATCATTTCCGGTTCCGCGGGCGTCTACGTGAGCGGATGGACCAATTGCAGGCGGCAAGCCCTCTCCGCGTGTACTCTTTCTCTCTATCCCTCTCTCTCTCTCTCTCTCTCTCTTTCGCTCTCGCGGGGCTTATTATTGGCGGAAGGGACGATGGTCCTCTGTGTCCCTCTCTCTCTCGTTCTCGCTCTTTCGAAACAGTGGAAGATATGGCGAGCACCCGCGCGTGTGTATAACCACCGGCTACAGGGGGACTTTACTGCGCGCCGGTCGCGGAAAAATAATGACCATAATTAGAATAATTCAGTCGCGCTCTCATCAGATTTCAGTGTCTCTCCTCGTTCTCCCTCCCTCGGTTTCTCTTTCTGCATTCTGCATTCAACCCGCGCTAGTATTATCAAAGCTACGTCGGCACGGGAGCTCTATACCCTCTGATTATTTTACTTTGGAGTATAGGAGGGACGAGAGAGAGAGAGAGAGCGTTTTCTCTTTAAAGCCGCCCCAAAACTTATACACGAACTTTTTGCCGCTGATGCGGTACTACCGCACGAGCCGTCTTTGTGTTTGCTCCCGTGCGGAGGAGAGACGGAGAAGCAGCAGCAGCAGGTGAAGCGCTAACGAACTGATAATTTTCTGGGTTAATTTAAGTTGTCTACACACGCCTGTCGGCGCTTTGATTCTTCGCGCTCGCGGCTTGTTAATTACCAGACACACACACACACACACATGCACAGTGTTCAAATCTGTCGGAGATTTTGACAACGTGCAGCATATGCGCGACTTTGTGCGCCGCTCCAAGATCATTAATTTTCATCAACTTTAATCAGTGCGGTTTAATAATAATCTGGCTTTTTAATGAAATAAAAAAACAATAGCGTGATTTTGCGTTGGAACGTGACCGGGAAGCCGTTATTTACGGAGGATAATTAAACCCGGGGTGTTTTTTAAATAAAACGTTATTGATGTTTTGAAAATTTCATTACTGCCGAAATGGAAACGGTTAATATTCAAATAAAATGGAAAATGTGAAAGGCATATAAAATTCGTTAATAAATTCCACGTGAATCGCGTGTACGGCGATTGCTCGAAACGAGACTCCGTTTTGCCGAACAAAAAAGATATTAAAAAACATTTTTTTACCGGTTATATAATGCGACATCGACTGCAGTTACCAGCGCGCATTGGAAAAACATGCACGCAACCTTTCTTTCAATCAATCACCGGCCCTTCGCGCGTATAAGCCACCCCCGATACACGCCGATCGATAAAATATATCACTGCGCGATTGCAAATTATTTTCCGATATAAAGTGACGTGATTAATTATCATCAGAGAGGCCACACGGCGCGATGCACACGAGCCACCCGACAAATAAATCGCAGCCACTTTGCCTACCCACATAAACACACATGCGCGCGATGCACGGCTGCTCAAAGAGACGGCAAACAAAAAGTTTCCCAAGCTTACTGCTCGAACCTACTCGATTCTGATTTAATTTCGCATTTCTAAGACGAGCGAGCGCGCGCGCAAATGCACTATATACTCACGGAACTACGCTTTGAGTATAAGCGACTTTCGCAGGGACGTATACGTAAATTAAGGAAGCGCTGCTACACACGCGCACGTATAGAGGGTGCACGAGTGTATACTCGAGCTGAGTACACGTGAGTGCGTACATGTACACCTATATATACACGTATAATAAGGAAGGTATCGCGTAGTGCTGGCTGACGGCACTACACAGTACTCGTATAAGCGACTTGTAATTAAATGGGACGTGCGCGATGATTCTCGGATTTGCACGCTCTTCGAGTGAGCGGGTAAAGTGTATATTCTATACTTACTCCGCGCAGTATAGTAGTCACCGCGACAGAATATTCGTGCGCAAAGTCGGGAAGTAATTATATTCGATTCGAGCGCGCGCCGCTGCAGCAGCCGTGCCAGGCGGAGTGAAAATTATTAATGAGGCGCGTCGCGTCGTCTCACTCGCCAATGATGTAACGCGCGCGCGCACGCCCAAGAATGTGTCCCTTTGTATCGGGAGGAATTCGCAAATGGAAAGCAACGGTTGTAGTAGTAGTAGCATGTAGATAGCAGTCGAGGTGAAAATTTTCATATTCGATTTATGATGGAAATTCTTTTTGAATTGGGGAATTCTCGTCGTTCCGAAAGAGATTTAGCGCCGGCGAGAGCGGGACGCGGTGTTAATCTTGCAGAGGGGACTCTCTCTCGCGGTATGCGTAATTTGGATATTGAAGAATTTTCTCGCTGCAGGAAAAAGTGGAAATATTTTAGTGAAAATAATTACGTTGTACAGAATACAACAGAGTGATGATATTAAAATAAATGATTTTTACGATCCAATTTATTACCTACCCGAAAATCGTAATAATTTTTTCTCTTGTAATTACGCACGTTAAAAGTTTATTATTAAAAATATAAATAATACGTAAAATTCGGGAACAACGCGCATGTTATAAAGTACAGAATTACATCGATCCTTATCCGAAACTCCATTTTCCAAAATAATCGTTCCGTCCAGAATAATCGCTTCCACAATCTCTCTCTTTCTTCTCCTTCTCTCGTCGTTTCCTTACCGGAGTCAGCAAGCTGGATCCCATCGCGCAAAAGAAAGCTGCGGGAGGGATTTTTGAATGCGATGTAATCATCGATCCAATTTTAGATCTCATTTCGCGTTTTAAAGTGCATCTCCCCTTGTTCCCCCTCTCGCACTCTCCACATCGATCGGGACAAATGGCAGTCCGGAGGGCCACTATCTCGGTGTAAGAGGTGTGCCATTCAAGTTTTCTTGTCAGTCGTGTGCGGCGTTATACGGCGGTTCCCTGCAGTGGCTCCCTTTGCGCACTCGCCCATTTCCATATCTGCTCTGGCATTCGATCTGCTTAGCTTTTACGATAGCTATCGATGTGACGTAGTTATAATTCTCGGATATGGCTGCTGGGTAGTTTGTACGGTTTGTCCTCGAATTCTAGAATTTGTATTTGACTGGTTTTCGTTCGTGTAATGTTTTGGTTAAAATTATGATATGAAATTGCTGTAATGATATTAACTTTGGTGTATAACTGCAAACATGTAAAGTTAAAAAAGAAACGAAAAGCAAATAAACAGCTTTATTCGTGTTTACATAATTTTTTATTCGAGTTTTTAAGGCTCGAGTGCACCATTTGATAATATATCAAAATGAGCAAACTTACAAAAACCAACAAGTTTTTATCAACTTCCGCAAACACACACTTTAAACTACTATGTGCATCAAGGATTTCCGCACTTTGCATGAACTTCGCAAAACTTTATCTTCGAGTTAATTTACATGTTAATGAAAATAATAACACGAAATTTCGTAAATTGATATTTTGATAGCATCGTTTGCCATTCTCCCCAGAAAGTAATTATTTACATGCAACCCAATGCGACAGGCACAAACTTATGCCAAAGTATGGTGAAATGGTACGATAGCCTTTCACACCTTCGCTACAAAGTTTCGGATGCAAACAACAAACTACAACAAACTTGCGAAAACAAAAAAGATAAATACATACTTCCCAGTTTATAATAAATAAAGTTAACCGTAAAATTTAACAAGCTGCTGCAATTCTACTTCTTATCTATATAGTAGAGGATTTACTCTTACAAATGACATAGAATTAATGTCTCACGCGACATTTCGTAACCATCAATTCATTCACGTCAATCGCCCCGATGCAATCACGATTCTATTAAAATCTATAACTAGATAAATGACAGTACGATGACTTCCGGAAGTTGAACGCTCGGAGGCAAACAAAGTTCTCATGTCAGAGGCCTCCAAGCCGCCCTGGCAGGCTGGGTTTCCCCGGCTCTCTTGCCTTATCTGCGTGCGGCATCAAATTCGCCGAAAGTAATCGTTAAGATATCCAGCGGCGGCTGCGAGCATTAAGCTTCACGTTTCAATAAATTCTAAAGGATGATCCCCGCCGTGTGCTCGGTGGGGAGAAAACGAGAGCCCTACCCCGGAGCTGCGTAAACCCGGCAAATGGAAATTTTCAGTGCCGCGGATCCCATTGACACGTGCGCGTAGCGTCATAACTCTGAAGCCCCTTATTCAGTCAGTTTGCCCTCTGTATATACATATACATGAATGCACTGCACGCGCTGCTCCACGTGAAATAACGCATCTTTTTTCACTCACGGCCCGCCGTTTTTTCGTATATATACGTAATCTATATATACGCGCGCGCGTATTTATCTCGCGTTCGATAAAGCCTCATACCGCCTCTCTCTCTCTCGGCGCTGCGCAGAAAAGCCGATCCGTTATCCAGCGCGCGCCCGCCCTTTTTTACGATTCCTCTAAAGGCGAGCGCGAGCGCGCTCTTTTTCTCCCTAAACTCAGCCGCGCGCGCCTCTACGATGCTTATAGTGCAAATAACCTACACCGCGCGCTGATAAGCCGCGAGTAATATAAGAGCGAAAGAAAGCGCGCAAGGATTGTCGTCATTCCTTACGCGCCGGGGCGTTCAATCCGATTCGCGTGTAACTCTCTCTCTTTTTTCTGTTACCTTTTTTTTAATAAACGATTCCGCGCTATAGATGCGGAAGATTAAATACAGTAATAGCGGGGACCGTGCGTGTGTACAGCCTCTCGCGAATGGGAACGCGATGTACACACATATACTTCATTCCTCGCGCGTATTGCGACACGCACGTATACGCGTAATATTAAGGCATTTTTCTCGGCGGCGGTGGTGACTACGCGCGATGTATGACGAAGGGGGGAGAAAAATTGAAAATAAGGATGGATCGCGCGCGAGAGCAATAGTGCCCTGATGTGTGTAACAGAAATGAGAAGAGCGCGCGTGTGCGTGCGGAAAGGAGAGGAAGACGAATGCTTGTCGTTTTGAGGGAAACGCCCTGATTTTTATCCCCGGCGCTCTCGCCCCGGGGATTTTTCGTTGGAGTCATTTTGCCGCGCGATATAGTGGCGGAAGGGGGAGAGGAAGTCAGCGCTCTAGCGCTCTCGCCGCGTCCGCGTTGTAGATCGGTGCGAATTTGTCTTCGCTGCGGGGCTGGGGTTGCTGGCTGGCTGCCTTGAGTGGAAATGAGGTGTTTTCGGTGCCGAAATTATAGCGTTTTGTTTCGTTCTTCAAGTCACGTCATGATTCGTGCGTTTCTTTGCTGAAACAGGTTGCAGGCTGCGTGAATTTATTTTATTCGAGTAAAAACACGTTGGCGTTCATTGAATATGGGAAAAAGCAGTGTTCTAAAAACGCTTATATATCATTTCTTTTTGCTTTATTAGAGAGCGTTAGCGTGTTTTATTTTTTTAATGATTTACACAATTATTGTTTATGTGCACTAAAAATGAATACGTGAAAAGTTGTTCACTGGTCATGTGAATAAGTGAAAAAATCGACTAATTTTCTAGTGAATATTCACTTATTAGGCAATGAAAATTTGAGTCCATTGTTTCAATAAGTGAATGTTTACTAAAGTATTAGTAGATTTTTTTTTTCAATTATTCGCACCAGTGAGCGACTTTTCACTTATTCATATATTTATAGAGAGTATGTAGCTGAGTTTGTTATTGGTCATACTTAATACAATATACTCAAATAAATGGTATGTTTAAGGATTTCACTAAATAAAAAATATCTGTTATGTAGAACAATAATAACAGAACCAACCCATAGATTATATGTTTGCATATAGATGGTATCTACAAGTATCTTTAAGAACTATATTAGCAACAACGAAATCGTCCACTTCTTTCCGAAACATTTTCCGACACGCGAAACCATAATACCAACTTGAAAACTTTCACCGAAACGATATACGTATTTGTGTAACCTGCAATATGCGCGTCCTGTATAACTACGCGCGAGAAGATAGTTTGGGAAACGTTAGAGCATAAGCATCATTATACTACTTAGAGGAAATGGTTGGGAGGGAGGTAGTTGCTGCCGCTGCTGTTGTTGCTACTGCTGTTACTTTGGCACTCGGCGGCTCGTGTTAAATCTATCCCTTCAAAACACTACGTACAGCTTGTGCTTGTGAAATCGCACCGGCGTGCGCGCTAACTCTCCCCGGCAATTCTAATACAACACTCGCTTAGGACGGAATCTCATTAAGCGCGCTGATGCCTATAAACATTTTCCCGAAATAAATTTACATTTCGGATATCTCCTTTTTTCCCTCCCAATGTTTATTCGAGCAGTATGCGCAGGGCGTTATATATGCACGAATGATGTCGGTAGAAACACGGTAACCTCGTTTTTTCGCTACTTTAAAGGGAATTCCTACCTCACTATCTGTCGTGAACGCGTGCGAATTCCAGTGGGGAGCGATGGGTATCATTTTCGACGACGGCGACAACAACAACAACAAATGCATCGGTAATGGAAGCTTCGTTTACAATGGGAAATTCGCTAAGGTTCAGCCGCGAGTCCGTTGAGACGCGAAACAAGATGTAAACTCGGTTTCACAAAGAAATTGTACACGCCGATGAACCGCGAGAATGGAGACATTCCGCGCGAATCCCCCTTATACACAGGTCGATGCATTAAGCCTGCGGGAACTGAGAGAGAAAGGGGGAGGAAAAGAGAGAAAGCCAGTTTTCCAATAGTGTTCCATATTTTTTCGCGCGCCCGCGCATCGGGAGCCATCACAAAAGATGTATCCCTTAATGCGCCCACTTACATTATAGGTAGGCGATAGACTCTTTTCTCTCTTTCTCTCTCTCTATTCTCGGGGTTCACCTTCTTTCCAAGTCTCGTGTTTATACTCTCTCTTTCTCCTATACACGTACATAACAAGCTATAATATTTATTTCAATGGTACCCGGGGCGCACCGGTCGTTCGGTGGCACTGGAAATAACACACACACCCACACCCACACACGCACTGCGCACAGAGTTCCTGCCTTTCTAGCGTGTATGTGTGTATCTTTCCTCTCTCTCTTCCTCTCTCTCTCTCTCTCTCTCTCTCTCTCTCTCTCTCTCTCTCTCTCTCTCTCTCTCTCTCTCTCTGATGTGATAGAGCGTTTCTGGCTCAGGGTGCTCGCTTTTGGAACTCTCTCCCCCCTCCCTGCGCTATCTTCCATCACTTTCATCATTCAAGAGGGCTGTGCGCCAACACCTGCTTGATCTCGACGCCTAGCCTCTCTATAAGGATGCTTAGAGCTGCCAGTGCGGGGACCTTTATCTAGTTTAGTATTAGACTGCGGATTAACTTTGATCTGTGATTTTTTGACTGAGCGGCTGTGATACCTTACTGTGATATTTTATGAAATGGTTAATGTATAACTGTAATATTTTCCTTTTAGCGTATAGTACCAGCTGTGATATTTTCTCTAGTTTTATTTATTTATTTTGTTTTAATGAAGGGTCCTCGTGATTTTTAATGATTTTTATGTATTTTATTTTTATTTTATCATATGGTTCTTTTTTATTATTTTTTTATCGTAATTGAAGGTCCTCGTAGACAAACATATTTTTATGTATAATTTATATATTTGTATCAGGTTGTATTACTTTTATTTTTATATCTTTTTATTATATCTTATTTTACTGTATTTTATTTTAAGTTATGCACTGTATAAATTCTGTATTAATTATTTTGCCGCGAAGGCAAATAAATCGTCTCTCTCTCTCTCTCTCTCTCTCTCTCTCTCTCTCTCTCTCTCTCTCTCTCTCTCTCTCTCTCCATTGCGCGAGGAGCGATCTTTTGTACAACCTATCCTCTATCTCTCGCTGGTCAGCCACGCGAAATGGAGTGGAATCTGCGCGCAGCGGCTGGCCAAAAGGCACGGCGAGCTAACTATGCGAGAGCCAATCAATCAATCAATATATATATACACACACACACACACACACACGCAATCGTTGTGTTTGTGTATGTATGTGTGTTTATATATAGGTAATCTACCTCGAGAGGAAGAGCTTTTATCCCCGCCGCCACAGAAAGACAGGATTTCTTGTATTTAAAAATATTTATTAACAGTTAACGAATATGTATTTGAGCCCGCTTGAAATGGATATTCATTAACAGTTAAGTCCTGAGAAGAAATAAATTTTGCAGCCACGGGGGCGCACAGCGGCGTCCTAATCAGCTGTTATAACCTATTATACATACGCGCGTTTTCTCATTCACATCCTCGATTATCTCGCTTCTGTACTTATCGAGACTTTTTTTCAAGTCGAATCTATTGTACAAAAGGAATCGTTTTATATATGCACATTTGTTTTTTACGCGTCTAGAAAAGTGTTTGGTTTTTAATGCCTTTTCTGGACTTTCAACAGCGTTTTGAGCCGATCTTTTGCAAACTCTTGAGTTCTTGACTGTTAATGAATCTTTCATTTGACACAAAGTACAACGATTTTCCAATTTCAAGAACAAGATTCATTAGATACAACGAATCCTTTCTCTCTGTGCGCGTTCCCGCGATTTTCAAGTGAGTTGCCGTACACAGTATGGCCACTCGTCGGATTTATCCTTTCTCCCTTCTCCCACTTCCCCTTACACGTCTCCGTCGCGGTCTTCGTCCCATTTTCTCCCTTTCTAGTGACTTGAAGAGCTGTAGCAGCGAACGAAGGGCGTCTTCTACCTCTTGCCGACGACGTTTAAATAGCGGAGGAGCAAGCTTTCTTGCTCTCTTTGTATACCTTATACTACTCCTACCCCCTCGCTCTCTTTTGCTCTTTGTGAGCGGATATTCCTTCCGAGGTAACGCGTCGCTCGCTTTTCGCTTGATGAAAAAAGTTTTGTCGCGTGGTGCGTAGGTGTATAGGAGAGAGGAGTGAACGCGCGCACCTCTCGTGCCTTTCTCTTCTTTCTTTCCTCTTCCCTCGTCGTTTTTTCCCGATTCGCGGGCAATTGCGCGGAATGTGGTGTGTATCGACTCTCTCTCCTCTCGTCTTCCATGTGCTATGTACGCGTGACTACCTCGCGTATATATACCGTACGGTAGTGGGTGCGGCGTGTGGCTGAATGATAGATTAATCATTTCTCTTTGGGTGCGTGCTTTGATTTCTAATGGGCGTCAACGCGTGTTCGCTTTTATTAAGTAGTCCCGTTAATTTATATGTGCCTGGCTTCCAGAAAGTTACATTGGCCTACCAAGGTTAATCCTTCGCCGACCGAGTTCTTGTTTTTCCGTTGCGTGTCCGCCGACTTGGTGTAACAGACATAGTATGTGGGCCCACGACAATGCAAATTGAAAATATCAATGAGGAAATAATTATTAATGTGTTTAGACGTTTGGGTTCCGTTTACACACGGAAATTTTCCATATTTGAATTTGGGTATTGCATTTGTGTAAAATAACAGCAACCGTTGTAGTTAATTGAATACAGTAAATATGTAGTATACGATGTTACGACATCATTAACAGATTCGTTTCAGTGTCTGAAATATTATCTAGTCAGCTCTGTTATTATAGTAAGTACAAAATCCCAGCATTTATGTAAGTTAAACGGCTTTTAAATTATTGAGTGCTACAGTGTAATTAATTTTTTACGATTAGATTTCTCCTTTAGCGGAGTTACTGTAAAAATAATTACCAAAGAAGCAGAACTAAAATAACTTAATTACGCGGTGTTATGTACGGTTATGTATTCATGAATATCGGTATACTATCCATTTAAGGTCTAGTTAATTTATATGCTGGCAATAATGGAATTATTTAGTCAACTTGTTTATCTATTTTACGAATCTCTTCACAGTCACAAGAATAGTGTGAACGACTATAAAGATTTAATCTTCAGGATTAGGAGCCTTATCTTCTCTTTTAGAAGATAAAAATAAAATTGCTTATACAAGTATAAGAAAATTGACTTAGAAAAAGTATATAGGTATGATATACCTATTACCCTTTTCAGTCTTCTCAAATAAACGAATTTTAATGAAAACAAGAAACATTCTATCTATGGAGAAAAGTGAAGAGTAGAGATCGCGTATTTATATGGATGAAATAAAAGAAAATAGCATCCATAAAGATACTCGTTTCGTTTTTTTGTTACTCATATCTGCTTCCAACTAAACATTCTTCTTTTTATGCACAGTAGTTTTTTTTTTTTACTATTGTTAAAGGAATTTATTCGTTCCAATGTACAATTTGCGAAAAAGTATAACAGGTACAAATCACCCACCACAACGATAGATTATGTTTAAAGGAGAAAAAGTAACGGGCACACCTAATCACGCGGATAATTCGAAAACAATTAGTCGAGCGGTGTTAACTACAGAGCCGTAAAAAGAGCTTTGAAATTCTCACTCTTGCGAGCACCTCTCCCTCCTCTCCCTCCCCCTCACTCGTCTCGTTTCCCAAGATAATTAAATGTCCGAAACGCTTTCTGTAACTGTCGCCCCGCACACGACTCCGACATACATAAAAACCTAGAGCTCTCCCGTTCTCTCCGAGCCCGATCATTATCCGACGTACGTAACATTCCGCTATATATCACCGCGCGCGTACAGGTATACGTACGTCCCGCCCACCGCCCGAGCCATAAAGTTAAAATAAAAGGAGAGATTTAAGGGTGCAAGTGCGCTCGCTCGCTAGGTTCAACTGTGACAATAGAGAGCCCTGTTAAATTTCACTCTCTTTCTCTCATGTGCCGCCGGAAAATAGAGAGAAAGTGGAGAACGTTGGCTGCGAGCGGAGAACCGAGCGGCAAGGAGGAAGGGAACGGGAGCTAGGTGGGAGAGGGTAAAAAAAAAGTTTAATGAGCCGAGAGAACCTGCCTACCAGCACAGTGTATACTGCAGTGCGCGAGCGTACGAAATTCCCCAACTGCACGCTGGACTGGCTGCGCCGGTGGGCGGGTTAGCTGCTGCAGTCCTTTCAAGTTCAGCCGTGAGAGAAAACGAGAAGGGCAGGGTGAAGGAGGCTGGGGCGCGATGGAAAGAGAGAAACGAAGAGAGGAATGAAAAGAGAACGGGAGAGAGAGAGACAGAGAAAGAATTTGTCGCGGATCCAGTGGGGTATATCGTGCGGAGGTAGTGGCCAAATCACGCCGGGTGAAAAACTCTCTCTTTCCCCCCATTCGTGCTTCATTTTACTTTATATAGTTTTGCTCTCGCCGTTTCTCTCTCTCTCTCTCTCTCTCTTTCTCCCTTCCTTTCCGCGATACGTACATATATACAGATACACGGGGCTACAGCTTCCCACTCTCTTCCTCTGCTGTGCATAATTTCGCTTTATTAAAATTAGCCGAGGTGGAGCCATCGCCGCCGCCACGACCACTGCACAAGGACACTACAATTAACTTAAATTGAAGCTCTCGCACCTCGCTCTCTTTTTATAACATACCGACGTTATCTCGTACACGGCTTTTTCACGCTCGAATTATACGAGCCTTGATTCTCTCTCTCTCTCTCTCTCTCTCTCTCTCTCTTTCTCTCTTTCAAATTGAACGAGACGATTTTTTCGCGCTCGCCGCGTACGTATCGCCGATATTATACCGCGGTGATGCGACTGCCGCTATATGCATATAGCATGTTGGTCTATCTGTGTGGGCACCGAGTGCGACGTCATAACGGTAAATCGGATCATGCTATTATCTGCGCTAATTTTCTTGTACATAGAATTCGAAATTGGAAAGTCAGGTTGGGCGCGGATCATGTTCAGCCGAGGGGAAATTTCGAAATTTCGCTGCATTGAATTGTTGAAGCTATTTCCTTTCGCTGTCAATATGGATAAATTTTGAATTCAATTTGAATTTCTCAACGCATGTCGAACCATGTTCGCGTGTCGATATTCGCTACTTGTCGGTGGTGTTCATCAAATTTGGAATATTAGCTTGGTAATTCGTTCCATAATGGTTTATACTAATAAGGTACTCGAAATTACGGATGTTTATCATGAACAACGAAATATTTCGAAAATGATAATAACTGTATCCCTTCAGTTCTCATTCTTACATTCGTCGTTAAAACTACTCCGACGTATTTCAACTAAAATTAGAAACTCTTAGTTGAAATTTCATTCATTATGAATCTTCGAAATGTTGTCTCTTTAATTGTCGTTTTCTGTTTATTCAAGTATATATCGTTATTATGTATATCTTACAACAATATAATATGGATATATCAAAATGAAGCAATAAATATTTTATATATTTACCTTTAGAATATTCCTTTGCACGATGGAGCACAAAAATCTTTGATTCGATTCCTAGCTCCACCGCGACTATATTCAGCCGCGTATATATAGATAGAAAGTCTAAGCTGCGCTCGAGTGTGCATACATCTTCAGTCGTGATTTCTTAGCGGCTCTCTCTCTCTCTCTCTCTCTCTCTCTCTCTCTCTCTCTCTCTCTCTCTCTCTCTCTCTCGCAGTAAAAAAGCATTCCGCGAGCTGCATTCATACTATTCTGAATACCCGCTATAGCACGTGGACGCTCTCTCTCGCTGGCTCTTCTATAGCTCCTTCTAAAAAGCACACGCGTGTAAAGATCTCGTGCACGCGATAAGCTCTACCGCACGGCAATCGAGCTGCTGCTACCTCGACTTCAGAAGACAGGTCTTTTCAACGAGATACTCTCTCTCTCTCGCGAACAGCAACAGAAGAAGAAGAAGAAGCTCGGAAGCGTTCGCGTGCGTTGCGCACTTTTCCGCGCTCGCCGACGCGTCCGCTATATATAAGTAGTGTCTCTCGCGCAAATAGCTCGGTAGTTATACGCTCGAAGCGCGAAAAAAAAGCGAAGACAAAACGGCGCGGTAGAGAGAGAGCGAGAAAACGGGAATTAAAAAAGGTTTTGTTCGCGTGGAAGAAACTAGGCGCGGAGGAAGCGAAAGAGAGATAGAGAAGAGACGGGGAAAGAGAACACCGAGAGTTTTTCGCGCGCCAGCGCCGTACCGGGCCGAGACACGGCGAAGCACAACGACGACGGCGCATAATCCAAGTTAATTACGGCGCTATTGCGGTATATATACGACGCGCTCCCCCTATATATATACCTGGCGACGCTGCGCTGCAATCCATTTCTTGCGTCCTCGTGTATATGTATATATCTACATGCATATACGTGTGTATATATGCACACACATATACACAAGCGAAGAGTCGAGGAGAGAAAGAGGGCTCCTCCTTTTTTTCGGTCACGCGCGGTACGGCGACGGCGCTTTAATCCTCGCCGAGTGGCAAACTCCGCTTTCTCCCCCCCCCCCCCTCCCTCTTTCTTTACTTTGCGTACTACTGCTGTTTTATACTGCGCGGACTCGTGAATTGCAGTCGCAGCGGCGACAGCAGTCCGCATTGGATTAAGGCGTAAATAAGGAGCGAGAGCTGTTATGTCTCGAGCGAGCTTTTTTCGCGCGAGAGAGGAGGAAAAACACAAACGTGCACCCCGGACGTTATTCTCTCCACGAGAGAGGGTCGTCGATTAAAAGTTGCAAGAAGCAACCCCAGCCCGTTCGCTCGACGGGCGGACGCTTTATCTCCTCTCGCCACGCTTTAGAGCACGAGAAACGCGTCGAGATTTTTATTCGCTCTCGACATACGCTCTCGCTCTCTCTCTCTCTCTCTCTCTCTCTCTCTCTCTCACTCTCTCTCTCTCTCTCTCTCTCACTCTCTCTCTCTCTCTCTCTCTCTCTCTCTCTGGGCAACAGAGCCGCGCTTTTACTGAAATTAAATAAACTTGTTTACTTATCGCACGACGCGTTTGGCGCGTTGGTATATATACGGTTGTGTACATGTATATACGCGGGACGACGACGCCGCTTGATTCTTTATGCGACCCGATGAAAATTTTATTCGAGTGCCCCTCTCCGCGCGTTATATAGATTGCTCGAGTGCGCGGATTGTCACTTTTTACGCCGGGGACGTTTTGTGGTCGCTTTAAAACGCGCCAGGCGCGCTCTCGTCCTGGCATTGGCTCGGAGTACGCGCGCGTAAAGTCCTTAATTTGAACACGTGTTTAGTTTATTATCTTGCGCGCAGAGACGCGGCCGAGGTTGTTTCGTTGAATTATAAGTTGCAATTCGCCGGGAGTTACGAGGTTAGCGTGGCACCGCAGGAGGGCGTTAATTTTTTTATATGCGTTTGCTTTTCCCGAAGTTAAAAAGTTTTTAATCGCGTTGGCGCGCCCGAAGTTGCCTATAATACGCCCACACGCCGCCTGCCTCTCCGCCCACGTGCTTCGATGGGGGAATTGAAGTTATTAAGCTTTTTGCATTATTACTTTTTCGCTGTAAAATTTCACCGGCCCGTGTACTCGGGATTATTACGACGTTACGTAAGTTTGTTTGCAATGGAACTATTCATGTTGCAAATTTAAATATAATTTTACGTATATATAATTTGAACGTATTTTCCCTATTTTAATGTGAAATGTGGGGCTAATAATAACTATTCGTATTGAAGCTGGTGAATTCAGATGTCGATGTTATTGTGATTGAAGGAAGTCATTATTTGAACTCAAATGAGAGCTCGATATTTGATATATTGGTGAAAGTCATTATCTGGAAAATAAGTGATACCATAGTAATTTTCAAGTCGAAATGAAACCTGTAAACCTTCCACTGATTTCCCCCCGCAATAATTTTCCGGGCTTCAAAAGCGCAGTGCCACTGTTACATAATTTTGCAAAAAGTTTATATATCAATGATAACATTTGCAAATAGATGTGATATAAACCGTAAATATAGTTACTAATAGTACAATAACGTACGTACAATGCAAACTCATTACAAACATACCTATTATTAACCTATATTATTGTTACAGTTACGGAAACATAGTTCAAAATAATATAATATAGAATCCCACACAATCAAACCATCTAGTGGTATAAGTCCTATATACATTGCCAGAAAACTTCCATATATATCATGGGTATACGATATGTACATTTGGGAACGCAAAATGTAAACACAATTTATCTATATATATGATGGAAGTTTTTTAACAGTGCATATTTCTCAGAGCAGCAATTTCACTTAAACATACCACGTTACATTACCCAAATGTTAATCTTCATTATGTTCGAGGTCCGGCGCGAGGAAGAACCGCCCATCATCACACACTGTGCCTTTTCTACATAAAATCTCGAGCAACCCGCTATATATACAAAGAGACTACGAGCTGACTGCATAAAGCAGGCGCGGCCGGCGCAGAGACGGAAAAATTTCCCAACATCCCTTCACGCGTCGCCGGCGCGTAATCCTCTATTTATCATCAGGCCACTAAAGAACAACCCTCGCTGGCACTGGCGTCCCTTGCGCCACTGTAGTTCATACATATATATATATATATATGCTTGTTTATCCGTCGGCCGGCTGTGTGCTCTAATTTAACTTTTCGCGCTGCAGCGAGCAATTTCGGTCTCGATAAAAAGTCCCCCTTTGCGCCCGGGCCGCATTTTCGTTTGTTACGTCGAAGCCACAGCACAGCAGCGACAGCGGCTTTCTCGAGTGGAAAACCGTGTAACCGCTGCCGCCGGTTTTCGCTAATTTGCGCGCCACTGCCGCTGTGCTGGGTTGCGCCAAAAATTTCACTTGGTAACGTCGTGTGCGCTGCACTGTGGCTCTTTACGCCGAGCGTGGCCGTGTGAAATGGGATAACAGTAGCGTGTAACTCTCGCTCGCGATTTTTGCGGTTTGTAACGAAGTTTCAAACGCTTGCGCAGCCGGTGGTGCTACCGGTCGTTGGCGTAATTCGTTGAATTCCACGGGCTTTTATTGAGTTGATAGTTTCGCGTTTATCAGGAACGAATGGTTATTGAAAGTTTGCTTCTCTCTCTCTCTCTCTCATTTTGCGCGGTTAATAAAGTTTAGAGTTTATATATATCGATGTTATTTTTTTTAACATTTTTACAACGATAGCTAGAGTGAATTGAGCCCAGAAGCGCATTTGGCTGAACAAAAAAAAATAGAAGCTTTTTCCCAAACGTTTGTTTAAATAAGTGGCACATACGCACACGTGCAGATATGATCAAATCAATCAAGATAAAAGAAATTTATTTCATTTTATCCAGTTGAAAAATATTTTACGGGAAACCTCAAAGGACGATCGATGACTGACGCGCGCGCGGACTGGAAATGACATTTATACGATTTGATTTGTTTAACTGATTGAACGGAGCCATCAGTGCTCGGTGGAATAAAAAAAGGCAAGCCGAAATCGCGCACGAAATTGACGGACGTGAATGTGATGACGAGTGGGCGCGCGAAATTCGCTCTAATTATTTGCGAAAATACGCTTTTAACTTGGAGCCTCTTAAGATTCTGTGCATCCCTCATCTCTCAGAAGCCCTACGTTTTAGTATAATACGGCTTAGCGCGGCGAACTTCCCGCGCTCTTCTGCGTCTTTAGTGAATTCCCCGGGCGCGCATATAGAGCGTGTTACCTCGTTCGCGCCTCATACTTTTAGAATAAATTTCGCCGGCGAAAGAAAAATAAAATTGTTTAAGCTGCAGCGAGCGCTCCTTTGGATGGCGAAATTGCCCTCGAATCTTTTGTCGCTTTTATTCCGCGCTCTTAGAATATCAATGTTCCTTTGCAAGATGGGCGTGTTGACTAATACCTTGCTAGCGCTTACTCTTCATTTGTTTTACCCAGTAACGCTTCTAAATGTTAAATTTTCATCCTATAAGTTTGTAACGTGTTTTCACCTTTTAAAACATATAAACAATTTTAATAAAACTTTTTATAAGCGAACATGGCAATGCTATGGCAATTTCAAATACGAAAAATGTAAAAGAAAGATGATGTTTTTTCTTTTATAACTTTTTCGTATCAAAAACAAACCTACATGTTTGTTTCGAGCTAAAGTATAAATATATAATATTTCTCTACTTGAATAACATATTTTTTACTACAGAGAACTAGTTTCTAGTTCAAATACGTGCGAAAATTGGAAAAATGGAAAACATTGGCAATTTCTGCGTGTATTTTCTCGTAGCAAGATTGAGTTTCAAACGAATTTCATATACTTTTTCGATATAAAAAATTGAAAAATACAAAAAAATCAACGATTTTCCGTTATTTATTAATAAAATACTTGTAGCTTCATCAAATCGGCAATATTTTAAGAGACACGAAAAAAAAACCGCTGCCAATTCATTGGCACGTAGCTTTCTCCAAATTAATGTATCGTTTCTATATGTATAGTATATATTTTAAATATAAAATATGTTTATTCATTATACTTTTTTTTTCAATAATTTAATAATTCATTAATATTTTAAAAACTGCATATTTTTTTCTTATTATTGAAATTATTTGTTATTTGACACTTACTTTATTTAAAAAAAAAAAGTAATATTTTAAAATATAAAAAATATCAAATATCAATAATCTGGATGAAATTTTACATAGGTATTGCCTATATCGCATACAAAATAGTCTATAAATTTCAGACTGATACACTAAGTCGTTATTGAGAAATTACGATTTTGAAAAATACGTACAAAAATTTTTACCTTAAATATTCTCTAAAAATTATGAGACAATTCTTTTACCTAAAGGATTTATACGATAAGCATATAAACTCTACATCTCCACAAAATTTCAACATGATTAAACCAATTTTTTTCTCTAGTTATCATGCGACAAAGAAAATGACTTTGCAAAATACGAAAATTTTAAATATTAAATATCTCAAAAAGTAATTGAACGATCTTGATGAAAATTTGCACATGAGCAAATCCCAGAAACTTTTAAAATTTTATGTAACTCAAAAATTTTAGATTTAAAAGACTATAACTCAAGTTCTTTACGAAGCACATGACTGAACCAAAAAAAAAATGTACATTTTTCAATAGAGTAATAAAAAAAAGTTCAATTTAATGGTAAAGAAAGACTTCTTTACGGAAAATTACTAAAAGAGCGAAAAATGCGTCCATTTCGAGTATTTTTGTGTTTTTCGATGTAGAAAAAAAGTCACTTACCATCATTGTCAAATTTTTAGAGCTTTTTCATTATAACAAAAGCTTTAATTTAAGACCTGGTATATCGATGTGCCTTGAAAAATAGCCCAGATATAAGAGTTTTTATTTTTCAATATTCAGGAAGTAAAAAGTTAAAATCGCACACACGCATATGCACACGCACACGCAATACATCCATACATACATCCATACAGACATTTTCTAAAATCATGTTATTCGAACTTCTATCACCTCTATTCGTGTTTCTAGAGCGATTTAACGGAACTTTAAATTTTACTATTACAAAGCTTCCTCTTGGAGGAAGCAAAAAATATAAGACACGAAAACGTGATAGAGCAAACTTTGAGAGTTTCTATTATTCCAACGAATCAAATAAGGATGCCCAATAAAAAAACAGCGTTCTCGCGTGATAAAAAGCCTCAATTTCACCGAGTGAACTCAATAAAGTGACATTAGCGCGCGAGATCCATTGCAGAAAATTAACACTAATTAGTCACGGTCGTGTGGGCACACACATGCACACACACCCACCGCGCGCTTTTACAGCCATGAAAAAAAGATTACGACGAACGCGGTGCGGAAGAGTCTGTATATACGTATAGCCGCGTGGATCGTTAGTGGCTTAAAAAGATTGATCGTAAAACAAATAATTTCATCGTTCCGACACCTGTGCGGCTACACAGCAGCAGCAGCGGCAGCAGCTTGCTTGGCTAAAAAAAGCTCTCTCTCTCTCTCTCTTTCTCTCTCCCTCTTTCTCTCCGAGCTCATCATCAATACGCAATCGATCGGCCGGCCTCTGTGTGCTAGTACGCGGGCGCGTTCATTTATCCGGCGGAAAAAATAGAGGCTCTTGGCACGCTCGCCCGCTCGCTCGTTCGGCCTTTTCTCTCTCAAAGTTTCGCTTAAGCGTTATAAATTAGCCGGCATTAGCAGCAATGTATGAGCAGCAGTGGCGAGGGAATGAGAGAGAGAGAGAGAGGAAACCCTGAAGAATAGTTCGCATGGGGAGTACGCAAGGGTCGCCGAGCCGGAAGCCCCTCCGCCAACGGGAACTTCCGCAAGATTAACGCTGGCCCAGCCCAACTGCGCAGCTTTGTAAATTGGTCCAAATCGATCCGCGATCGGCGCGCTAATTCTCGGGCAAAGTTCGCGCGCCGCGATCCGCGCTTATGATTGCTCTCTCGCTTAACGGCCGCGGGGGCGTGTGGTATGAACGAGCGCGCGCGCGCTCACCCGCCCGCGAGAGAAAGATGCTATCGGATCGGCCAACTGTAGTTAACGCTTCCGTGTCCAACACCTGCGAGCGAGCGCGTGTGTATGTACGTTTCGTATATTACCGAGGGTTTCACCGAGTTGTTAACGAGATTGTTATTGCGCGAACGAGGCGGTTGTGAAAGAATAACAAGCTACCCGATAGAGGTTTGGAAAAAGTATTTTAGGAAAGACCGATTCTGGTTGTGAATGAAACGTAGTTGTTTTCTATGTTTTCTTTGTGTGCGAATGCGGTCGCGAAAGTTAATTGTGACGAGAACGGCGAGGCTTGCGTATTGCAAATAGAGGGTGGTAGTAGTGTACCTGTGGTAATAAATTTTTGTGTTTTGTATTACTTGAAATTTAAACTGAAATATAGTCAATTGTTTCTTTGAAAAATAAAGTTGTGAGTTGGAAGTCCCTTTAAAATTGCAATAACGCGGTAAAACAAAAATTGTAGCAAACTTTTCAATATTTGGTAGGTTTTAGATATTGCGATCTGGTATGTAAGGTATTAATTAATATTTTTTTTAATTAGGTAGCAAGTGAATATTATAATAATTTACAGAAGGTCGTTGCGGTACAAAAGGTACTATTTAAAAAAAAAAGTAATCATTTTCATTAACTTTTGAAGTATGTATTCTCATGAATGTTATCTATTTTCAAGGATCAAATAGAGTTATTTATTATTTCTTGAATAAAAAAAGATTAGATAAAAAACGCATTTTTTGTAATAACATTTTACACTCCCATAGAAATGTTACAACCTTTTGAATTCTTTATTTTATTGGAAACCGGCATAAGAAATTCTCTTTTCTAAAAGTCGTAAAATAAAAAGTCACTCCATAAAAATAAAAAATAGAATCAATATTTTTTCAAGAGTAAAAATGTTCATTTTCATAAAACGACATTTTATGGTAATAGAAAGCTGCTATCCTTGTTAAAGTAAAAAATCGATCCATTTTTCACATGTAGCACAAAATTGGTCTTTACTAGTCATAAATACTTATTCTAACAAGGCGCGCTTTTTACTTGTTAGAAGTAAAAATTGAAGTTTCTTTGATAATCGAATAATATAGATTTTATAAAGCAATATTTTTCTGTTGGATTTTCCAAATTCCAATTCCATTGAAACATGGCATTGACAAACATTTCAAAAAAGTTTTATTTTCATTGAGAATATATAAAATAAAATTATTATTTGAAATTTATTTTTCTGAAAACCTCTCTCGGTAAATCGGGTTAAAGCCAAAGACTTTTTCTTGGTATTGTTTTTGAAAAATATTTATTTATTCTGTCAAATTTAACAACATTCATATATCAAATTATTTTACATTTATGTCTAATATATTGAAAAAAATGTACTTAAAAAGTAAATAGTTAAATATCAAAAAGAAACATTTTTTCTACCACTTAGTCACAATTTTTAAAACGTAGAAGGAGTAAAATAAATAACGTAAATTCCAAGAAAAATGTAATAACATGCTTACAGTGTTTGATGCAAAAACGAAATTTCAGCCAATTATTTAACTGTACCGAAAAGTCGTTTAAACCGTATACGTAACTTCAAAGCAATCGCGCTTTGTTATCCGAGGCATATAAAGCCCGCTGTTTCATTGAAAAATTGTTGTTTACTCTGAAAAAAATTTCCACGGAAATTCGATCGCGGATAAAGTGCGAACGATAGGAAATTTCGAACATATCAGTTCCCCATATTCCACAGATACGTTCGCGTGCGCTCCTCTGTGTCCTACAATTTCGTTCCATTTCGCAGATCACTCATTCGATGCGCGTATATTTGAGATATTTGCGCGAGGGCGGGAAAAAAAAAAGTGAAAAAACCTGTGTTTTTCACAGCTACACTGCAAATCGAGCCCACTGCATACTGGACAAACAATGTGCAGGAGCTTTGTAGAACATAAACATCGTTCGAAAAATATTATACAATGAAGTTTTGCCATACTGTAGTTCCCCTCTCGGCGGGTTTTACATCTCAGCGGATCCAATGCGGAACAAATCCATTGTGTCCACAAAAGCGCATTTTCCAAAATAGTCGGCTTGCAAAATAAAAAAAAAATCCGACTACATCGAAAGCGTAATTCCGCATTAAAAGAGCCGCGGGTGGCGTATAAAAGTGGCTCCCGAGACGAAATAATTGAAGCTCAGCTCGTCCGCGAGAGAATCTCGCAGGATCTTAATTATGTCCCCCGACGAGTGGCCGCGTGTCGCCGGTATAAGCGCAGAGCGCTACAACTATATACGCTCCTCTCCCGGCGATTTCCAGGGACACGCTTTCCAGGGCGCGCCACGGATAAAAGACACACCTCGTCGCTCTACGTTCACATCTAGTTATCTCTCGTGGTCCCGGCATCTCGAATTTTCATAATACTTACGACGCGCACGCGGGCTTAAAAAAAGCTGCTCATGCCGAGCAATTTCTCTCTTTCTTTCCTCTGTCCTCTAAGCGCGCTTGAAAAACGTCGCGGCGCGTGTATATAGATATAGATAAAATCCCCTCTCGCTCGGTTCGGAGAAATGAAATTACTTATCGTCCGCCCTGTAAGTCTTGTCCTCCCGCCGTCGTCTCTTCTCCGCCGAGGATCAAATTTAATTTCGATAAAGAAGATTTATATAAATATAGCTACGGGCTATTGCCCCCGTCGGCCGAGCGAGCGCACGACTCTTTTCATTCGACGCGTTGCAGCCGAGTCCCACAGGGGGCAAAGGCGGACACACACACACGACGATGTGCATTCGTGTAGCTGAACGCGCGTGCAGGGCGTGCCTCGCTATTTTTCCGGATGTAGCCGAAATCCAATTCTCGATAAACTTATACACCCCGTGTCCCCGTCCTCACTCCCTCGACAATCGCGCGTGCGCTCGGTCAGTTCCGTCGCGCTCCTTTACCCGCGCGTGTGGTTGTATGTATACGCGGAGTACTTTTTTTTCCCTCACGGCCGATCGGGTCAACGTCGGCTGGGTTGTTAACTTTATATTACTGCGGCGGCATCGATCGTTGAGAGAGCGCGCTTAGGCGAAATAAAGCGACGGATCGTAAAGGGAATAAAATAGGTGCGCCGCCGCGGAGGAGGAGGAGGATGATGCGAACGTGGATGAAAAATTCGACGGTCTTCGAGTGGGGAGTGAGGAAACTGAAGGATGTGCGCTCTGCCGATAGTGCGCGAAGTTTCGACGAGTTTCCGCGCTGCCTCTTTTGACAGGGTAACGAAATTCGTTGGGCGTATGTATATGTACGGGTGAATGGAATAACGATCGTTTGAAAAAATTTGCAAGCGAGCGTATACGTATATATACGTGAGCGTGTAGAGAATGGAATTTCACCCAGAGAAATTCATTATTGGCCGCTGAATGCACCCAGTAAAGGCTTTATTGATTATGTTATCAATCAATTATACCGTTTGAATGCATAGCGTAACTGTTTGATTTGGTCCGGCGAGCGCTCGGGAATAATGTATAATAATTACACTATGAATTTGGAGGGCTTAATTATTACAATTGTTACCCTCGACAGTTGTGGTCTTAAGTTTTTATAAAAATAATGTCAATCACGAATGAAGGATAATTTCTGGTTTGCGTATAATAGTATACGCATGAATAATTTGATCAATAGTTAATATTACAGTTAATTTTTAATTGAAAATGTCGTCGAACAAAAATGAAACTCCTCTTGTCTCATGTTTTCAACTTAAAACTTTAATTTTATAAATTAGTTTTTAAACCGTATATAACTAATTATACTAACGTTACAGTGAATTACGGTTACAGCGTTTAATTTTGAACGTGGTATAGACTTTAATGAACGATCCTTTGATGCCTCAGCGCCAAGCTTTTGACTTCTCCGAGGCATATTTTCAAAAATAATGACATAAAAGGTAATAAGAGAGCGTTCAAAATGTAAATTCCTCTTTATCGTCCTTGTTATACGTATACGCCAGCACTCATATACTCCAAAATATTTTTTCACCCACCATATTCATTTTCAGACCTATGCCATTGAACACAAAGGAATAATTCAAATTTTTGCTACACTTTTAGAAATGGCATTTCATTAAACTCTGAAAATAAAATTTTTTACAATTGTCGACAAATCTGTCACTCCCTATGGAATATTAAAATATGACATTTCAGAATGCCAAATTTATATAGCTCGCGTTCCAGTCGAAATTATTCATACTTCTCTATATAATTTGTCCCGCAAATAAAATGAACATGTTGCATCGGTGGGGATGAGAAATCTCGTTAAAAATCTCCCGAGAAATTTGCATAAAATGCGCAGCTCAGCTCGCGGCGATTACATCCTTTACCCGCTTCCACACTCTCTTTTCCTCGTGTGCGCGGGTGCAGCTTAATCGGACACGAAGGAGGCAAGTACGTGCCCGCGGCAGACGCGCTTAGCTTTCGCGAGATCAATAAGATATCGGCGGGCGCGCATTAAAACGGAGAGAGGAGAAATAAAAGAAGCCTCGGAGATCTGTAATTTCTCATGTGATTTTGACGAGGGTGCACACGTGCAGCGCACACAACGACACGAGCTATCGGTAACCTATTTTTATCCCCGGGAATTTTTTTTTTTTTCTATTATACGTATACGCGGTATATAGAACGTGCTGCTGCGGGCGCGCGCAATCTCATCAAATTATTGTTAAAAGTATTAGTCGGAAACGCGGCAGTTGCAGCGCCCAGTCTGTCTCTCGCAATTATAATTTTCGCGGCGATGAAGTGGTGCAGCGCTTGCATTCACCAGCGTTTCGTCCCGGATTATGAGCGCGAAACTGCGGTCGGGAGAGAGAGAGTGAAAAAGAAGGAGCCGAGGCGCTGAAAAGTTTTTCCCCTAATGAATCGGATACGCAAGCGCACGGTACAGTGCCGTCTCCGTCGCTCGTGATTGAATTCTCCGCGAAAGGAATTTATACAGCGGCGCGGATTCGTCGAATTGTTCGCGGACCCAGAGACCCGGTTTGATAAAGTCGTCGCGTGGTTTGTGAGAAATTAAGCGAAAATTGTTTTGCATGTCGTTTCTGTATATGATTAAAAAGCGGAGGTTTGCGAATCACTGATGGATGACTTTTTATACGTATATATAATAATATATAATGATCATCGATATTCAGAAATATACGATTAAGCCTAAAAATGAAATATGATGCACACAATGCTACAATGATGGAAAATGAGATCGATTCTCGCTTCCTACTCTCGCACAGGGGTGGAATTAAAACTGAAAACAGCCCGAAATTTGAATCACAAAAAGCCGGCGCGCGGCGGCGGCGACGACGTCTTTGTAAAAGATCCGCGCGGCATTGCGGGAGCAAAAATCCTCCTGCCGCACGTACAAAATTGGCTGTTTCATTCGGCAAATATTAATCTTCGATCCTTTCCGCGTGGCGCGAAATTGAAAAAGGAAAGAGCGTGAGGAAGGAAGGAAGAAAGCCGATCGAAGAGTGCAAAGCGGCGCAAAAAAGCGCGCCGTCATCGCGCCTCTCAGAAAACTCTCTTTTTCTCTTTCTGCGTCTGTGTGTATAATACATATTGATTAATTTCCGGCTTTTTCTCCGCTTGCAGGAACTCATGACGAAGAGCACGGGATGCAGCACGCGTCGTCTGCTGACCGCGGTCCTCATAGCCATAATCGTCATCGTCCTCGTGATCGTCGCCGTCACGGCGATCCTGTTGATGCGCGATGGCCGCGGCGGGGGCACTGCCGGACCCAGGAGCGACGCTCTGACCGGCAATGGCATCTCGCTGGAGGAATGGCTCGACGGCTCGCTCTCCCCCAAGAGCTTCAACGGCACCTGGCTCAGCGGTAAGTTCTCTCCTCTTTTTCCTATCTCTCTCTCTGAACTTCTGCCGAACTTCTGCGAGGAGTGCCGAGAGGGGTATTATTTCGGACCTTGAGCCCCCTCAGTCACGCACCGATACTGGCTTATACTCGTTCAAAGCGCAGGGTGCGAGACTCTGGAACTCAATCCCAGGCAGTGTCAAATTTCTGCCGTCACTATGTAGATTTAAAAAAGCCATGCGTAGCATTACTTTAAATTGTAAATGTAACGTATCATAAGACTGATTGTATAAATATATGTATATTGTATTCTATCGTATTTTAAAAGTTCAACCAAAAGTATTTATGAACATTATCAGGACAAGTGAAGAAAATTGAAGAAAGATTTGAGTCATTAATATTGTGGTAACGTAACAGTAATTGAGATTGTACAATTTTGTATTTTTACAAATAAATATTTTTCTATCTATCTATATCTCTTATACGCGTCCGTTCGTGCAGGCGGACTTTGATACCACCGAGGTCGTTTTTCCAGACGTCGCATTCAGGAATTATATTCACGAATTTGACGTTTTCAAGGGGAAGAAGAGAAACAGAGTTTTCTTTTTCGTAGCGCTACGTGTGACGCGTGACTGCGCGGTGAACCTGTGGCATTGTGCTTTTATGAGATCCGGCGAGCAAATACTTTTTTTTTTACGCGTCCTGTATATATACGTATATATGGTTATATATATGCACGAGGAAACACACATTTTCAAAGGCGTCGTTTACGAGTGCGCGTACGGTTTTACAACGGGATTTATTACTAGTTTTAACCGCTGTATGTATGGGTGTACACGGCGCGCGGGTCGTGGGAGAAGGACTTCTTGGTGCGTGCACGCCGCTCTCTCTCTCTCTCTCTCTCTCTCTCTCTCTCTCTCTCTCTCTCTCTCTCTCTCTCTCTCTCTCTCTCTCTCTCTCTCTCTCTCTCTCTCTCTCTCTCTCTCTCTCTATGTCTCTTTCACCCTGTGTATAGCCGACTTCCTTACGCCGTTACGCGTTTTTTCAATCCAATTCACGATTTCTCGCGAGTTGCATAATGTTTCGCCGAGGCAAAGTTTCTTTGAAGAGCGCCTTAAATAACTTATTGTTGTGCGCTCTGACGAGGTTTTACGTTCTGCTGCATTTTCGAAAATACGCGGGCTGCCGCGGCGGTAAGTAAAAGCGCTCGAGAATGCGCGGCTCGCAAGAGTACAAACGAGGGCAAAAGTTATGGTTATTCTCGGAAGTGAACTTATGCATATTCACGTACTACGAGCGCTGCGGCGCGCGCGGAGTGTGCAGAATGATGAGATGTTTTGTTAGATTAAATAGAACGCGGCGGAGTTACGTAAGGGTAGGAGATTTCATTGGGTACTGTAATGGTCCTTTTATTATCAGTAATAATAATTTGAAGTTATTATATATGAGAAAATTTATAATACTTTTAACTATATTGTGTGAGTTTTTTTAAGTAATTTACTGCTGCTATTAACCTGCCGTACTAAGCACAGAAACCAACACTGAAAAAAATTTTAGGTTGTAGAAACCATAGTTTCGATTTGCTGTACTACTAGCACTATCTATACAGATCATTTACCCTTACAGACGGCTGAAAGTCTATTTATTTGTATAATGTAACGGCACTATTAGTCAGATGCGGAAAATGTATTTGTACCTACAGCTCTGAGAATGGTACGATTTAGTTTTGCCGCCTGTATTTGTTTGTTGCCAACGCTACAACGCGAACCCGATGTTTATATGATATAGCTTGAAGGAGTCAAAAAATCCGCCGCGTCAACCGCGTGTTCGCAATCCGCTTTTGTGTATTTCATCTGTAATCCAGTGTATTTATTAATCGAGATTATTTTAATGAAAAATATGTATGTACGTCAAATCATGACCTATTTAATGCTCCGATAAAAGAACTCTATGCATTAGGGCTCTTTCATTGTATCTTGCACGGCTCTCACAACTGTACCATACAATTACTTCACCTAAAAAATTCAGCCGAAACAAAATCAACGAAACAGTATTGTTATCACAGCCGTACTTTCAGTTCTCACAACGTAAAATTTTTTTTCAGTGAAACTGGATCTAAAATCTTTAACTGAATCTTGAAAACAAGCCATGCAATTGGTATGAGTATGCAACGCACGGCGCAATGCGGGGATCACGCATGAAACTGTCAAAAAAGGTTTCATTTCAAAAAGGTATAAATAGTTAAAAGTATTATAGATTTGCTCACATATCAAAGTCTTTTCTTAAATAAAAATTATACTTATTGCAAGTGATATTGTTCCTTTCTAAGAATTGATTATTTCAGTTTCATCAGTATGAATTCTATACTCGTTATCTATAATGTAGCAAATAGAGAAAATCATTCGTTAGAATTAAACATCACAATATTAAACTACTGACTTACATTTACGATTTCGCAGAATACATGAACCCATTGAAACACGCCCATTCGCTTAAAATTTAATCAATTTAAAAAATCTCCGATAATTCTCCCCCCTCCCGCTCCTTTTCATTATTTACTACAGAAGTCGTAAAAGTTAAGCGCCGCTCTTGTAACACCCCACTTTACACCTGCATAAACATTTCTCGCAACGTCACAGAGACGCGGGTGTACGCGTGTGCAGCGGCTGCTGCGACTCGGCCGGAAGTTTACCAAGTTTTTTACGCCTCTACCGCGCGCTACACCAGCCATCCAAATGACATCCAATGCGATAAAAAAATTTTCATTGCTCACCCGCGTCGCGCCGCGACACGAAATGAGACATTTCTCTCGCTCGCAAACAACTCTCGCAGCCAAACTTTCGTCATCATCGTCGATCCTGCCCGTTAAAATTAAAACGCGCCTTTATCATTATATTTCAAACCTACTCTCTACTCTCGGTTCGTCTGTCAGCTAACCTCGCTCGGCTTATATCAAAAGCCGTGCCCCCGGCGAGAGAGCGAGTTAATCAAACAATGCGCGGGCGCTTGTAGATTGATATAACGACTACGGGCAGAGGCCCATCTGTTTATCCATCTATCTCTATTTCCCGTGAAAAAATAAAGGACCATCGGCGCACAAAAGAACGACGAGGGGCGGGAAAAAAAAACGAGAAACCGCCCCGGAGAACGGGCTGGTGGTATAACAAAAGCAGTGCGGCCGTGTTATCGAGCCACACCCAACGCGCGCATCACGATGCGCGCAGCTAAAGTACACACAGAGCCACGCTGATTTGACGGGCTGGCCTCGCACGCGAAGATGATAATTGACGGGCGACACGACGCGAGAGCGCCACAAAACCCGCGTGGTGTTCTTTATTGACGCGCGCGTGCGAGAGGGAGAGAGAACAGCAGCAAATGCAAACAGGCAAAAGCCATGTATATATCTGCAGGTCCTTGCACGCACGTGCGAAAGCCTACGCCACCGCCGATTATATGTACCCACGCGCGTATGTGTGTGTGGATGTGCAGTGGCAGAGGTAACCGCGTGTAGGCAAATTCTCACGCATGGTCGCACGTGAACGCGGGTAGGTAAATATGCTCTTTCTCGCTCTCTCATTTGCTCTCTCTCTCTCGTCAAGTTGCGAAACCGGGAGGGTACAATCGACCTCGTAATGGCTAATTTCTCTTGGAAGATTTCCATGTGCTCGCTCTCGCTCTCTCTCTCTCTCTCTCTGTCTTTGCTCCGGATCTCGTCTTAATCACGAGCTATACCGCTGCCGCCACCCTCGTCTTTTTCTTTTGTTCACTTATTTCCATTCTACTTACTTAGTTCCGGCGGCGCGCTCGCCTTTTTCGCCCTCATTTCCCTTTTATTTACGCGCGGGAAAATGTACGGGTATATATATATGTATATATCTTTCCACGATTGCATGATTTATCGCACGGTATCTAGCGCCCGAGCGAGCGAGAGTTGAACGAGCGCTTTGTGCTCACGCGAGCGCGCGCCCATCCTTTATGAAGAGCTTATACGTGTCCTTTCATAAAAACAAAGCGGCGTAAGTGCGTACTCGAGAGCTACTTTTTGCGAGCGAAACATTTAGAGGGAAATTATATACCGAGCGCAATAATTAATCGATTAATTTCATAATTTTGTCGGCGATTTATGATGTCGGAAGCCCTTGATCAAGTATTTATTCAATTATTTTCTCGGTTAATAGCAATACTTTATTTCTACGAAAATTTTAATGTTTAAAAATTACTTTTTAGCGTTAAAAGTTAAAATAATCTGTTATGAATTACGGTTAAACGAAGCAAGTATGACTTTGTCAGCAGTGGTTTTTATATTTATTCTTATTCTAAAAATAAATAATTTAATTTGATTTTTATAATCGTGAGGTATAAAATATTATAATTTTATGGTAAATTATAGCAATACTATTTTACAGGATAATTTACTCCTATATTTAACTGGAAATAGGTTGATGTTAACTCTAGATGTGACTGAGCAAGTAGATAAACGCGAGATATGATCAGACATACCCGCTATACTCTTAAACCACTTATTTCAATATTTCCAATACGAGATAAAATTCGATTTATAAAACCTCTCAATATTAAAAGATTTAATAAAAACGTTAATAGGAAACATTGCAAACTCAATGCATAAAATCGAAAACAGGTACGCCTCTATTAAAACATAGTCATTTTCATTTCTTTACTTCATTCGCTTTTTACATATCTAATCTAAAATAGTTTTCCTATATCAACATGTTCACTGTATCAATAATGACTAAAGTAATCCACAAAGAACCCGGGCGTTCTAAACGCATATAGGTACAAAGTCAACTTGACGCGTGCAGCCGCGCACCCACCCATATGCCCATATATACCTACCTACACGTGAACTCCTCTATATAGCGCGCGCGGCAAGAGGGAAAAGACCGCGGATGAGTTTAGAAGCGGCGCGCACTGCATCTGGCATGCACACGCACATATACGCGCTTGTTTGCTCTCTCACAAAGCGCGTAGCGGCACGGGGGTGAATCAGAAATGACGATCGCGACCCCAAAGTAGGCGAATTTCGAAAGGAGCCGCGCACCGCAGAATCGCTCTATCCCCCTCAGTCTGGCGCAAATTGGCCATTGGCCGCGGGGAAAAAAATCGCGAACACGAGCCTGGACTGAGGCAATTATGGCAGTTGATGAGTGTTTCACGCCAGCACGCCGCCGCCATCTACTCCACCAAATTGAGGTAACTCAGTGCGCGGTCGTTTCCATGTATTCGCTATACTATACCGCCGATAAACCTCTGGGCTCCGCGTACAATGAATTACCAGAGGCCCGCGAGCTTCGCGCTTCGACGAATTCGCGCCCATACGCGTGCCTATACGTGTGTGTGTATCGCGATGGCGCGCGCACACTGTATGTCGCCTCGGCAAGCTCGCGTACTGGTATATAACCGACTATCGCGTTAGCGGTGTGCTGCGCCGCGCGGCGCACAGCCCTGCGTTAATTTCGATTTTCTATGATTAATGAAAATTCCGCGCGTTCGTGGCCCCCCGATAATCGCCGCGAATAGAATGTATCTCACGTCGTGTTTAACGGTTTTTGCGATCCCGCAGGTATCGTCGTTTTTTTTTTTATGCGTGGATTTTCTTTTTGTAGTATACTCGTTTTGGATTTTTTAACATCAATATAACGGGTGATTTGAATTTTATGCTCGAGATTAAATGTACCGGGTTCAATATATTTCGCTAATTATTTAAAATAGCGTTTTTGGTATATATATTTTATGTGAAAATGTCAATTCATATTATGGTTTTATGTTTTACTAGCGTTAATCAGCGCGCTACGCGCGCCACTGTTTCGTCTTTTGTTTCTCTCCTTTAGAGATTCGAGACGGATTCGATTATTCGAGATTTCGAGATCGTTCGAGGGCAAAATAGATTATCTCGAATGCTCAATTTATATAAGGGAACTGAAAAATGGAAAAATTAATATTTTTAATTTTAAATATGTATTTCATTTTATGACCAGGTGGATATTTTGAATTTGTAATTAACGCGGTTCAATGTTAAAATGTAAAAGCTACTTTTTAAAAATCGCAAATCCTGAAACGCTTTATAGGTAAAATTTTTGAAATATGCAGAATATTTATTGTATACGCATCAACATTTAAAAAAAAAATATATATTTTCTCCAAATCTACAAAAAATACACTGAATTCTTCACAAATAATATACAAAAGTTTTATGTCAATGAAAAGTAGGTCGTAATCATGTACAAACGCTTTTATTTTTCAATAAAATTATCTTTGTATAATAAACGTCGGTATCATGCTAAAACATTGTTAAAGGGCGAAGTTGGAACGTTATGAAATCGTCAATCTCGGTTGATTTGAGTTGAAAAACTATTAGTGCATGCAAACAACGACCTACTTTTGAACTTTCGCTTCTGTTAGCTTTGTATAGCTAATGCAAACTAAATATTTACTTTGTGATATGTAAAAGCGCTTTGTTCAAACAGCTGAAAATCATCGAATGTATAATCAAGCCAAAAGACCCATTTAAATGTATAATAACCGTGACATATAGTCGAGTACAAAACGCGAAGAGAATTTTGCGCTTGTTCATCATACAGATCTACTTATCAATTAGGCAAAAATAACGACGACGTTCTGAATTTACTTATATATACTCATTCCTTTATACGCGGCATTTCTCCGCTACCTGAACGCATTTCAAGCATTCTCGTTAAAAACAGTTTAGCCAATTAATTACGAATTTCTTGCTAATTTCAATAACCTCGGCCTTTCCCCAGCCGCGTACTGTTGGCCCAAGTAATTTGATGTAGGACGAGATTACGCAGTTATCGCGCTGACAGGACCACTTGGATGGTGCGCGGAAATAAGAGTATTTGTCAAAGCAAAAACTTTGCCCCGTGCGGCTCCTTGTCGCGCGCGCTCGCCACGGTGGGTGTTTCAAGTTTACGTTGATATTGCCCGTAGGAGTGAGTCTTTGACGTTAATTGGTTGCTTCCTGCAAGAAGTACAGAGAGACTGTACCTCTTTTACCCTCTAACGCTTTTCCGCCCCTCGAAACGCCGGGCTGCCGAGTGGGCGAAACTCTTCCGGCGTTGAAGAACTTTTGAAAAGCGTGTCGTTCGCCGTCGCCGCCCTTGGTGTCGTCGCGCATAATGTTCCCCTTGATTAAATTCATCTTTTTTTTCATGCCGCGCGTGGATCCCTTGGAGAAGAGAGAAAAATTGCCCGAGTTCGACATTGGGATTAAAATCCCGTTGCATATTCGGCGCGTCGCGCCCTTGCGCGGTTTCGTGCCGCTGAATCTTAAGTGTTCTTTCCTCTGTTTCTTTCCCTCTTTCCGTGTGACGGGTAAGCGAGAACAGACTCCTCGCGTAAAAAGCTCGCCGCGGCGGGAGGGAGAAATTGAATTAAGAGCTCGTCAGTCATCGAGAGCGCGATGGGTATTTAAGCGCTCAAAAAATAAACGTCGCCTATAAATATGGATGGGAGTGCGCGGCCCGATAGATTAGGCCGCGACGAGGGAGTGCGTTTTCCTCGCCGACTTATTGGGAAACTCATGAAATTTTATGAGAAGGAACCGCCGCGAGCGCGTTGTATTATTTTTTACAGAGCGTCCGCGTTCTTATTCAATTTGTTCCGCGATGCCCTGCCCTCTTTTTACGCTTGTGTAGGTATTTGAAATTTCAATGCTGGAAATGAATATTGAAGCGACAAGGAGGGACGATCATTTGTAATGAATCCGGCGCGCCGAGATTAATTTATGACGAATTCGCGCGCCGGGCAAAAGTTCAATTACAGCAGTGCCGGCTATGGCGAACTTGCTTTCGAATTTACATGGAATTGCCGTTTACGAACTATATAACCAAATATCACGCGTGGCGGCCCAACACTGTTTCAGCAGTGCGCGCGCGGCCTTAGGGCTCTGCGAGTGTTAATTTCATTCTGAGTAAAAGATAAATGCGAGAAACTATGAATACTAAAAAGAGGATTGCGCGCGCCGGCATTTTTCAGGTACCCCACACCTACTCCTTCTCCTCCCGGTAAACTTTGCCCGTGCATAAATGCAGTTCCGCGTATAATTTCCTCTCTTCCTAAATCAAGAGTTTTTTTAACTCGGAACTTCGGAGATCGCGCGGCGGCCACTCCTCAAAAGCAGGGGGAAAGCATTCTCTCCGCGAGCCGACGGGGTCGTTTTTATCGCCGAATTCTTTTTTTTTCACCCCCATTTTTAAATAAGAAAAAAAAAAGAAATTACTCAAAAGAAAGTAGATTATGTGGATTCGGAAACTGCGTTGGCGTGATGAAAACGACTTTTGAAATAGTACATTACGGTACAAGTGACGAAAGTTGAAGTTCCGCCACTGCGTGAAGTTGGCGCCCGAGGCGAAGCCGAGGGCGCCATATCATGCAGTGGCGGGCCTTGAAATTTCGTCTCGTGTACCGTATACTATTTTTCTTGATGTCCGGTGGAAAGTACGTTTGCCACTGACAATGATAACGCACCCAACGGGCTCGAGAGCTGGAGAGCATTGAGTTCGATGCCCGCCCCCGACATTTGCGGCACGAGCGCAGCGAGTGCTGCTGGTCGGGGGGGCGGGCATCGAAAACATCACGTGCATAATTTTAATAAGTGAATTTTACTGAAGATCATGTAAAATATTTTTATTTTACGTGCAATTGTTACAATTGTTACACGTACAATTATTAAACATGCGGTACTTTTGCTCCATTTGCAGCAACAAAGTCAACTACTTTATTTGTATCTGAAAAAATAAATGATCACTCAAGAAGAAATTCTCACAAAAAGTGAGACATTATTAACGAACAATCTTTTATCCATTTCACAAATTAAAGCAATATAAATCACTTGTATACCTGATGGGCCGCATTGATTCTGACAATGCATACCCCGTTAGTGACTGTCACACATAATATTTAAATCGTTAACATACCTCGAAAATGATATGTACATTCAAAAGGTTATGTGTGAGTGCCACTAACGGGACATGCATTGCTAGAATCAATGTCCATCAGGTGTACCTTGATGATCAGAAGTGATAGTTTTTGTTGTAAATATAGGTTAATGACTTTGAATATGTTGACAAAACCTCTAAAACAATCTATTAATAAAGTCTACAGTTGTCTAGTTACCAACTCAGAATCAATGGTTAAATGTCCTTCTTTCGCCATCGAAAACAATGGAAAAACCACGTACTTTCCACCAGGGCATCAAGAAAAATACCATTTTTACACACCACGGTTATACCGGGCAGTATCCACGTATATATAGCTGTGTTTATATGCGCACACCCGTAACGTAATTATTTTTTTTTTTCTCTTACCTCATATTTTTTCAGAAAACAAATGTTTTTTCTAGCCAGGCGGATTTGCACGTTAGAACCGGCGGGGAAAACAAATAACCGCGCGAGGTTATATAGCGCAAACATATACGTTGCACACTCGACGCCGCAATATGGCGCGATATCCTGTTTTTGTCGCTCGACGCGGATCGAGGACCGACGAATCTCGTTACTACTCCCGCGTACTCCGACCGCATCAAAGCGCATACGCTATACACGTTATATGTATATCCACTGTCTACTATAGTGAGAATAAACGCAATTCGCGCGCACCGTGTAAGTAATCAAACCTAAAGGTGGGATAGAAACTGGAGAGAACATCGAAGGTGTGCAAACGCGCATATCACCGGATCATCGTTATCTTTCGGATATAACGGGCCTCTAGAGACGCGCCGTCGCTCTTGGGCTGCGCGTATTTTATTTTCGCCCGCGCTGCGCGTTTATAGCCTGGGCTTCGGTTCGCGAATTCTCGGGAGCTCTCGAACGCGCGCACAGCGTCAGCGGGGACAAAATTTTTAAAGGAAAACATATCGCGAGGGAGAGAAAAAACAAACGCCTGCACGCGCACACATACACCCGCGCTTCGGTGATTTACCGTCGTTTTCCTTTGTTATTCGCGTGCGTTCGAAAAGCTTTGTGCGCAGTGCACACTCCTCCTCTCTCTTTCTCTTTCGGTGTGTTGCCTTTTTTCGCTCTCCCAGATTTCCCGTGCGTACTCTCGTTTTAGGATTTTTTTTTCATCCACCTATAACTTGGTACGGGGGCAAGCTGTGTCCTGTTCTTCGGCCCCTTTTTTGCGCGCTTCTTGCATAGTGCTTTTTACGATGGTTAAGTAAAAGGAGTGCTACTTTGTATAATATGCATCTGTTATGTGCTAGGATAGTGGATCGATAGCGGAAAATACTGTATTCTAATAAGAACAAAGCGTTTAAATGAGTAAAAAAGTGGAGAAAGCTCGTAACACAAAATGCACACACTGAAATGCGTGCTGCTGTAAGTATCTGTATCAGAGTCGTTCAACTCTGGTCATTTGAGTTCATTTTTACTGTTGCAGAAATAGGGCATGTAGGTAAAATTAGAATGAATCAGAAAAAGTACAGTGGAGTGGAAAGTTGTATGCTTTTACCGGTTATCCAGTCGATTAATTTATTAAACTACATTGTTTCAATTTAAATGTTAATTTGCTGTCAGCATGAGTTAATTACTATATACGAGTACTTAACAGTTGTCTTTTAATTGGCATTTCTACAAATTCAGTAGATTGAAATTAGCGAATGAGCAGGTGCTTAATATTGGAGCATTACGTCTCAAATATCTTTTTGGCAGTTAATTGAAATGAAATGAATTTACTGAAATATGGTAATTTGTTTCATTACTGGTTTTAGAGGTCATATGTCGAAATAATTTGAAGACATTTATAGTTAGATAGCAATAAGGAAACAAGATTTAGTATCAATAAAGAAAAACCTAATGACATTTATTAGCTAGAGTATTGCTGAGAATGTACTTTTATTTTCGACCTAGAGCTTATGTTTCTGCTGAAATTCGCACAGTCCTTTCAAGTTTATTTCAATCTTCGCTAGATTAACTCCAATGCTCCAATTCCTGCCAATTAGGATCCTTGTTACATTTTCCCACTGCTATATACGTTTATCTCTTATTGTCCCTGAACTATACTGTCCTAGAAGAGTTTTGCGTTGAAGGTGAAGTCAAGGATAATAATAGAATATTATTTTTTATTTCTACGTTTATTACATTATACATCTAATTTAAAAAATGCAATTTAAAAAATGACTAAAAAGTTTCTCCTTTACGATGCGAATGTAACATAACCATATAATTTTTTAATATATCAAATAAATATAGATTTCAATATATGTGTTTAATAAAAAATAATTTTACGCTTTTAATTAACAAACATATATCAGAGAATTTTTTTTTATTTATATATTATTTGCTGATGATACTATTCATTTTCGGGGTAAATAATTTATTTATTTATTTAACCAGATTGATTACATAAATAAACCCTATAGAGGTAAACGCATTTACCTGTACATAGGCTGGAATAACATTTTATGAAACGTTATAACATTCTCATGGACTCCCATTGTGGGATGTTTGCGTTTGGTAAATTCTTAAAAACTAACTTAAAACTAGTATCCCAATTTACAACAACATATCTATAAAATTTACAAGATTAACTACAATAAATAGTTGCCCAACATTTGTAATAAACTTCTACATAGACTTTATAAATTTCTTAATAATAAATTTCCTGATTTAAAAGCAATTGGAATTTTATTAATTAGTACTGTTATTTTATTTGAAAAATCCACCTATGTTTTTACAAAATTTTTCATAAGATATCTCAATAATAACTTACTAACTTTTTAATTGTATTAAAATTCAATAAAAAAAAAAGAGAAAATCACACCTTCGCATATCCATATTCCTTCGGATTCAACGCCGATATCATACTTACCAACGTCTAACAAGGTCCTAAATACGTGTACCCACCCCACCCCCGTCCCCCTTATCGGAAAATAGTAAGAGAAATATATTATTTTAGCAGCTGGGCGCTATAGTCACGACGTATCCATTATTCTCCCACGCGGTGTACGCCGTCGGCGGTTTATATACGTTTCATTGCAAATGGGAGCCAGTGCGCGCGCGCGCGCCTCAGTCAATTTACTCACCCTGCTCCCACTCTCTTTCCCTCTCTCTCTCTCTCTCTCTCTCTCTCTCTCTCTCTCTCACTCTCTCTCTCACTCTTTTTCGTTGGTTGTTTTGCTCGGTACGTTCGATGCGAAAAAAAGTCGGAGGGGTAACAAATAAAACATCTCGGAGTTTCACCGAAAAGCTTCAACCGAGCGATTTATCACGACGTTCAGAGAGCGCCTAGCGTGCAGTATATAACTATATTTGAGCGCCTCTCTCTCTCTCTCTCTCTCTCTCTCTCTCTCTCTCTCTCTCTCTCTCTCTCTCTCTCTCTCTCTCTCTCTCTCTCTCTCTCTCTCTCTCTCTCTCTCTCTCTCTCTCTCTCTCTCTCTCTCTCTCTCTCTCTCTCTCTCTCTCTCTCTCTCTCTCTCTCTCTCTCTCTCTCTCTCTCTCTCTCTCTCTCTCTCTCTCTCTCTCTCTCTCTCTCTCTCTCTCTATGTGTGTGTGTGTACTGTTGCGACAAAATTGACCGTGGCCTATAGTTGGATTCGATTCACGTGCAGCGTCATATATATACCTATCTAGCAGAGTCGCCTCTCTAGCTCTCTCTCTCTTTCTCTTGCCGAGTAACGCTTCCAGTGTTGGTGCAAGCATGCTATCTGAGAGCCAAAGGGCGAGAGAGAGAGAGGGGAGGGAAAAAAGCTCTTGACGAGTACAAACGACACTGGCCTTGTGTTACACGTTTCGTGACTTTATGCAGCGCATTACTACGCTCGCGCCTCTTGCCTGTATACGTACATATATACACGCGGTCGGAGAGGCATAATTAAAGGATTAACCCTGATGGGCTCGACCACGCGATTCTCCCCTCCCGTTTCCACTTCCACTCCCTCCGCCGTCGCCGCTAACTGATGAATGGCCCTACGAGCGTGCGCGCGAGCTTGCGAATCGGTATTAGAATATACGACGCGCGCGCGATCGCGATCTGCTTCGCCGACCGGTGCCCGAGCGTATACACAGCGTGATGGATTAGATAGTATTATTCGCGCAAGCGAGCGAGAGAGCGAAGGCCGAAAAGCGATATAGCTATATAAATATATATATGTAAGTGTGCATATATGCGAGAGCTATCGGATTATTTCAACGATGAGTGATACGAGTAACGCGGATCTTCATCGAGGCTTTTCGCGCATTCGAGCAAATATGTGCAATGTGCATAGAGCGCTTTGCGACTGGTATTCGCGTAATGGAATTCGTAATCAACTGGCGCGTTGGCAGTGCCAAGGTTATCAAAAATAGATAGGGGATTATGGAAGCACTCGGTCGGCTCAGCTATATTTTTGTATGTGAGCGATGCGAAGCTGCCGAGGATTCCGCATTTTGTATTGTGAAATCGATGTGGTGTGTGTGTGTGTGTGTGTGTGTGTGTGTGTGTGTGTGTGTGTGTGTAAAATAGAATGTCAAGAAGATCATAATTAAATTTCATTTCATTGAAATGTGAAGAAATTTTGTTTAATATAATACCACTGGCATTTATATTATAATGATAAGTATTACACATAAATTATTATTTACATAACAAAATTTATCTATACGCATTTTTCAGTTGTAAAAAGAATATAATAAAGAAAAAAATTGTCTCTGCTTCTTTAGAAATTCTATCAATAGCCGAGTTTTAAAAAAAAGATAGCTTTTAAAAGCGCGCACTGATCTATTTCATCAGAATTGTGATTATCGATGGGTTTTACGTGAGAGCCGAAGCTCCGAAGAGGATTAACTAAAATATATATATCTTCTGTCACGTTCATCAGATCGCATTAAATCAATGTATGTCAGAGATACTCTTCTGCAGACTTTATTAAAAAAAGCCTGACTCTAAAAGTTTGGAAGATTTATTTAAAACAGCCATCAATGTAAATCCTCTTTCAAATTGTAATATAAAATATATAAGCCAATTATTTAAACGCTCCAGAAATATTATTCAAAAACTAAAAAAATATTTTCACAGCTCGTAATAATTATTCTACAAGCATGGACGGACGACTTGAGACCGGAAACACTTTGAATCACGACAGGCAATGACCGCTTGTATCTTGATTTCAATAAAAATAAAGCTTATCCTACTGGACACGAGTATCCGTTTCTCGCGCGGCGAAAAGCTTTCTCCTTCTACAAACAGTCGGATGTACGCGCTAAAACCGTGCCGCCGAGCCCGCAGGATAGGGATCTCTCTCACTCTCTCGCGTACGTTTCTCAAGCCCGAAAAAAAACATTCGAGGGGTTCGTTAATCCCAAAAAATACTGCTAAAAGCATTATTAGCTCCCGAGACGCGGCTAAAATGGTTCTTAACACAGGCACGAGAGTGAGATAGAGAGAGAGAGAGAGAGAGAGAGAGGAATCGGCTGCCAGACGTGTTTCAGTCGCCGCGTGAAGCGAAAATACGAGAACATGACGTGCCAGTAAGAGGCTCCCGCATCGTGTGAGAGAGAAGTAGAGCGACTATACCTCTCGAGTAAGACGAGATCCAGCCAAAATCCGCAGGAGAGATGTGTGCGAAGGAGTATAGCGCACGCGGGAGAGAAAAAAAAAACGCGCTTGTCGCACCACTCAGCAGCTCTGCCTCTTGCTCGCTCGCGGATTTAACGAGTTCGCACGCGTTCGCACCTCTCGCACGCGCGTCCCTCCTTTGGGAAATTCAGGGAATCCGTCGAGTACCGAGTGAGAAGATACCTCTCGTGCAGTTTCTCTTCCTTTCTCTCGGTTCGCTTCATCAACGAGATCGACCTGCAGCGGCAGCAGCTCTCGCGACGCCACGCAGCTCCTTAAACGAGGAGAGAGAGAGAGGGGAGCCGCAAACTACCTGTTTATTGACCCTACGCAGCGTCCATGGTAATTCGCCTTCGATGCTGGTCGTCGTCGTCGTCGTCGTCGTCGGTTCGACTAATACGCGCGCGATGCTCACTAACCTCGTAAAAAGCCAGACGTTCATGCTTTTACAGCCGTTACGACTGCAGCCCTGCGCGCACAGTGGAGGGGGGTGAATCGCCCTTGTGCTATCTTAATGGACTGCGGGCGCGACGTTCGTGTTTTGCAAAATTACCTCCGCGATTTTTTTTTATTGCGCATCGAGAGAGAGAGAGAGAGAGAGAGAGAGAGAGCGCAAGCTTTCATGGCTGTCGTATAAACTGCGTGACGTTTTATTTTTCACTGGCGTGCCGCGGGTGTATGAGTCCCGACGGGGAATGCAAAATGTAATGTCTGATAGCTTTTGTCGATTGTGGTCGCGGAGATGTAGGAGCTTTTTTAACGTTACACGGAGAGAAAGAAATTAGTAAAAATTACCAAACTGTCAAGTAACCCTGAGGCAGACTTGTAAATCCAAAATTTTTACCGAACTTTTTAGCAATTTTTACAAAAAGATTTGTAAAATTTACAAAAAGTTTAGTAAAAATTGCCAAAAAGTTTAGTAAAAATTTTGGATTTACAAGTCTGTCTCAGGGTTACTTGACAGTTTGGTAATTTTTACTGAAAGTTTGGTCATTTTTACTGATTTCTTTCTCTCTGTGTAATGTTATATGATTTCAAACGCGTAGAGGTGGTTGAATTATTTTGGATAATGACGTTTGAAATAATTGCAGTTTATAATTGATTGGATGGAACGCTTCTGTACGGTACGGTAAGTGGATTCTCAAAGTCGAACGTTATTGACGTGTACATCATCCTTTAGACCGCGCTGCGCTTTAGAGCGCCGTGTATCCTCATGGTCGACTAGAGTGTACACATGTACACGTGTTTGCACCTTACTTTCACTTTCTGGCCTTCCACTCTGTTTATATATATATACACGCGCTTCGTCATCATCTTGTTGGCAGTAACTTTATTGTGGCTGTAATGAGTGAAAACAGAAATACATTTAAAAAAAAGCAGAAAATAAACTTCTCTTCTTGCTAACTTTCACTTTCGCTGAGCAAACACTTGTGACAGATGCAGAATATTCTTCTTCATTACTTTGCGTGAACAAACAACCGGGTTTTAATTAAGGACAATTATTGCAAATCATTATACTTTTAGTGGTAGATTCAGCTCCATTAATTAATGAATTATTGCTTTAATTTTTATTGATATAAAATAACACATGTTTATTATAAATAAATTACTTAAACTTACTATACAAACATATTACTAAATAAATATATAATATATTTTTTTATATCTATATTAAAAAATTTTTGAAAATACATAAATGTCATACTATTTTTTACAATATCCAGAATGACTTACAATAACATAAACACATAAATTTTTCCTTAACATGTTTTTCTTTCTAAGAATTATGACAACACTTTAACCCCTTTTTAGCACTCTCCATTATAAAACTGTAAAGAGAAGATTCACTGAAAGGCCGTCGTACGGGCACTTGATTTATAACGTCAGTTAAATGAAACCAAGTCCAACAAATATCAAACCACTTACAAACAGAACGTCGCAGCATTACATCACGTAGATTTAGTTTAAATAAAGAAAAATATTTTTGTATTGAGAATCGCTGGAACATGTTTTCATTTTCTTTTAATATTATAATATTATTATGCGATTTATAGATACAAAGGTTATTCTATGTTTTCCATTCGCTATGTCTCAAATATTTTGATTAGATGATTGATAGCTGGTGTGATTTTAGGATTAACGAAATAACACCTGAACACGAGCCTCCCGTATTATCTAAGAGTGGCACATTTATGGTCGGCTAATTATAGGCTCTATTTATGCGCGCATTCACAGTGTTCAATCGTAATAACCGGGGCTCAACATCAGCTGGCGAATAGATACACTAGGTTGTAATGCATTTAATCCGCAATATTTTCATCTCATTATGATTGCATCAACAAAGGGCCACCTGATGTACCGACAACAATGATTGAATCACTATACACATCCCTCTACAAATCCCTCCGTGTAAAAGCATCCATATTATTTAATTTTCTCATTATTAGTAAAATAGTAATTACGTTCGATACTGCTTCTCCCTCGAAATGAAAATTCAAATCGTCCCTCTGAAACATTGAATCACAGCAATGTTTCTCAACTGCGTTATCTAACGCATCAAAGTCTATACCCATAATAAACAATAAATTCACCGTATCACAAAATGCGTACTGAAAGCCTGTCACGGTGATTTGCAAACTGTGTGTATCAAAGTTAACGCCCACCGCCACACATAAATCTACACGCTGTGTACAGTAAATCGCGTACATACGGGATCATTGCCGTCAGTCGAAAAGACGCGATACATTTCTTGCTTATCGGTAGCGCGCACTATACACACGCGCAATCATCGTATACATATACGCGCTCGAATCACGCGCAAATCGCTCTATCATTATCGCCGATTTGGTCGTCAGAGAAAATTGACGAGAGAGAGAGAGAGAGAGAGAGAGAGAGAGAGAGAGAGAGAGAGAGAGAGAGAGAGAGAGAGAGAGAGAGAGAAGCAACAACAGCAGCAGCTTCCGATTTCGCGCGCGGGCTGTATACATACACTCAACCGGTGTAACGCGCGAAATTTAATCGAAATCAGATTTGCCTCGCGCAAGCGTTGACCTACAGAGTCGCGCTCGGATCATAAAAGTGCAGGCGTGCGTGCACCGTATTAAATGTCTGATTGGTCGCCACGTATAAGCCCTGTCTCTCTCTCTGTATAATGCCGCACGGCCGCGCGCACTCGATTTACGCCGAGCGGGCGGGTACACACGCAGTATACTGTTACTACTACGGGCGCGGGCGAGATAGGCGTGTGCACTGTGCCCGCGCGCAGCACTGCCTGCAGATGCGCAGCGCACTGCAGCAGCAGCAGCAGCAGCAGCAGCACCGGGGTTATGTAACGTGTTAATATCCGGATAACCCGAAACGCGCATAAACGAGGGGGGTAGGCGGAATGACGACGACGAGGAGGAGGAGGAGGAGGAGGACGAGGACGCTTATACCCGTCATGCATTGATGTTTCGCTATTTGCATGGAAATTCAGTGTCGCGTGCGGCTGCTGATTTCACGCTTCGACAGTGACAGCAGCGGCAGCAGCATCGGGGGATATAGAGCGAGAGAGAGAGAGAGAGAGAGAGAGAGAGAGAGAGAGAGAGAGAGAGAGAGAGAGAGAGAGAGAGAGAGAGAGAGGAAGAGAGGTGAGCGCACAGGTGAGAGCTCGATATAGAGAGCGAGAGGAACGGCACAAATGTATCGCAAAGCGCGGGTTATTCGCGTTTGACTTTCGCCTCGGGGCCAGCTGTACGAGATGCCGTTGCTTTCGGGTTTGTGGCGTATGTCAAAGGTGAATGCGTTGGAAAGCATATACCTAATGTAGCTGAAGCTTTGTGTGCGTTAATTGTACATGTAGGGTGGCGGAAGTGCGCTCGTCGATTATTATTTCATCAGTACTGAATGGACGTTTAGGCGTCGGCGAGCGAGAAAAATGATCAATTTTTTTGCAGCTATATACTTATATACGCGGAGCAATCATCCTTCCCTTCTGGCTTTCTGTTACAGGCGATGAGATATTCTACGAGGACGAGAGCGGCAACTTGATGATCTTCAACGTCACGGCGAGGAAGAGCCGCAGCGTTCTCAATATAACGAATTCCGTGAGTAATCATATTTTCTTATTAATGACGCCGAGATGTATTACGAGACAGCTGATGACGCGCGGATGTCGGGACGTTAGATTGGCTGTATTTATCAAACGGCGACTTTGATATTAAATAACGACGGTCTGAGATACATTTGTCATGTAAACGTCGATGTTTGCTTGCTTGTTTGTTTGAAAACAGCGATGAAATTTCTAACCAATGTAATAATAATGTACTATGAGTTTTTAATTTACTTAATATCAAAGTATCTTTCTTGTAACTTTACTTAGATTTTGAACATCCTCTTCTTTTTCTAGGAGTAAAGAGAAATATACAGTTAAGTTTGAAAGAAAAATGGGAGTTAGTTTCAACCTAATGGAGATTTTTAAGCTGATGGATATAAACGCAAAAACTGTTACAGAAAGTTACCAACTCATAATACTTGATAATGAGATTAAGTTTACTAATTGAATTATGAAAGATTTTCGTCAATACCTACTCTCTAAAATTAAATTAGTAAAAAGTTTGACACTGATATAAATAATCAGTAAAAAAAGCAGTACAAAGAAATATAATTTTCATTGCTAAATAATGAGTTTCAGCTACTTAAACAGTAAATTGTTTTCACTGACTTATGTCTGTGCCCCACTTGCTACTGTTTCATTTTTAGAGATTAATTATTGTGGCAAAAATAATAGTTTACTCAGGTTAATATTTTTTTCATGTTTTTGAAAATAAGAACTAGTTTAGAGAATAATTATATACCAATTTTTTTAATGAGGTAGTAATTCTGTCTGATAAAGCTACCACAAACTGTAAAAACCCCAAAAAATTATCATACTTTACAGTAAATTTTACAGTACTTATAGTAAATTTTCCTATTTTTCTAGCAAAATTTCTTATAAAGTGTGGTAGTCTTTTGAGTTTTTACAGTTTGTGATGACTTTCCCAGAAAGTATAGTAATTTTTACTGAACTTCTTTCTCTGTGTATTTACCTTTAATACATACTCGGATACCGGTTCTTCTTCGAAATCATAATTAATTATCCAATGTTTAAATAATTATCGCCGTTTTTGAGAGCTTATCTTTTCTAATATCAAAAAATTACTTTTAATATAAAAACTTCTTTTCAAACCATAATTATTTAGACTAGAAAAATCTAAATAATTACAAACAAAATAAAAAGAAAGAATGAAACCAGAAAAAATATGCATTTATCTGCATTTTCCAGAATTCAAAAATATCAATTCATGTCAAATTTGCAATAGTTTAAAGTTAAGCAAAGAAAATAAACTGATCAATTGTGAAGATCTGCTACCCTTTTTCGTGCATATATTTGTTCATTTTCGTTGCTTAACTTTAATTATTCTTTTTAAGGATAATTCACTTTATTATATATTACACTTTTTCTATACGGTATCAATAGTTACAGTCTAAAATGCCATGAACATCGAGTACTGGGCAACTTGCCATCAGTAGTATTTACAGTATCTATCAAATTAAACTAAAGGTTAATGCAAATATTGAAAATTAAATACACCTTTCAAATTATCCAATATAATTATTATTATTTCGAAAATTTAATATTTACATCGTGGATTTTGTCAGGAATAAGGTATCCCTTTTACTGTATAATTTGTGTGAAAAAGAAAGTAACAAATCAGTATTTTCAAAGTATGTAAATTATCTAAAAACACAGTGTAAGACATATATTTGCATGCGCTAGTTTTGAATGCCCGCTTCTGCAAACAGTAATTTACAGTTGTAGTAGCATCAATTATCGTGTACTTACTGGCACTTTGTTGTCTCTTCGTGTTAAGCAAATTCTCAATCCTAGGAATCCTACCCAATTCGCGAAAACACCTTAATTTGATGCATTTAGTTAAATAAATAACAATGATAAAACTATTTTTTTATCGATTTGCTGCACACGACATCTACTTATTATTATCTAACGCAAAGTTCCTTGTCACCCGAGCTCGTTATAATCAGCGTTATTTATCATCCCTGGTGATACTTTCGCCGCCGTTCTCCCAATCGTCTCTACATTTCAGGGTAATCTATATCGGCATGTTTACTCCGAGATTCTAAATCATCTCCTCCAATCGATACATCGAGCCGCCGACGAGCAAATACGCGTGTATCACATCATCGCGCGCAGGGAGAGCGCAACGAGACTCCACTGCACACACACTCTCTCACTGCGTGCCTATGCACACATACATTCCAGCTACTTTTGACAATGATCGCAAGCGTCGCGCCTGCGAGACTAACCCCAAAGGCTCGTTATCCCTGAGTGGTTTAAATTATACGACCTATTGATTCTGGAGTTTCTGCTAGCGCTTCTCTCTCTCTCTCTCTCTCTGCCGTGCCGCCGTCAAAGGCCCGCATTTCAGCTGATACTGTGGGGTGCGGTAGTGAAGAGGAAAAAACTCGACTGCGCGGCGCGCGTTATGCTAGTCTCATTACAACCGTATCATAATCGCTTAATTCCTCGAAATCAAATGCAAATTCCGACTGAGATTATCGAGGCATACGGCAGTTCTGCGAGTTCGTGTCATATGCATAAGTACATTCTGCTCACGCATACCGATAATTTTAGAAGGTATATCTATAGGGGCATTGACGAGAGAACAGATGTTTTGGCTCCGCGTTTTCTTTCATAATAACGCAGCAGGCAAAGATCATTTTATAAGAAGAGTGTGTGTCACAAGATTGTCAGTAATGCGGTACACAATATTTCAAAGAAAACTCGAGGTTTTTCATAATTTCTGCTTCCTCCTAGAGGAAGCTTTTTTTATTTTCATTCCTTTTTTTATTTGCAAAATGACGATACTGATTTTGTAACCGAATTCTGCAACGAAAAAATAACAGTATATATATCGATACGTGTATTTTGGCTTATCTTTCTTTCTCCATAGAGAATAAAAACAGTTTACGGGCTAACTTTGAATTGATAAGGCTTTGCCAAAAAGTAGTATTTATTTCTTTTGAAAAATACAAATAAGCTTGAGTTTTCTAGTTTCATGTTCTTTTTGAAAAGTTTTATAGAACTTTTCTAGCCATAATCATTTACGTTTAAAGTAGAAAATATTTTCAAAGAATTCCTTTCGAATCCCAAACTAGATAGAACAGAACTTTTCAATAACGTTAGTCTGTAACACAACGACTTTTTTCACAATATTTGTTTATCCATACATTTATCCGAAAACTTGAACCGGTTGTGTGATTCACCTAAATAAGACTCTCCTTCTTATTACGTAACGGCAAAACAAAATTATATTCACCTAAAGAAAAATCAACAGTACATATAAGAAGGAAATAAATTCAACATTTACGATGTTTACGTTTTGCCCACCGCACGTAAATTACCAGCGTACTTACAAACAATTTGTATTCATTACCCCATCCCCTCGTATCAATAAAACCGAATGACGCAGCAACATCCGCACGGCATTACAATTCAAATCGGAAACCGCTCCCTATAAACGACAATACCTCGTTCTCGCACAATGCGCGACACGGGAATTTCATCGGCGACTTTTTTTTTCACCCTGCGAGCGCATTTGTGTATATATAATACGGCCATGAAACCCCACGCGCGCGTTCGCGAACACTTGGTGTCTATAATCCCAGCGGATCGCACCCCGTATAAATCTGCCGCTGGCCTTTATTTACCCGGCCGTGTTCTTCCCCTTCCTGCCTTAATCTATCTGCGTTAACCGCCGCGAAGTTGCCTCTTCGCTTCCTATACACATATATACGCGCACACACAGATGGTTTTCCGCCTGATGGAGTATAGTGATCCCCGCGCGTGCATGGAAAACCTTTCACGCGCTCACTTGCGTGGCAACTGCTGTATACATATACTCGCATGTGTTTGTGTGTGTGTGTGTGTGTGTTGCACTCATCCCGCCGGAGCATTAAACTTTCACGCGGCCAACTACTTTCCTACACCTGCGCGGCTTCGAGCGCGTGCGAAGGAGCATTTAATTTTTATGAGCAGACACGCGAGTGGTATAAGAGAGAAATAGAAGAGCTTGACTGGCGATGACGCGACCACGAGTATACGGCAAATCGCGGCAGCTCCTGAAATATGTAGAACGCTTCTGCGATTCCGAGAAAGGGCGTCCCTATATACGTATATCGACCTCGCAGTTTGACACTTTTTCACGCTGTATCTGTCTGTCTAACGTATGTGATGGCTTCTCTGTTCGCAGGCGCTGGTGGCGAGCTTCGATCATCAGTTCTCGGCGGACCGCAAGTACCTGCTGCTGGCTTTCAATTACCAGAGGGTGAGTACCGAAGCTCAGCGAGAGAGAGAGATATAGAGCTCTGTTATTACGGTATTTATGACGGTATTACGTTTAGTGGGTGTTGCGATAAGCTCGCCCGGCCGGCCGCCGGCTGGCTTGCTGTGGCTTCGAAAAACGGTCGTGATTAAGGTATTTTCATCTTCGTTATTGGCCATTATGGGCTTAACGCTCGTATAATGAAATTTCGAGGCTCTCTCCGCGCGCGGCCGGCACGCGTGTACAGCAACACGCCTGTGCGAGTTTTCCGAGTGCATTAAAAAAGTAAATGATAACCTGCAGCGGCAGATGCTACCCACGGCGGGATGTTAAATTCAGAATTATTGCGAGTTTTGAGGAGACGCGTTGTGTGACTTTTAACGAAGGCAATATACTTGTAAATAAATCTGCCGGCGCGCGCTGAGAGGCAGACATTCTTGCGGTGCACGCAGGATTTATGGGCCGCCGGGGAGGAAGCTTACATAATCTATGCATTATTAAGAGAGTGGAAAAGATAAATTTGAAAAGCGAACGTCTTCTTTCAAGGAGGCATAAACGTCACTCTCGCGGTGAATACTGCGGATATTACCCGCGCGCTTGTTGAGTTGGAAATGGACACTTTCGGCAAGACTTTGCTAACTTGATGTGGTATATAAACGATCATAAACTGCTCATTTATTATTCATTAATATGGGCGCGATCATTGTATGCTGTTAAATAAAAATAAGAAGCATGAAAAACGAAGAACAATTTTTAAAAATACATTAAGCGTCTTTTATATAGGGACAAAAATATTAATCCTTAACGAGACGATAAGCGTCCTATTTTGTCGGCATTAAATTTTTCAATGCGCTCGCGAGACGGAGGCTTTCAAAATGTGACGATAATTCCCTTGATGAAGAACGGTTAAAAGGTCGTCGTCGTCGCGGGTAGCCGTCGTCGCGGGATCAGCTTTTGAAGCGCTCTGCAAAGGTCTGTATGTATAGGATGCCGGTCTCAGGGCACCGGCCCAACAGCAGCAGTTGTCAAGACGACAGACGCTGCGCGCCAGAGACGTATGAGCTTGTAACGACGTTACGAGCTTATAAAGAGCTTCGATCCACCTAGTTTCTGCTGCCTCACTGTGTGATCTCTCAGAAATTGACCGCACTGTCATGTCTGGATTAATCTCGTCGGTAATTACGGACGCTCTCGCGCTAATGGCAGCTGCGGGTCTGGCTTGTTATCTGAAAATTTTCAAATTTTTTATAAAATTGGATTTTATATTATATTATAGAATAGAATTGACGGGAAATTAATAATAGATTAGATTTTAAAAAGTTAAAGTTATATTGAATAATGCGTTTTTAAAATTTACATTGCGTCACGTGAACTGAGCATTAACGAAATAAATTGTATGTGTATAAGGAATAAATAATTAATCTTGTTTTAACCAAGTAAACATTTGATTATACCTTAGTATTTGGCTAAATATTTATGGATGGTAATTAGCTTCTATTTGCTTAAATGATTGCCTACAGCTATGATGACGGCAGTTGGTTGATGCAGAAGCGATGCAATAAATAAGTAATGACTGCGTCAAGCTAATAGGTAAACTCATTTATAATTGGCTCTTTTATGTGATCTATATAGTAATTACTTTCAATACATGGATAATAATCTTCACCATGAAATTTTAGTATTACGACATATATATTAGTGTATGAATTCTATAGACTATTAAGCTATGAAATTTATTTAACATCTTCAAAACACTTTATTTAACCTGCATTCAGGAAAATAACGAAAAATAGAAAAAGAAGACGATACGAAATCAGTAAAAATGTAAAATTTTGTATTGGTCATAATACCACACGATTCATAAAAATCGAAATACCAATTTATGAATAACCGTTATAGCTTGGAGTGCCAATATAATGTTTATAGGAGCACGCAGTATACTATACCGTCCCGGTATTTCAATACATCTGATAATATTTTTAAAATATGATATTGTACAACAATACCGAATGAAAATCTGCCCTAAGCAAAATTATAATACTTGATATGAAAAATTGCTGCAAATAATTAAAAATAAATAAAACTTGCTTATAGATCAAAAATTGAATAATGCTTAGTCTTCTTTAACGAGCTACTAACGCTTTTACAGTTTCAAATTGAACGATTCAGTTATTAAATCTATTATGTGAATGATAACGGTTATATTGATTCCCTAGTGTTACAAAAGGGCAACCCGTTTTTGTTGGAAGTTTTTCTCGCTTTTATAGCGGTTTAATGCTGAAAACTGTTTTTCCGTGAAGCCATCTGCGTAGCTTTTTCCGGAACGCAAAAGTTAGTGTCTGCGTAATGTAACACAGCACAGAGCATTAAGCACACAAAAGGAAGTGTTAAATTTAATTACTTATGCAACTCATTGGCGAAACTCCGTACTTATATTAAAGACTTTTCTATTAAAAACTATACGTATTTCCTTTTTTTAATTCTAATGAAAATTGAAACCTCGTGCAGAGTGTAGAATATTTAAAACGGGTCTGAAGTTTGCAACGTTGGAGTGCAACGAAATAAAAATAAATTGATTTTACTTCAAAGTTATATTGATTAATTTTGGTTTCGCCTGAAGATTTAGTATTTTATAGTATAAAATAACTTAATGAAAAAGGTTTAGATAAAAATGTTTACTGTCTAGTAATTTTAATTAATTGTAAAAAATTATTTTGTTGCATTTCAACGATGCAAACTTCAAACCCATTATTTAAAACTAAAAAATAATGTATGAAAATTGTCATTTTGATTATTAATTTCGAGACTACTTCGGAGCTTTCTCATCAGAAACGAAATTAAAAAGAAAAGTGTACCATTTGTATATTCGAATTTTCGAATACACTAATATTAAAAATAAATCAACATTCCAATACACAGATTGTCTTGTATGAATGTAAGAAAGAATGAAAATTGATCTTGTCAATCTAAAAATGTGGAAGGGTTCATATTAGACAAGACGAATGCATGGGAACTATCAAAAGTGGACCTTATATTTATATTGGCGTTATACAAATTCATTATTATGTATGAAACATGTGAGAGAAAAAAATGAACATAGTTTAGACGAATGTGCCAGAAATGGTAACGCTTTTTTTATGATTGTCATAAATTTACTCAACTTTCTCCAATTCCGTTTTATTTTTCTTGTATAATATACTAATTCAATTTATCTCCATTAATGTCACATGTTTTATGTCTAGTGACATATTTTATTTAACTATAGCCGCATGAATTGCACGTTTTTCGAATTTACTTTTTAAGTACAATATACACACAGACTATGTGCATATTTTTATTTCTATAAACTTTTTGTACAATTAAAAGATACAAAAATTATATTTTTTTAAGTAGGAGAATGCGTAAACTCATCTATTTGTTATTGTTTTGGTGTTTTAGCTAATAAAATAAGATAGCTGAACCTTAATATCGTTAGAATACTGTCTAATGCTATTCTGCAATTCAATTTGATTTAGAAATGTGCTTTTAGTAACATACCGTAATAAAAGTAGCTTGAATTACAACAGCAATGTAATTTGTTTCAGCACATTAGTTCGATCCAATCCTAGACCGTTATGTCGGCGATGAAACTTGAACCAACATAATCGTAGTTTTGGCTGTGTTATATTGGAATTCCAAAAATGTTAGTGACATAAATACATTGCAAGTTTAATTAGTTACATATTCATAATTTTAAAAAAAATTTATAAAAAAAAGTAAAGGGTATTAAGTAAAAAAGCTTCACAAATACTGTAATTCCTGTAATTCTTGATAATTGTACAAAGTTTTGTTCCACTTTTCAAAATTAATTTTACGAAAAATTTAATATTGAGGATCATTATATATAAAATAATTAAAGAGCTCTTTTTATATCATATTAAAATAAACATTAAAACATTTTTATTAAAATTATATAAAAATAATTATTTAAAATATGCATATAACATAAAAATATAAACAATGGTATACAGTAATATTTGTTTGTTTTCCAAGTAAACAATAAAACGAATGACTACAAAACTCAAATCCCACTGCAAAAATAGTTTTATCGCCAGTATTGCACACAGGTTCGTATTTTCCATCTCATAATATTTTCTCAAAATTTCGGCAGTACCAGTTTTTTTAATTTTTACTATCGTTCTATTTCCCGCTCATACTCACGCGAAAAAGTTTGAGAGCCAAAAGTTAAAAACATGCAAAATGGCATGCACCTTGTGCGTGCACCTCAGTAGTACAACACGCTTAGAAGTGCGCGAAAACTTTTGAAATATTTCTTATCACGTAACGCAGCTCGCAGTGGCTCATGCGCGCGCATCACGTTTCACGCACACACACACACACACACATACACACACACACACATACACACACACACAGACACACACGTACGCACGCACGCACGCACACACAGGAGTCGGTAATTTGTGCACGATGGCTTTGCTATTGTAATGAAGGCTGCTCGCGCGTAATCTCCACTTAATCTACGAGTATCGTGCCAGTTAATAAAGTGCTACCGTTGCCCAAAACCGGCGCTCGCTGTTATTGCTACCCATATAATCTTGACCGGATTATTTATATCGGATACATCTAGACAACTCATGCAAATGCGCGCCACATGGGAACTCTTGGGAAAATAAAACACGCGCGCGCGGCGATATTACAGATCTGCAATGTAAATGCGCCAATGTTTGTCTATATTTATATACCGTTTCACGTGGCCGTATACCTTTATGAGTTTCGAAAGTTCGATCACGTAGCGCCCGACGAAGCATCGCCCCGATGCTGATTAACGTTCCGCGCGCACGCTGGACTATTCCCTCGAAACTCGGTAGTTTGTGTTTTGTTACGACTAAACTACGAGTCGTAAAGGCTTATCTGAAATTCTTATAATAATATTGAAAAGTCGCGCGTTATGGACTGTCATTAGGCGAAAGGTATTTGGGGCTCGATACTTCGTGCGAACATACTTCTCGTAAATTTCGACATAGCTTATTTAACGATCGTCATTAATATCGAATTCAAGATAACCTCCATTAAATGCACATTAGGTTTTTACGCGTCAAGTTATTAAGGCCAACTTTTTAAAAACGTACTCTCGCCACTGTTGAGAGTCTCAGTCTAATTTTGTTTACTTTATTCTGTTTGATAATATTACATTTTTTATTACGGTTTTTACGATGTTCAGTATGGCAGCATGCAACTTTGCATGCACAAAGTGCTGCACGTGATTGTTCCACAACTCGCGCGCGCATGCAACCTTTTATAATAAAGAATACAACGAGCAATAAATTAAATATATTGCTAATGAAAACGTTGTTGAGGGGCCATTTGTCGCAATAGTTGATGATTAATTGGGCACTTATTCTCCATGATTAAATATCTTTACTATATGCAATAACGTATAATAATTTAACATTTCAATTTCACTTTTTCATTTGATGAAGATTCCGTCGCAACGGGACATTTTATCCCTACCTATGCGACTTTTAATTACCGTATATATATGCGATTTATTCCTAAGTACCTGCATTAGTGCGCCCCCACGTGTTTCATTATAAACTCATACACATGGCCCAAAGCCATTATTAAATTCGGCTTCTATCCCGGGGCTTTTCCGCGATTTATGGCGCGCGCATATACTATATATAAAACGCCGTGAGCAAACAGCACCCCCCTCGATCGCCTCTGAAAATAAAAGGAAAAGAAAAATTTTCCGATCATGCAAATCCTGTACGCGCACAGTGCGAATATGGCGCGAGCTGTGGCTGGGCTCGTACCGGCTGCCGACGCCTAATCTTCTAATGGAGCAAATCAGAATTTCGGCCGTGTTCCACCGCTACTGCCACACACATACATACACGCACGTGTACGCACAGAGGCGCGTATAGGGCGAGAGAGCGCATCATCATCGCCGTCGCACACACCACTAGCTCCGTGTTCAGCTCTCTCGAGTGTAGCGGCGGCGGCGATGGCAGTGTCCACAGGACCGTGTGTGCCGTTAGCCCGGTAAGCGGCCGCATTGGAGCACCACTTGAAACTCGTAAACCAGCGGCCCAGCGTGAACTCCATCAATTTCCATGCAGCGCGCGTGTGAGAGAGAGAGAGAGGGAGGTAGAGAGGGTTGCCCGCGCGTTGCCGATTGATTGTGCGACATTCCGTAATTTGGCCTTCACATGATTGACTCGAATTTTTGCCAATTTCAATCCTCACTTTTGTATGTGGGTGTGTGCGTGCGTGTGTTAACCGTGAGCGTTTTGTCGAATACTCACTCGCCTGATTTTTCATTTTTTCTGGCCCCCGCTGCGTGCGCGTTGATTTGCACAGAAATTCGCAAAAAATTGCTAATTTCGCTGTTTTTTTTGCTTTCACAAAGAGAAAGCTTGGTAACGGTGAAATTTTTCGACCTCGAGATTTCGATGATTTTCGATATTTCTGAGCTCCCTGAGTCGAAATATGCGTTTTCTAGAAAATGTCTGTGTGTATGTGTGTGTGTGTGTGTGTGTGTGTGTGTGTGTGTGTGTGTGTGTGTGTGTGTGCGTGTGTGTGCGTGTGTGTGTGTGTATGTGTGTGTGTGTGTGTATTGTGTGTGCGCCCGCGTGTGCGTGCGTGTGTGTGTGTGTGTGTATGTGTGTGTGTGTGTTATAAATTTGTCCGCTGCATAAATCGAAACTGGCCAGAGATATCAAGTTTATCTTTGGCAGGTATATAAAGCTTATTTTAAGGTTGTGCAAGTTCAATTATATAGTTGATTGGGTAATATTAAATATTTAAAAAATCAAAAAGAAAAATATGGAAAAATCGAAATTTTTTTTTCGGTGCCGGGTTTGGATATCGGTCGAAAGTAGGCCCATTTTCTGGAAGGTCTTGAAATTTCATATCTACCCATATTTTTGTCGGTCTGACCGGATATTATTAAGTCGGTTAAAAAAATAAAGAAAAATATGGAAAAATCGAAAATAATTTTGTTACTTTGAAGCGGGGGGGGGGGGGTGGATATCGGTCGGAAGTAGGCCCATTTTCTAAAAGGTCTTGAAATTTTCTATCAACCCATATTTTTTTCGGCCCGATCGGATATTATTAAGTCGATTAAAAAACATAAAGAATAATAAACGTGATCAGATTATGTACTAAATCTGCATTACCTGCTCTCTGGTTTAATGATTCTCGACTCGTACGACTCGTATTATCATGAATTTTTTGCACTTTTTAAGTAATGCACTATTTTAGATTTTGTTTTTAATAAAAATAGAAAATAATCGTGATGAAAATTTGATTATTGACACATCTTATTTGAATGGATTCGCTTCGCTCGGGCGCAAACGTTCAAACGAGGATATTATGATTCTCACCCTAGATTGAGCTCGTTCCAAATTTCTTCGGTCTCCTAATTTTTTATAATGCGGCGTTGTGCTCTCCTTTTATCGCTCGACAATACGTCAGCATGATAGAGTTGACGAGAGTCAGTTCAGGCTCTTCGTCAACGTCGACGTCCAACTCATCAACCTCGTCCAACTTCTGAGCTAGATTTTTATCGAGCTTCCATGTGAAGGGATATTCTAATGATTTTCTGTGTTGACTCATTTTCGGGTGATGTATCCAAAATGTACAGGTCCGATCTGGTGCTAAATATTTTAACAAGATATACTTATATTTTAATTCTTAATGTAGTTCCCCAATACTCGTGAAAATGGGACTAAGACACCGAGAAATTTTATTACAATCTTTAATAAACAAAGAATTTTTTACAAGTTTTTTGAATGTAGGTTGCTGACCTAATTTTCAAGAAAAAAATTATTGAAAGTGATTACTTTTACATTGAGAGTAAATGAGCGCCATATAACCTATAACAGGAAATAATAGTATTACGTCACAAAAAAACGGGACTTCAAAAAGAAAAACCGTTGCCAATTCATTGGCACGTAGCTTCCTTTAAATAAATGTATCATTCCTGTATGGTATATATTTTAAATATAAAATATGTTTATTCATTATAAATAATTGCATAAAAGCAAGTAAACAACACGCGCGTATCGCGCGTAATTTCCATTTTCTAGTAACATATACATAAAACCATTCCCGAAAAATTACGATTTGAAAAGAGGGCTAAAACAGTTTTAACAGCTTTAACCTCAAATATCTCTGAAATTTATAAACTAATTCTTTTACCCGAACAATTTATGTCATAAATAATATACAAACTCTACACCTCCATCAAATCTACATCTGCATCAAATTTCAATGTAATTAAATTTTATTCTAGTTATTGTGCGACATAGAAAGTCATTTTCAGAAATATCAAAATTTTAAACACCAAATATCTCAAAAACTAACCATATAATAGGGATGAAATTTTACATAGGTATTGTTTACATTGTATACAAACTAGTCTATAAATTTTAAACTGATACATTAAGTCGCCATTGAGAAATTACGATTTTGGAAAATACGTAAAAAAATTTTAACCTTAAATATCTCTAAAAATTATATTATGAGACAATTCTTTTACCTAAAGGACTTATACGATAAACATAAAAACTCTACATCTCCACAATATTTCAACATGATTAAACAAATTTTTTTTAGCCTAAAGAACTTAGCCCAGAGCTATCCAAAATCTATACCTCTACAAGGAATTTCAAAGCGATTAAGTCAATTTTATAAAAGTAAACGTGCTTCATGCAAAACGCATCTTTTCATTTTTTAATTTTTTTCTCAAAAACTAGTCGACAGAATGGATTCAAATTTTTACAGATTATATAGCTATTTATATTCTGCATTATTATGATTCTTTTTAAATTGACTGTTTATTTTTCGAGTTATAAACTTTAAAAAAAAACACGTTTTTGTTAATAACAAAAGAACCGCAATTGCTAATGTAATTTTTTTTGGAAAATATAGGTTTTTTATGCTCTTTCAGATGCTATCTATCCGATTCAAATATCTCAATGGTATCATTAAAAAACGCAAAAATTAATTTTGCGATAATCGAAAATTCGAAATAAAACAAAAACGCATCGGCAAATCAAAGAGGATTTCCTTCCCCCATTCACACAAGAAAAACAAAACAAATGAGACCTGTCCGGTTAAAATCGATCGAATAGATCCTGAGATAAAACGGCACACACACACACACACACACACACACACACACACACACACACACACACACACACACACACACACACACACACACTTCATACCGACATTTTCTAAAATCATGAGATTCGAACTTCTATCACCTCTATTCGTGTTTCTAGAGCGATTTAACGAAACTTAAAATTTTACTATTATAAAGCTTCCTCTAGGAGGAAGCAAAATGCATATTTACTTTTAAATTCTCTCGCTTTTTATCCAAGAACCAATAACAAATCGAATCTATAGAGGCTTCACATCTTCCCGTCATCAGTTTTTTAAGAAGCGAAAACATGGGTTCGAAATGTTGAAGTTTATTACGCAAAAATATGCTCATGTTAAAACCGATTAAATATATCAAATTATAGTATTAAAGCAAATAGTAAGTTTTAAAATAATAGGTCTAATGGAAAAAGTTTAAATTAAAATATCAGATTTTTTTATGGAAAATTAATATTTGTGGTCGTATTGTCAAAGTAATAAAAGTATAATAGCTCCAGAAATTTATAAAAATTACGAATAACCAGATTTTGCATTAAAAAAAATAATAGAAATCAATATCAAATAGATTTTGTTTAAATTACCTCTTATCTACATTTTCTACTTCTTTAAGATACTCTTTGAGAAAGCATTCTGCTAATTCAGTTAGCAGCGGTTTTTTTCGTCGTTAGCGCGGCTCTAATCTGCCGTGGCGGATTTAGTTATAGTTTTTTATAGAATTTAGCCATTTATTTGAATATAGCTTTTGGGATTTCATTTTTTGTGTAGCTGAACATGTTAATCAAATGGAAGCATTTCTACTTAAGATTGACCTCGAAAAACTATTTAAAACTATCACTGTATTTTAAAGCATCTACAATATAATAATTACACATGTATAAATAGTTATTCTTCGTGGACAATAGCAATATAATCATGGTGTGACGTTTTTAATTTAAAAATTAACGAACGGTTCGCCAACCGTTGGTTAGCATTTCTACGAGGGAAGTACTAGTACTTTGTGCTTCTGCGTTTTGAGGATTTTAATATTCTAGTTAGATATTTACCAGGAAAATGCAATATTTCTATCAAGTATTAAAAACTACGTAATATAGGTACTATAGAATTTATATATACAATTGGTTCCTTTCATAGAATTCTTCTGCACAATCGTGTAACAAACAAGAAATACTTTCAACCTTCTTGTCAGTTTGCGAACTCAACAAAAATGCAATTTTATTTATTCCAATGACTATTGTACTATTCTTTACAATTGTATAAAAATGGTGCGATATTTTTCGCTTTAAACAATATTAAAACATTTTTGCTTTAGTTTCACGGATGTTTTGGCACAAGCGCAGGCTACGCAGTGGGGAGCTAATATAATTTGTTTAGTTTACGAAAGTTATTGCTCGGTCAGTAAAGTTACGTATTACAACATATATGTACTAAGGTTGCGCTGTTTATACATACAGCATCCAATTACAACGTGGCATTCAACTAACGATGTTTTCATTTAATATCTAACAAAAATTTAGCACCCAACAAATCAGTAGTTTATGTAATTGTATATTTAGAAATTAATAAATCACCAACTTCATGAAATATCAAATTTAATATTAATGTTCCAGATCTTTAAAAATTACAAGCACTTTGATTTTTATATAATGTAAACATTTTCTGAATTCATGTCATTAAATGGGACAAATAAAGCTTCATTATACTTGTAATTTATCTCGAATTAATTCTATCTATTTCAACTGGTATTAAGCATTTAGACCTGGTAAGGTCGAAAAGAGGCGAGATGAAAAAAAAGTAGAAATCAAGAAAATAATTAAAGGGGAAGAAAAAGGAAGAACAAAGAGAAAGTTCGCGATTTAAGTGCGCCCCTGTAATTAACGCCGAGGTCCTGTGCTTAAATACCTTTCTGCGGCAAACGGCGCATTTCGACAACACGATATTTCTGCGTCGCGAGCCACGGTGCGATGAAATCCGAATTAAATGTGGTGCGGGCTTTCTGTGTATAAGTAGTAAATGAGGGCGGAGAGAGCCCCAGTTATTTTTGTTGGCCTTTATAGCCCGGAAGGTCAAGTTTTAAAATAATTTTTTCTCGGTCATCTTAATCTCGAGCTTTTAATTGTTGGGGAGTGGCTCAAAATATGGAGAATAAAATGCAGAGCTATACATACAGCGTATTTTCAGTGATTATAAATTATAGAATTGTTTTTTACGATACCACAGGCTCGTATATTTTATTAGTCCCCAAAAAAGGTTTTTTACGCCATAAAGAACTGCGATGGAAATCTTATAGCTTTCTTGCAAAAAAAAAATAATCTTCTAAAAGTAAGATTTGATTTTCAAATTAATATTATTATTTATCAAAATAAACCAGTAGCTCGAAGAATATAAATCTTCTGAATCAATTCTGTATAAATTAATCATGGAATGAACATACAAAATATACAAAAATAAGTATCCTTTACACAACCTCGCATAAACATTTGACCGTTCGAGCTATACAACCTCTGTCACATCCTCCGCCACTCATAATGAGAAACCTCCAACCGCTCACTGACCGCCCGCCAAATAAATAATTCCTCACCCCGACGAATCACTTCGAACATCTCCCAACTTCTAATTCATTTCCTCAACCCCAAGGCAAAAAAGCAAAAACCTCCGAGGCGACGATTTCGTTAACTACCACAGCCCGCGCGACGAGTACAAATTAATTCCGCGCTTAAGCCGTGCGCGCGCGCGCTCGAGGATTTTATGTGCGCACATAAAACTCTCGGCGGGCTGGGCACCAGCCGCGTGCGCGCAGCTTCTTCCTCTCCCTCTCTCACTCGGTGTCATTCGCCCGTTGCGTCGTGCCTGCGTTTACGGCTCCAATCTCGGTAATATATTACCGGCGTGTCAAATACCGGCACGCTGTGTGTCGCGCTGGGGGAAACTCATTTAAAGTGGCGTTCCATCCGTGGCTGTGTGTGTGTGTGTGTATATATATATACACACACACCCATCGCCGTTGCTGCCCGGCGCGACATGTAAAGTTTTAATTTAACGCCACCGCGCGCCCGCCGCCACTCTTTTAACCCTTTTCCTGTCAGCGCCGCCGTCGCGAGCTTGTAAGCTCCCTAATTATCCGGCGCGCGAGCGAAAGAGGATTAACGCGGAAATCGTCGCGCGCGCAAGAGTGTAGGAAGAGAGAGGAGAGAACGTCGTCCTCCTCTATAGCACTCGCCGCTGTTTTCGCGAGGGTGTAGTTCCTGTTTCCACCCTCTCTCTCTCTCTTTCTCTCGCTCTGGCCTCTTTTATACAAACGTCCTCTCTGTTCGCGCACGAGCGCACACGTGTATATGTATATTTTTTCAGACTCCGCGCTTTTCATGCTGGGCTCTTTCACTCTCGCTTTTTACGCGCGCGCGCGTACAGCTCGACGTACCCAGTTTTTGTCCCGTTTGTGTGTCATTTGCTTCTCGCTCGCGGCCCTTCCCCTGAAATCGCGAGCTCGGCATGCGCGCTGAATGCGAAAAATTGCAGACCGCGTTTATGTCTCGTTTTTCCGCCCAACGCCGGTAAAGCCTGCGTGCGTACATGCGTGCGCGTGCAGGTAGCGATATAGAGAATGTTTGAAAACACGAATTTCCGTCTCGTCTAGTGATTTTTTACGTTTACGAGCCTCGGCTGCGAGGCTGGGAGTGAGGACATATACGCGTATATAGATATATATGTATTTATCCACGAGACGCGCTCATGCATGCAGCCCGTGTTTCGCGGTGTAGCGTGTCGTGGTTATTAAAAATCTTGTGCGCGCGCGCGTCGAGTCCATTCACGCGAGGGTGCTGCATGCATGCATGCGTGCGTGCATGCCTGCCTGCGTGGGTATAGTTCAGCGGTGGCGTCGGCTGTATGCAGCAGCAGCAGCGGCGATGTTTTCAGCGGCAATAAAGATCGTTTGCGTATACGCGACAAGTTAATGGGGTGTTATCTAATAATGTAGAGAATAAACAAATGCGAAAAGGGGCCCGGGTCTTTAACTCGACGGGGATGTTATGGCTAGTACGATATTTAAAAGAATTTTTAAAATAACATATATATATTGGTTCGAAACATATATTCGCTTATAGGTAATCAATAATGTTTTCTTTTCAACATATACGTGTTACTATAAATTTTTATTTTCAATAAGTTGAGTTTTTCAATAGTACATTATTTGGAAACAAAATTGTGTCGCTGTTTTATACTTGTTATTATGTATTTTCACGCAAAAAAGTATGCTAAGTTGATCCAAGAGAAAACTTTACTAGTTATATTAACAGACTGTTGCAGTTGTGTATATATATGCTAACACAGATGAGATACTTAAGAACATGCATAACAAAGTTATTTTGTTACGCAAACTAAATTCAATGTTTAAGCTAAAGTACCAGAAGCTTAAGAAGAAGTAAAATTATATTTCTCCGCTTAAATTTTGTTCTGTGTGCCAAAATTTATGATATTAAAGTTTATGAAAATAATAAAAATAATACGTAAAATATAGTAAAAGCATCTATTGGAAAGTATTGTTATATTTAAAATTTTTAATATCATCTTACAACGTTGTCTTGATATTGCCCCAACATTCTTGCAAACAATGTCATTTTCTTCACAAAAACATACTCAGCTCTACTTCATAAAACATAATGCCGTATTTAAAGAAATGAAATTACAAAAGCGCAGCATATACCATGTAACAATTTTACAAACTACCAATAGTTAAAAGTAACATCGTCCCCCTCTTTTCCAGCCTTGATAAATCAATTTTAAAATTTTCAGCATTCAATTTTACCCGCGCGTTCGTACACGCTGGTATATACTTCTTGGCGTTATTATTCGTGTAACTTACGGCACGACGTAGGTAAGCGAAATACGGAAGCTACTGAATGTAAAATCTAGCGGGGAGCAAGCTCAGAACTGCGCAGGCTGTCGTAATGAATCGTTTCGAGTCATGAATGCACGAGGCGCCGCGCATGCGGAATTCCAGCGATCTGTCGAGTTGAAATACCGTGCTACCTGTTTAATAACAGGGCTACTTCGGGAGATCCTACATAATTTAATAGAAAAAGCAACTGCTCCTTGACGATATATCTCTCTCTTTCTCTCTCCGAAATGCCTACAATTACGCGAAATACGAGTGGGAATGTGTGAAATTTAACGCGGACGTTATTTTCTTCGAACTTTTATGCGACGTCAAATTTTTGTCGAAACAGCTTTGCTCGGTATTTTTGGTAGGGTTGTTATTATTTTCAGGACTGAGGCTTTGATTGAATTTTGTTTATATAAAAATTTTATGAAATTAGTTGATTGTAGCTTCTGGAACACAGTTGCCCTTTATTTTCGTAATGACTGAGGCTTTGATTGAATTTTGTTTATATAAAAATTTTATGAAATTAGTTGATTGTAGCTTCTGGAACACAGTTGCCCTTTATTTTCGTAATGACCAAAAAGTAAAAGTAGTTATAATAACATACATAGCTGGAAAATATATTACTAGAGTCAGCCAAAATATGTGATTTACGACTTACGAAGCACTGTTATTTTGATCGAAGAGTGGCACAATAGAAGTTATATAAAACGTTATATGATGTGTCCGATTTGATTGAATTTCTTTCAGGGATTTTCGTTCTATTGTGTAATCGCCCTTTCATCTTTCAGGGGGAAAATCATAACGTAACCCTCCTAAAAGCAACGCCATTTTTCTCTATATGTGTTATGTGAAAATCATGTAAAAGCAAATCTGTGTAGAATACGCGATATCTTATTCGCAAATAATAAATAAAATTGGACACTCTTTTATTTTTATCACATTAATTTCTAGATATAAGCCTGTTTCAATGTGTACAATAAAATTCTTGTAAGACATTGATTGTTTAATATATTATAATTGCCATATAATTAACCTTAATAGATAAATTTAATTCCAATCTGTATACTCTTGTAAAGTAAATAGAAAGCCAATGACACGAGCCACTATCAACATCAACCAGCCGAGTAACTATATACTAAATAGGGCTTTTGCCCCGTCTACCAAAAATCCGTCACGGCGCGAGCACCGATAAAAGTTAAAGCGGCCTCGCGCGACACGACGACCCGAGAGCGAGAGAGAGAGGCGGCACGCAAACACGCGCGCTCGTTCCCGTGTACACGCGCAGTAAAATATACGGCAGGGCACGTTAATTGAGCGCAAAAGTTGAGGGCGTGTATACACACACACACACACACACACATGCACTCGTGTGCATCCGCACCCAGCCGCCACATGCATACATCCGACGAGGAACGCAAGGCAGTACTTAGCAGGCGATTCCTCTTTGATTTACAATATTAGGTGCAGAGGGGAGGCGGCGGCGGCAGTGACGGGGCGGCTATCGGCGTGCACGTCGCGGAGATAAATTTTGCGAGGGGCCGAGAGCACGCGCAAGTCAAGCTGTAGCAGCGACAGCAGCAGCCACCGATATTACGAGCCTCGTAAATGCAGCCTCGTCTGCGCGACACAGCAGCCCCCGATATATCGGCGAGTGCGTCGGGTCATTAGGGTAAAGAGTGTGGCATAAAAGCGAAAAAGAGAAAGAGGGCGGGATGCGTGAACGCGATAGCGCGCCACACCGCCAACGTTATATATATATATGTATACTTTACTGCGCGTGCGGCGTGAGGTTTATTGGGTCGCGCCCCCGCCGAGTCCGGCGATATATATATACACACACACACACACACACACACACACACACACACACACACACACACACACACACACACACACACACACACACACACACACACACACAGCGAGGTTCTATGTATATAGACGCGAGGGCTCGTCATTGACTTCCCATTAGGAGGCAATCGAAATCGATTCACCGGCCTTTTTGCCGCGCGCCACGCCTAAGCTCTCGGGTCATATAAAGCGAAAAGCAATGGACTGCGAAGGCACACACCGCGCTGATATCGTCTTCCGCGAGCGAGCGAGCGCACACCACGACGGCATATAGGTATATACTTTCGTATTTTCAGCGCTACCGGCCGAAAATTGACTCGGCGCGCGCGTGCTGATTTATTTTTCCGAGGTGCGGCGGTGGCCTGGTGGCTTGCCAAAGATGAAAAAGTGCAGGCGGCGCGGCTCGTTTTCTCCCCTCTCTCTCTCTCTTCGGCTCTTTAACCGCGCGCGCGGGCAGTAGGAGCGGGTTATATGGGAAATTACCTCTCTATTTTCATCTTTCACTGCGCCGTGGCACTCCTTAAAGTCCCGGGCGAGGGAGAGAGCCTCGCGGAAATCGAACGAACTTTTTTCGGCTTCCGTAGCGCGGTGGTATTACAGCGTTTCTTCCCGAGGGGCGAAGAAAAATTGTTTTGATTATTCGCCGCCGCCGCAGAGTTTATCGCCCCTCCCGCTCGAGTTACGAACTAAATTACTATTTATTACGCAAGCCCCAAACTTTTCTCCGACTCGCTTGCTCTTTCGGCCGAGCTCGATGATTGCCGCGGAGGAAAAAAATTGTTCAGCTTCTGCAGAAATATTGCGTCGATCGGAATTTTCAGGGAGTTCTGCGTAGTTTGGCTGGGTTCTATATTTCCCTGATATATTTATAAATGTGCGAATTATTAACCTTCATAAAGATTGTTTATTATGTTGACGTTATGAAGGATGTGGAACTTAAGAGGTACAAATAATGAGTGAAAGCACGCAATATATATATATATATATATATATATATATATATATATATATGTGCTGTTAATTTTGAAAAGAATAAAGTAATTATTTGCAAAAGTGTAGTATTATTTTCAACATGATTTATAAGATATGCTTTAAAATTCACATATATTTTATCAATTTACAATGCATGTATTATTGGTTAAAGTAACAGAAATTTTTGAATAGCAATTCAAATGATTTTTTATATTTTTTTATCTCCTAATCTTAATTAAGGATATTTTATGTAAAAAAATATTATTTCACCGAAACTCTGATCGAAATTTCATCAATGTTCTATATTATCATATAAATTATGGTTCAAGACTTTGATATAAATCATGCCCTACTGTTAGAATGAAAAGCTCTCGTGCGTCAACTACATCATTAAACGTATTTGTATGCAAGCATAAATTACGTCGTCGTGTTTTTCACAAAAATCGAGCGATAGGCAGCATATCGCGGTTAACGTATTTAACATTTACGCACGATATAGGTACAAGTAATTATTAGTGCACGAAAAAAAGCCACGCTACATTTATTCCACCTTGTTTAAATACGTGCACACGATGACGATCGTCAAAGTGATTCAAAGTACATGATTTAATTGCATGCATAATTCATGGTGTATGTAAAATATTTTTGAAAATTAATGCTTTATCATGGAAATTACACTTTTTGTATTAATTTCATTCTGGCACAATTTTCAATGGTTTCAGACTTGTTTATATTATTTTACTGAAAATAGAACCATATTTACAGTAGCAAAATTAACCAAAAAATTCATTTGTTAATTATTCATCATAAATTAGTTTACGTGACGAATTAGCATGCCAGGAAAAAGCGCTTTTACATTTGAGTAGAAATATCATTTAATTTTATTTATTATAAAATTATTTGAATAAAAACGAATTTCAAATGTAGTTTTTACTATAAATTTTATACTTTAAATAGACAGCACCCGAGATATTTAAAAGTGTATTTTCCTCTAAAAATGAAGAAAAATGCACATTTTATCAAAGTTACATCTTTCCTTTGAACTATCTTTAACTTAATACACCTTTGACAAGCTGGTCGTGACAGAGTTGCAAATAAAATTTAATTTTTAAAATGTTTACGAAATAAAAAAATAGTATTTAAGGAAATTTCTTATTTTTTTTTTGTCTTATTTTTTTATTTTACAAAATTTCAAAAATAGAATATATGAACATTATATATAAAAAATGTAAGAAAATCAAATAAAGAAAACAAGATTTTGCTTGTATGGCGAATCACAGTAAGAACTTGTAAGTAAAGTGGATAATCTCCAAGACGATTCTCATTCGCTTTAGGGAGCAAGGTTAATTGGAATTTAAAACTTTTTATTATCTCAGCTGATTGAATCCTTTTATGGCTACATTGAAACTTATTTCCATTTCAATAATTTTTAATATCAATAGTTTCAAATTATTCTCGAAAGTGTAGCTTCATTATACTGTAAAATCTTTAAGACTTTAAATTAAAAATGCATATTCATTTATGACTTTTTACGTCGACTTCAACATTAAATCATACGTCATTCATTTTAGCGATTTAAGTATATTTTAGTTTCTATCGCTAACTCAAAAAATCAGAAGGAATTTTTTAAATTATTTTATCGGGATCCGATAATAAAAAATAATAAAATTATAATCAATTTTACCTTTCTACTTCGTACTGAATAAAAGCAGTATTTGTTGAACTTTAATTATAAATCGTTGGCATTGCAATAAAGGACAGCGGTAATATTGAAAATTTTACCCTCCATCAAGTTTGAACTTTAATAAAAGGCAATTTAATTACATAATACACGAAAAAAGGACAAAGATAAATCATTTTAAATTTAACAACTGCAGCTCTCGGAGTTCCGTTAAAACTCTGAATTTCGAATAATTAAAATTAGCAAATTCCGGGAAAACTTTGTCTCCGAGCAGAAAGAGCCGAAGCCAAAAAGCCAGAAGCTTTTACCACGTGGAACGTTTGCACGCCACCGCGTCCAAAGCGCATCGAGAAATGCAGAGCTGCAGAGCGCGTGCGCGAATAATAATGAGAATAGCGTCAGATGGCATTTTTTATATTTCACGAGCGCAATCTGAGTAAGCCGCTTATCCTCCCTACGGCTGCGTCGGCTTTAACTTCCAAACGAAATTGAAGTGTGATTACCAGTTCAGCTTTAAAAAGCCACCGCCGCCGCCGCTGCTGCTATACTACTGCCGACGCCCAGTTGAATCACGGATAGAGAAGATGGCCAAGAGCCGGACCATAAATCGCATAATTAAAATGAGAGAGGAAAAAGAGGAGAGAGGGAGAGAGAGGAAAAAGTATCTCCACGACGGCGGCGGCAGCCTCGCCCCGCCCCACGCGCGACTCGCTGCGGCGAACTCGAGTAGCAGCTCTACTCGCTCTGAAAACACGATTTCCTCGCGGAGAGGATGCCCAGGGGTCTATTTTACATCTGATTTCAAGCGTTAGCGGCTCATTTTAAAGATAAATGACGGCCGCGCCGCTCCGCCACGAGAATTCACTTCCGCCCCGATATTTCACTATTTTCGCTGGGCAAACAGCTGATGTGTATTAGGAGCGCGGTCGGAGGTTTTTTCTCTTGCCGCCACGGCCATTCGCCTCGCGCGGCGAGAAAAAAAGTTTGCATTACGTCGTTGAAAATCGATTTGGACGCTAAATACACTTTTTTTGGGATCTCGTCTGGTGGTAAACGGAAAGCGCGCGAAAAACGTGTGTTGCGCAATACGCGCGAAAGTGTTGTATTGAATACCATTCGATTTCTTTCTTTTTAAAGTAAATTACAAAATTCCTAATTTGTTTCAAAATCATTCTATAGCAAGTTTAACTTTCTTTATTATTTTTCTGTACATACCACGACAGATCGGAAGCAGAATTTACTATAGTTTGCAACGCTAACGATTAGACAATAAACACGTCGCTATATTTCACGCTGCACTCACGCAATCGTTACTCAAAGTCGACCAAACACAAAATTTCCGGATTGTTTACTGGCGCTCGGGGGCCAGTCGTTTATCTTTTTTGACGATGAGACAATTCGCCAATCGGCACGCAGTCGAAGTTCCGCTTCGCGTAGTCCGACTAACGCGCGTGCGCGCTCTCTCGCGGAATTTTGTACTTGGAAAACGGGTCAAGCGTATTTTCCAAGAGCCGCGTGCCATGTACAGCACTACCACTACTAGCGCGCGAAATGCGCGCGATGGCTGGGAGCTTTGTCAGTAAAGAGGAAAAAAAGAGCGTGAAGGAAATATACCGCGCTGTAAAGTAGAGAGGGAGAGAGAGAGAGAACGAGAGGGATATGGAGTGAAACAGGCAACCCGAGCGATATATTTATTCGTCACGCGCACGACGGATGACTTTTAGAAAATCCGTTGTACAAAAATCCCTGCGTCGAGATAATAATCGCTTTGCCGAGATTTTCATCGAGCTATCGGATTATGTATAGGGATTATAGGGGAGAGCTTGTATAAAATAAACCGAAAAAACGAGTTTATGTTACACTTGATATAGCGCGTTGTGCACTGATGTAACGAAAATTTAAGTTTCGCAGCGCGGAGAAGAGCCGCAAGGAGAGCTAGCTGAAATAGCGCCCCTCGGCGATGAAAAATTGCACTTTGCGCTAAGAGGGCAAAGGAAGGAACCTCGTTGCGTGCAGTGCTTTATGCCCCACCCGCGTGAAATATGATTCGAAATAGATGCGCGGCATGCTGAATAAGTGATTCATTTAAAACAGTTTTGTCGCCGCTATATAGATAGAGAGCGAGAGACGAGCGCGCCGGAAAAGGTTTTACCTCGCGTACGCGCTAGGATGATGACGAGAAGTATTTTTCGGGATGAAAATGGAACTGCATATTTTTAGTGCGGAGGAAGCTCGCGCGAGTAAGCGACCGAGAAAAAGAGAGCCGGGGGATGGTGTTTTTGCAAAAATGCGCATTTCGAAATGTTTGCTGTATGACAGCGATTTGAGGACAATTGCACACTTTTTGCGCGCTGAGTTTTTATAAAACTGAAAACAATATGTTTGTTGATTTTGTAAATTGTGGTACTGTAATGGATGAATTTTATTTGTGAAAAAAAGAGAGCAACAATTTCATCATCGTGATAAACATTTGTTCGATGGTTTTCAAATTGAAATGAATATGCATCGTGTAGAGTGTGAAATATTTTTAATTAATAAGAGTTGAGTGCTATGGTTTTATATTTGCAAACTCTCAGTAAAAACCGTGCAAATGTGGAACATTATGAATACATGTATATATTTTATCTTTTGACCTTTATTTCTTTTTATATTTTCTCAACCTTCCTACAAGACTGAACAAATATTTTCTCCTCCAGACATGGGTCTGAAGTTTGCATCGTTGGAGTGCAACGAAATAATTTTTTACAACGAATTAAAGTTATTAAGCAATGGAAATTTTATCTAAATCTTTGTTATAAACTCATTTGATACTATAAAACAATAAATCTACACACAAAATAAATATTAATTATTGTAAACTTGAGATAAAATCAAATATTTTTTTATTTCGTTGCAACGTTGAAAACTTCAGACCCATAGGCATAGAGTGTGTGTACGTGTGCGAATTTTCAATTTTGAATACACTAAAACACACATTTCTCTCTATACATAATGAATTTTTCAAGAGCTAAAAAACGCAGAAATAATTATTAAATTTTCACACTACACAAATAATCCTAAACAATTCAACAATTCAATACACGAAATGTTCCTGCAAATCAATGATTACTTAATTTTATCATTCGCCTATCGCAGTAAAACTCCAATCTATTTTTTTTAATCTCGGAAAAAGCCCAGACCGAATATAGCGATACAAGAGCGCGGCAGCCGAAACAATATCCGCGAAAGACTAAACGCAATAAAATAATAGAGGCGTTCCACGCGAGCGAAAGCTATAGAGAGAGAGAGAGAGAGAGAAAGCGCGAGAGAGAGAGAAAGAGAGAGAGAGAGCTAGCTGCCACCGGGCGGAAATCTCGAAACAGCGATATCTCATCGAAAACTCGTGCCAGCAGCGTACATGGCGGGGAATATCGTCCACGACTATCCGCGCCCCGCGCGCGCGTTCAGGAAATCGTATTCGAAACGAGGCCGCGGTGGCGGCATCGCTTTATGCAAAATCGCGCGCGCCGTCTGCCCGCAACTGGTGCCCTCCGCACGTCGCCCTGTTACTACCCGTCTGTATGTATATATACAGCCAGAGCGTTTCTCCCTCTCTTTCCCTTATTCCGCCAGACGCTCATGCCGAAGAACGTCTCTCTCGTTGCTGTCGGATCGGCCATTATTCATACCTAAATATAAGATCGTTCGCTCGCGGAGGCGAAAGTCGCCAGCTCCCGCCGCGCGCATAAGAATCGCAGTGTAGCAACAAGCGACACAGCTGAGAGCCCCCCTAGAACTCGAACAATTGCCTTTTTCATTTCCATTTGTAATAGTCGGAGGGGGAGGGAGAGAGCGTCGGATCGCCGGAGTTTTATTATGCCAGCGAGTAACAGCGCGGATATTGAGAAATAATGAATAGAAAGAGAGAAGGAGTGAGGACGTTGTACGATGAGCGAGCAGGAGATATAAGCGCCGCCTTATTATAACGCTCGTGATGTTCGTATTTTTGCAAATTGAATCGACTACAATGGACTCTGTGCCAGTGTGCGCAAGCTCTCGCTCGCTCGATTCTTTCGTTCATTATAACGACGCAAATTGACCGTTAGAGCCGCGTTGAGCCCCGGCACTTTTGTAAATTAAACCGGCCGCAATTGACTACAAGTTCGTTTCATCCGCGCGGCCCTTTCGCCTTTATTTCAGCCCTACAAATCATGCCCTAATGAGTTCAGTTCTCTCTCGTTTCAACTCGACTCGACTCGTTTCTCTCATCAGGAGAAACAATATTATGCAAAGCGCCGGGGATAAAATAAAATTGACATTTAAATGCGCCATTACCCTTCTCTCTTTTCCGCTTGCGCCGTTTTGACTCTTTCTCTCTCTCTCTCTCTCTCTCTCTCTCTCTCTCTCTCTCTCTCTGTCTCTCTCTCTCTCTCTCTCTCTCTCTCTCTCTCTCTCTCCCGAGCTGCGCGCGTAGAAAGCTCTCGTAACACGCGCGGTAATACTTTCCTGCGATAAATCCCAGCGCAGTGGGCACAAGCGGGACCACTTGATTAGAAGTACGCGAGCTTGACGATGGCAAGAACCGCATGGCAAAGCCACTCGCTTTGCGACCGGATTATACTTATATATGTATATACACGAGTGGAAAGAAGAAGTCGAATTTAAACGTTTACATGCGAAATTACATCACTTGTAAACAGACAAATTAGCCTCCCTCGTGGCGAGAACGAACTTGTAACCGCACTCGCCTCCCGGTCCCGCCTCTTACTCCGTATATATAACGTTTGGTAGGGGATTTCCAAGTAATGGTTCGCTCGGAGCAACTCTACTGTGCGAGGATTTTGTTTTTTTTCAAAGCAAACATGGATTAATTAAGTTTTTAAATCGCAAAGATGGCGTAAGGGGGGTGCAGACAAAGCGGATTTTAATTACTAATTCTTATAAATTATTTGACTTAATGAATCTGCTATTGTGCTCGCGTTCGGCTGAATAAAAGTGCGTCGTTTTCATTATTCAAGCTAAATATTTGCGTACTCATAATCAAAAGGATCATTTTAATTAAAAACTTACGCGATAAATAAATATTAGCATCCGGGGAACGCAACGAATGAAAAGCAAACATTAATAATGTATAAAGGAGAGTTACACGTTCGCGCAATATACGAATGGCCGGATTATTTAAGCTGTTCATTACAATATTATCGTTGCGAGCCTTTTTGCGCATCATTATTGCATATTATTCTTGAATAATATGTACGCCTGATGAGGGAGAAGAGAAGATAGAGGTCGGTGCAGAAAAAGAGAGAGAGAGAGAGAGAGAGAGAGAGAGAGAGAGAGAGAGAGAGAGAGAGAGAGAGAGAGAGAGAGAGAGAGAGAGAGAGAGAGAGAGAGAAAGAGACAGAAAACGCGCAAGAACTAAAAGAGATGCTATAAAAATGATAAACTGCATGAATAAATCAAACAATATACACTCAAGGATATTCACGGACAGGGGTAAGACGTGTAAGGAAGAGCGATAAGAAGTTTTAAAAAAAGCAAAAGGGGAAAAAGCAATAAAAAATGAATAACTGAGAAGGGTGGGCGAGGAGGAAACAGGTAAAGAACGCATATAATACACGCGTTGATGTCGGGAACAGGAGAAGCTCACGACGAGCGCGAGGTTAAATGACAGTAAGAGATGGGCTTGAATGGATGAAAGGGCGTAAAAAATTGTAAAGGCGACGCGCGAGAAAAGTGGTACGGCATGCGAAAAATGTCGTAAAACGACTGCTCCTGTTCAGCTGCATATATACACGGATTATAAAAAAGAAAAGATTAACGTTCTAGATGCGTTGAAAGAAGAAGAAAAGGTTATTTCGTGTAAAAACAAAAATAAAGCTCCTCGTGGAACGATAACTTCTGTCTTACGGTGTTCGCCTTTATAATGTATGCTCCCCCGAAATTTATATATTATATATATTATGTGTACAGGCGGCTTGGTCCATAAATTTGCATGGGATCGATAAATTTCTGTATTAGTCGTAAAGTTAGATATAAATGCCCATATAAATTCATGAAACGACTCACTTATGTGGTGTTCAATATTAGGCACGAGCAAAACGATAAAAATTAATTTCAGATTTCGAAACTTCGGTTGTTATGTCACTTTTTATTTGATAAATTCTGCTTGTTGACATAATATTTACATTTTCCGGGGAATTCCATACTTTATTGCTAAATATGGGATGTGTACATTATTGATTTTCGAATATAACGGTCATACGACAATTTTCAAAGAATTTTGATGAAATTCTGGGTTTAAAGTATTGGTGCGCGAGGAATATGCACGATGTAAATATAAAAAAATTTACAAAAAGTTTTAATTGTACCTGAGTTTATTTTTCTGTGTTATACATGGGACAAATTCATGCGCTTCGTGTAGATATCTAACCAACTATTTCTCTGTTGATTTTGTCCGCATTAATAATGGTCGGAATGTCTCCCATCTATGAAGTGGTGTGCGAACATATTATGCGATTTCAGTAAATCAAGTTTTCCACCGATGTGCCGGCAGTGTTGCCAGATTCTGAGGATAAATCCTTAAATTAACATGCGTTTTATTTACTTTATATATTGTTTATCTGGGAACACTGGATGTGCGTCGACGCAAGCACAAGGCTTTTCAATTCTGTTACAGTTATTATAATGATACGCATACTATTCTGTAACAAGAACATTCCAATCATTTGAATTATTGGTGGCGAAATTATGGGAGCTTACCCTGGTGGAAACTGACTTCATTATATCTAATAAATAGCTGGTTTTAGTAGGGTATAGCCAAAAACTAGCCACTTTTCTTGGATATGTCTATCTATCGATGAAACGATTTTCCAACATTATTCGACTATTTAATAGATTGAAAATAGAAAGACTTTTTTTAAAGATTTACACAAGCTTGTTCTTAACTATTTCAAAGATATTAAACTTGGAGAGAAAAAGAAATTGTTGATCAGTTTTTTAGTTAGAAAATGGCTAGTAGAAGGCTTGTTCTTATGACGAGGAGTAAGAGAGACAGAATCTAATAGAAAAATATGGGTTTCAGTTAATGTTTAAGAAAGGAGTGAATGATTTTTTAGTCTGTGTTTACTTTTTTCTTACCTATCTATTACAATTGAATACTTTTAAATGTAACGTCAAGTCTACGAGTAAATTTCAATTGAATATTTTGAAGTTATCCCATTCTATTTCCAATTTATTAAATGGGCGAATAATAGGGGGAAAAACGTTTTAACATGGGCATTAACTAGCCATTTATTCTGGCTATTTACTGACTTTATGACTATTTCGTAATAGACAAATTTCTACCAGGGTAGTTAATGTGTCGTTTAGACAACAAATAAGTAATTTAGTGCTCTCTATGTAATATATAATTACGAAGTTATTATTTTCGAACATTTGGTCGCATATAATAAATCACACTATTAGTTTCGCCACGATGGGTCTGAAGTTTGAAACGTTGTAGTGCAACGAAACAAAAATACTTTTATACCACTCTAACCTCAAAATCACAACTTTGGTATGATTTTTCGGCGCTCGTGGTATAAAATACCGTTCGAAACGAGTGCGGAAGTTGATTATTTACTTCATGTGACTTTTCGCACTCGCTTCGCTCGTGCGAAAAACGTCACATGAAGTAAATCATCACCTTCCGCACCAGTGTCGAAACGTACTATTAATTTTCCTTCAAGCTTATAATAACTAATATCAACGCGGTCGTCCCTCAGGCTTCTTCTACATTGGACAGATACTTGCCTTCGGAGCGCTCCCGCGCTCCTTGATTTTGCGTGTAGATTTATTGTTTTGTAGTATCATATAACTTTAAAACAAAGATTTAGATAAAATTTCCATTGCTAATAACATTAATTAATTATAAAAGATTATTTCGTTGTACTCCAACGATGCAAACTTCAGACCCATTCGCCACGCAACATTGTCCAAATAATTTACAAAATGCAATTCACTTGTAAAGAGCGACGTAGCGGCAGGCGCGCGTGCATTTTAATTGCATTTCTAATCGGCATTGTAACTCTCAAAGCTCGTGCGCCTCGTGCAAAGCCGGCGCGCTAAACGGCGCGGAAAGAGACGGATTAAATTGCAAAGCCTGTAGCCGGCGTAATCTCGAGAGCGTATTGACAAGACATCGCGCTCGCAGAGCCCGCGGGAGACTTATTCGAGCCGCTCGCTCTCTCTCTCGCGGTGTAAATAGCCCAGCACGTACGCCACTTTATTTTTCGCGGCCGGGCGCGGTGGATAGGTAAAAGAGGTGTACTACTACCACTCGCGCGTCGATCCCTTCCTCTTTCTTTCCCTCTCGCACGCCGGGAAACCCAAACGGCGGTGTTCTGCATTACCAAGGCAAAATTAATTTGGCCTTCGGAATAAGTTTAAAAGCCTCCCCCGGAACGACGCGAGCGCGAGCCCGGAATGCTCAATGCGCGGTCCTAAGTGACTGCGGCCGCCCTGCACGCGCGTCACTGTGGCTTTTTCGCCCATCCAGCCCGCGCTAATTGAGCACGCGACGCGATTTTACAATTATTCGGCGGCGAGCTTGGCTAGCTGTAGTGTATACACACGGACCCGAGGGACGACGATCACGCGCTGACGCCCCGCAGTGGCCATTATATGCCTAGAACCTTCGCGTAATGTTGAGAAAAAGAGAGCGAGAGAGAGAGACTGAGTCTTCGAAAGAAGGCAAGAGGCCGCGCGGAAATGAAATGCAAAGTGCGCGACGCCACGGGCGTTGAAAAGTATAATGAACGAGGAGCGCGCGAGTGTTTGGAGGAAAAAAAGGAAGGCGACGAGAGAGGGAGCCTGAAAGAGGGATTATACACTTCGAGGAGTGGGTGTTTTGTTTGCGCAGCGGATCGTCGTTGCCGGTTGCGCAATGGCCCGGAACTTAATTTGTAACTTCGGAGGGCGTCGATTAATTGAATGAATGGTTGAATGACAAAAGAACGAGAACTGGATTAGTTTGTGTTCTTCGGGTAATAGAGAACAAATGTCTTACTTTGTTTTGTATTAATTTTGATTGGTGTTTAGATAGACAGAGGATGTAGTTCAGTGGTTTGTCAAACCAAATTATACGCTGAATATATAAAAGTGACGTTTAATTGGATATTATTTTTATTTTGGCTTTTGAGAAAAAGAGTGCGGGCTATTTTATAAGCCGGAAAAAAATAATAAATATCTGGATAAACATACAAAAACCGTAACCTTTTATTGCGACAATAAAGAATATGCGATTATCGTGCAAAAGCGCGCGTGCAAACTGGAAGGGATCAAATTTTTTTCGCCAACGCAAAGAATTACAATTCTTTTTTATTGTTTTAGCTATATACCGGATAAAAATCGCAAAAGCCCCGGTTAAACGCTCAAAAAGAACAAAACAAACGGCGTTCGCCGCGGCAATAAAAAATATTATTGCGCTCAGATTTGAAAATAGAAATCCAATCATTCTCGGTATAAACGCTCGACATTCAAGCGAGAGGGGAGACTCGCAGGCAGCGTATGCATACACGCACGCACGACTATATCGGCCGCCGAAAAACGGCCGCGCGCATGAACCAGCTGCCGCCACCGCTGTTGCTGCGGTGTAAAGCGAAAAAAACGTGTAAACAGACGATAAAACCTGCGCGTGAATTCGACTCGCGACCGGTGCGGGGAGGAAAAAATAAAACGACGCGCTGCAGATGCTCTCTCCCTTCGCATATATACATATACGCTACGAGTGTATATATACATATATACGCACTGTATACCAGGCTGTGTATGAATCCGATATAATTTGCGATTATAACGGTCGGCGCGGAAGCGCCAGAGAGCGAGAGCGGCCGTTTGCCTCTACATATAGGGGGCCGATTCCGGACGACATACAGGACGCGTTGAAATCGATTATCTTCTACCGCTGTGAACTCGCGCGCGGCGATTTTCTCGCGATCGAATTGAAAATACCTTTGCAAAATGCAACGAGGCATAGATCGAGAGAGGAGGGGCTGCTAAAAGCGCAGCTATATACATATATGAAGAGGAGGAGATTGTGGGACACTGCTTGATGAGAACGGCGTGAAAAAGAGCGGCGGACGGGGTGGCGTCGGCCAGCGTAATTTTGCACAATCGGCCAATCGAATCCAATTTAGCCCCGTGGCTGATTCCTTAATCGCCCGATCGCTATCATGCGGACTGATCCGGTGGAGCGACGCGCGCGGTTCCAGCACACGGCTGATATGCGCGCATGAGCGTCGCGTTGTCTGCGCTCTCTCGTGCGCACTTGCCGTCGCTGACATATATCGAGTGGTGAGAATTTTAATTGGTTAATGCTGCAGCGAAACAATTACCACGGCGTACGCGCACTCGCGCTTTTTTATGAGAGATCTCGCCGATATTTCGTGGAACGCTGGATGGCGTGCGTGTGTGCAGCCTATTGTTAGTATAGGGACTGTGCTGAAGTGCGGGGAGGGGTTAATTAGCGGAGTAATTGTTTATTCTTGGCCTGGCACGATTCTTTTTTGATTCGCGTGGGTAGCGTTTATTATGGCCGGGCGCGAAACAACGCGGTCATGGGTAAATGCCTGTCGGACGCGGGTTAATGGATGTTATTGTCTTGTCAGTGTGCGAATAGTGGAACTTTAGAAAAGCATGTGCATTAAAATGAGAAATTTTATCCAATTAATTTTTCTTTTAATTTTTCGCGTCCTTTCCTGGATCAATCTTTATTATAGTTTTCACATTCGAAAGAAACTTCAAATAATCTGGTTATAGTTTTTTAGATTTATCAACTGGGTACTTTTCCATAGGTTGCACAGCCTTCAGTCCTAAAATTGATTTAATTTCTCTTTGGAAACATTAAAACTCTATTCTGGATACATATATATAAAACAAATATTACAAAATAAACTAATTTTATTTATAAAGTATCTCAATCAATAATGCAAAATTTTAATTACATTGTTTAAAGTAAATATTCAAAGAATGCAAATATTTGAGATTTACTACTCTTAAAAGAAAAAAAAATGTTCCTATCGATTTTGTTCAAATTTCAAAAGCCCTCTGGGGCTCCATGCACTAAATTTCACAAATTTCGTGTCGGTATCTCAAATAGCTTGCGATACACAATAAGCCCTATAAAATATCAAGCATGGAAACAAAATTTGTAATAGCACCAAACCACAATCAAAACATACCTTTTATTAACAAAATTGAATTTTCCGAAATTTCACCGTTATACCGCCTACGCAAAGTCCTGAATAATTACTTGACTAAAAATTTCAAACGTAGTTGGAAATGCATCGAGTCTTGATGAACCAGTCGACGTTTATATACACGCCCACTAGGCAGCCGGTACTTTTCGCGCGCAACGCGCGCTCGCACGACGTGGGGCATTTCGAATGATGGTTGATTAAATGAAAAGCCCTCGGCACTTTGGCCACCGGCGCTTCCGCCGCAAAAAGCGAGAGCGCGCGCGCGCGGGCGACGCGCCGCAAAAAAAGCGCAAGCACGCAGAAAGCGAAATAAAGGAAAGAGAGCAGTCGAACGCGTACGGGGGGAAGGGGGAGAATAGGGTGAAAACACGAAATATTCGAAAATCGATCGATTCGGGGCTCGGCGGCGGCGATGGCGACAATGATTCGCGCCGCGCGTGAAAATGGCGTTATTCCGATCCTTATCGCGCGGGCGCGCTGCAGCGTGATTTATGGCGCTGCTGCTGTGAAAGAGTTAATGGAGGCAAAATAGCGCGTCGCGCACCATGAATCCTTCGCCCCCCGCCCTTCCCGCTACTCCGCGCCGCCACTGCCGTATCGACGAGTATTATTGATGACGCCTGACGCATCGCCAGCGCGCCATATCTCGTAAGCTTTAAATTTATTGGAGGGAAATCGCGAGCGAGCGCGTTTATCTCGGCCGCGCGATCTCGCTTCCAATATGACATTTTTAATAAGTATCTTTCCCCACCCGACGTTTTTTTTCTTTTTTTTTGTTGTTTTCTATTCCCGGTTATATAGTGCGGCGCTTGCGGTGCGGGATAATGTATGGGATAACAGAGACAAAGTTTCTTGCGCCGCGGAATGCAAAGTTTAAAAATTTTATTAGCCCGCGAGAGAGTCGAGCGCGGGGCCGCTATCGAGCTCTAAAATATTGAGTTCTCAGTTGTCTGATGCAAATGCGTTACGTGAAATATCGATACGTTCGCGAAGCATATTTCATGAGGGAAAAATACACACGGCCGAGGCTGAAGAAATTATTAAGGACATTGGTTCTGCCGATTACACGGGTCATAAATCTTGGCGTACACGGTCGTGGGTATTATTCGTCGGACAAGTGGTAAATATAAACAAAACATAAAGACGGTAATTCATTTCATTTTAAACGTCGATAATTTGATTTAATGATTCCATGTGATTCTATAATTTGATTTAACGATTCTATATGTGATCTATACGCGTAAGGTTAGCAAAATAAGCTTTTTACTTTAATTAGTGTAAAATAGCTAATTAATGCAGGTTCTAAGAACACTCACGATATGTTTGCCCCATGTTTCCTGCAAAATTCATATTTCAACAACAGATTTATTTAAAAAAAAAAGTAAAATAATGAATATAATGCGCATAAATAAAGAAACAATGTGTCCCTTGGAAGAAAGGACTGTCCCACATTTTCCGCTGTGTATATACGCTAATACAATGTATATACATGCAAAAATTTAAATTTAACATCTCACGGCCAGCAGCTGTACGCGGCGTTTTCTATGCTCCCTTGCATCGCGAACAGTTGAGTTAAATGCAAGGCACTTCTAATTGAAGTCGGCTACCTCGGTCTACGAATATTAAAAGATAGAGTTAGAAATTAGTACACTTCAGGTAGTGCCGAAAAAAGTAAACAAGGTTAAAAAGTTAATAAAGTAAAAGAAGTAATTCGTGTGTTGTAAAACAGATGTAAAATTTGTTAGTTTCTTGCGTCGTAAAAAAATACAAAATATAATATTTAAAAAAATATCTGTTTGTAAATGTTCTCTACAAAACGACTTTTATTTGTTATGTTTAAAACTTTGCATATAAAGTACACGTGACAAGTTGATAGAAAAAAAGCTGTTTGATAACAAATAAATTAAGTTTCCAATAAAAATTTTGGAGGACGCCGAAGGATGCGAAACATATAAAATCAATGATATTCATTATAAAGTTTCTCAAAAGATGAAAATTAAAAAAAATATAGATTTCGAGAAGTATGGTGAAGTGAGAATGCCGGGAACCTTGAGGAAAATGAGGTTCATTTGAGAAAACAAGTGATAAAATCAAAATTTCATGAGAATGTTAGTAGAACTAACTATTTACACTTTAATGTTTTTGTGTTACAGGGAACAAGATTTTTGTTAAAAAGTTTTAGAATAATCTAAAACTTTTGAACAAAAATATATAAACAATACAATATGTATAAATATATTGTATGTGCTCGCATTAGTTTATAGTTGAAAAACGTAAGCTCATCAAAAAAGGCCTGATTATTTATTTCATTTTTTGTATCAAATGTTTTTCGTATAAAATACACTCGAATAGTCGACATGTGGAGTGAAGGTTATTAAATAAATAAAGTTTAAACGTAAAAATAACAATTTAATTGAGTAAAAAATGCAAGGTTATTAAAAACTCTTCATAAAAAAGCCCGTACAATATATTCGACGTTAATTTAGCAGCTGTATTATACGAATAGATAGATATACACAATCCAGATGAAAGCGAGTTTCAATTTTTGCGCTCGGCTATAAAATTTCTAACCAGAATAAATTAAGCTTCGATATAATTTCAGCGAAATATTTAAAATGAAAAAAGCTCTCGCTTGCGCTAACATCTGACAATTTTTTTATTGCCGCGCGAGGGAGGGGGAGGATGGAAAAACGAGGAATTCTTCCTATCAATTTTTCCGCTCCTGAATTTTGAAAATATACGAGCGCCGCCTAGAAGTACATATATCAAAGGTAATAAAGGATAAATTGAATCAGTTATGATAATATATCCAAGTGTAATAAGGAACGAGAATAGAATTTGCGATGAAGGCCAGAATATTTAAAAAAGTTTCCGTGTCATTTCCGGCCGGAGCGAGAGCGCGCGACTCGCGGGAAAATAAGCCAGCGGCTGCGTCTATATATACAGCTCTCACTCTCTCGCGCTGAAAGTCGCGCGAGCGAGCGCGAGCTGTAATAATACCGAAAATGCACGGCAGTGAATTTCAATGAGAGGAACGAGGCGGCGCTGCACTCCACTACTTATACTCACCCGTCGTACTCGTTTTTTTTCTGTTTCAGCTCTTCCGTCACACGTACCTGGCCCAGTACAAGATCGTGAACCTCCAGACGCTGTAAGTAAACGAGCCGTAAGCTTATCGCATTTACGTTATAATCATATTTCAGACTTATTTCTGGCTGAAATTTAAATTTGCATTTTAATCCCGCGACGGGCGCCCTGCGTGCAGCCAAGAGTAGTACTAGCCGCGGCCGCCTAGCCGCGCGCAAATTACAAACTGTGCGCGCACGCGAATTTAATCCTCCTTCTCGCCTTATACACCTTTTCGTATTCCGCCGGGGGCACCGCGCACCGGCAACTTTCTCATCCGTGGATTTATATATTACGCGCTGACGTTGGTTTAAGTGAGTCCTCGAAGAATGCACGCGCGCGCCTCTTCTCTTTGTAAATCTCAACTTTAAACTACGCCACCGCGCGCGACCCTCGCGACCCTTCTCTCCTCCTCGCTCGATTCGTCTCTTTCTCTCGCCCTCCTACTTCACTGCTCCTTGGCTTCCCTCGGTTTGTTCCCTTTCCCCTTCTAACCCTCCGTCGGCTCCTTAACGACGTTACGCGAACGAATGTCCACAAATCATTCGTTGTACTCCGACTTTAATTTTCACTAATTTCTAAGTTTATTTTACGCCGGCAATGATTTATTAAGACTCGGGAAATGAGTTTTACGTGAGCTGCTCGCTCGAACGGCTCTGAATTCATGATTTTTTAATTTTGGACTGCCAAAGTTTTTTAAAATTCAGAGTTTTAGCCTGCTGCTTCATTGTATAATTTTAATGAGATGCAAAAACTTTAAGTTTCTTTTGATGATTCTATCCATTTGAAGGATTATTCGATTTTCTTCAATAATAAGATCGAATAAGTTATATACAACGGTTGAAGTCAAAAGAGTCGAAATTTCAGAGAACGTAAATATTAATTTATGACTGGCAATAATTTTCCACATTATTAGATATTGAAATTGAATTGGCGACTCACTGAACTAATCGATTAGAGTTAGAAGTTTCAGAAACTTAGAACCTATTCTCAACTTCTCCAGATTGCAATTGCAATTACGTTTGGCTGATTAGAAAGGTCGCTTGGCAAATACGTTTAGTAGTGAAAAAACCTAAATTCTTATGTTATTTCCTAAAAATTATCTCCACTTTTTTAATATACTTTAGTACATAATTCCTTTAATATCTGAAAATGTGACTGTTACGTGAGTTGCAAGCGCCCGTTACATGATAAAAGGAAATAAAATGTTTCGCATGAAAAAGAAGAACATCGCTATAGCAGTAAAGAGGGTAACCGCCTGCGCTATAAATAGAATAAAAGCTGAGCAAAAAGTTTGCGAACCGTCTGATATTGAAGTAAGAATATACTGAACATAACCGAAAAAGAACATAGTAGCTGCTCAGGGTCTGTATCTTGGAGGAGTATCATCCATTACCGCAAAAAGTCTGATTACGTATATTCTCAACTACCGGCTCGGTTTTTATTACATATACGTACAAGCTATTCATACGCATCGGAATGTGTCTCGTCACAATTTCAGTATACAAAAACTTTCATACTTGCTTTGACCGATGACGTTATTCAATTTACCCAAAACTAAATTAACTATTTATTACACACACGAAAATACTTTCCAACTACAAAATGTTATTAAAATTATTACCTGAACTTGTCAAATTATTTATTTTAATCACTTTATCGAATTGCCACAAAAACAGCAAAGCAACAATACCGCGCTCATCTCGTTTAATATTTTTAAAAGCAATCCGCGATTCGTTCGTTTTTCACGACGCGCGCCCGGGGGGAAACGTCGCGTTTTTGCAAATTCATCTTCGTTAACGCTCACCTCACACAAAGAACAACTCTTGTACGCCCAGGATTCTCTCTCTCTTTCTCTCTCTCTCTCTCTCGCTCTCTCTCTCTCTCTCTCTCTCTCTCTTCAGACAAACATTCCGAATCCAGCTGGGAATTATCCCTGCATGTTTCCCCGGGTAACGAGAGTTTGTATAAGAACCGATCTCCCTGTCGGCCCTATCGAAAAACGTTAATTTCCGGATTTTTCGGTAAGAAGATAGGTAGGTACTCTCTACCTACTCGCTTCCTCTCCCGCGAGAAAATGGACAAAACGCGTAGCGCTTCATTTCGCGTTTCTTCGACGCCCGCTCTTTCTTATATATAAATCCTCTTTTTCTGCCCTCGTATATACTCGCGAGCGATGACCATGACAGGCGCAGTCCGAGGTCCGTTATTGCCTCTTACTCTCTCTCTCTCTCTCTCTCTCTCTCGCGTCCCGGTTTCTTTGCGCCGGCTCCTTTAGCGCCGCTGCAGTGCTGGTTCTTTTTGCTCTAGACACGTAGCAGATATATGTCTGTATGTACGTGTATATGTGTGTATCGTCGGAGTGTAGGTACTAACGCGCAACTTCATCTTTCTCGCTGTGCCGCGTCGCTAAGTGCAGCGGTCTTGGCCCGTCATTCGCCGCCCGCGCCTTCCCAGAGTGATGTGTGCACAAACCGAGAAATATTTCGCGCCGAGAATCTTCGTCGCGCGCATATACTTGTCACGTACACAGAAAACTTGTGTATGAAGAAGAAGAAGAAAAAAGCCTATGCCGCGACGCAGTGTTTTGCGAACTTCCTATACAATTGAGTTTATTTATGGAGTCCTCCTCTTGGTAGAGACGTGGTCACCATAAATAAAGTAGAATTTTATACAATACGCGAGTTCGGTATGCGTTCGTCATCAGGCAAACACAATACGCATTGTCATGCTCGCGAAGTTCAAGTTGAATTCGTAAAATCGAAAATCGATGGAGTCAGAAACGAATCTATTCTCTGTTTTTTTATTTCGCGAGCACATACGTCAAGGCGGTAAGAATACTCGATGAATAACTTGCGGCTCGCGGGCTCTCGACTTTGCTCCCTTTCATTTATTCAAGAGCAATTGTATTCGGACATTAATAATAAAACTCGACTTTGACAGCGTATGAATCTTTCTTTGTGATGAATTAATCTATCTCTTTCGTTGCTTGATGGATTCTTGGAAAGTTAATTGGTTTGCAAACACACGAAAAAAAACCATTGTATTTTTTTCTATAGTCTGTATATGAAACAGTTTCTTTATTTATCGACAATCTCTTATATTTTGCATTTTATTGGCTTTTTGAAAATCGATTTTTACTTCGTTCACTCCTCTCTTCGTGCAATACTATTCCAATTTGTTATAGATTCTCACTATTCAATAACTCTAGTTGGAAAACGATATTTACGCAACATACTTCTCCACGCTGTTTCTCTCAGCAAAAAATTATAGTTCATCGGACAATCTTTCAAGCTAAATAAGAGCTGAATAAATTAGGACGATGACCCTTTATCTCTTGACCTTTTTAAAACCATAATAAAGTTAAGTTCCCGCGTCCTTTTGCAAATCTTGACCCCGCACGTCCCTTAGACTCGCAATGCCCACTCGCGGTTAAAACACTGTATTTCCCCGCGGAGCACTTGCGGCTATACAATTCGTATTAGCCTTTTCCTCTCTCTGTCTCTCTCTGTCTCTCTCTCTCCTTCTCTTTTCCTTCTGGTTTGCGATTCAACGCTGCCACCGCTGCTGCCACCGTCACCGCGGAAAAAAAGACCAGCGCACCGCCAGCTGCCGGTCGATTCCTCCTCCGCCGTCGTCCGTCTCCTCGGTTTTCCCTCCAGCTGCTCCACAAGGAAAGAGAGCAAGAGGAAGGGAGAGAGAGAGAGAGAGAGAGAGAGAGAGAGAGAAACGGCGTCGTCGTCGACGACGTCGTTCCAGAAGTGGCCCGTAGGAATTTTCTGGACAATGTAGTTATCCCTCTCTCGGCCCTCCGGCCTCTTGCAGTCTGCCTCTTTTAGCTGTCGGCTACGCGCGCGTAATATATACAAACTGCACACTTCTCTACGCGATGCAGAAGGAGAGAGAGAGAGGGGGGAATAGTAGGAGAGACAGAGGCAGGGTTGTCGTGAATGTATGCACGTATACATACGTCATATAATGTCGTGGGGGCGGCCCGTATATGGTATATGTATATACACACGTACAAAGCCGTCGTCGTTGTAGCAGGCGGGACTCGTAGGGTTGGCCCCATCATAAACCGAGGACCGACCCGGACGACAACGACGACGACTACGACGAATCCTCGCCCCGTACGCCACATGAATACAGCCCGAGACGCCACGCGCGGGCTGCTTTATTTATGGCTTTTTCGAGATGGTCGCGAATTTGCAAGTGGCTGCATGGGCTTGTCCCCTGGGACAGCTACGATAATCTTCGATATTGTCTGCGAATTAACCACACTGTTTTCTTTAGAATTTTGCAATTTTATGAGGGTATATATTATAATAATATTTCTAAAGTATATAACTTTAGTGCCATGTTTTAAAACAGATATACTGATAAATTGTACTCAAAAGTCTGAAGAAAATGACTACCTTGGTGGAAATCCAAAACATTTTATAACTAATAACTGACCATTTATATTAGAAACTTGCTATAAAATAGGAAATTCTCTTGTCCAGTTTTTAGCTCCCGATGAAACGCTTTTACTCCTATTATTAGGCCATTTAATAGATTGAAAAATAGAATTAGTTTTTCGAAGACAAGCACAAGCTTGTTCTTGAGTATTTTAAAGGTATTAAACTGATCAGTTTCTTTAGTCTGGAAATGGCTAGCAGAAGGCTTGCTGTTATGACAAGGAGTGAGAGAGACAGAATCAGATGGAGAAATAAAAGTTTTACTGAATTACTCATAGAATGAGTACAATAATTTCATATACGATAGAATTATAGTAAGAAAATCAAATACGAATATTTTGTTGTGACGTCAATCTAAAAAATAGGCAAATAATGGTCGAAAAATCATTTTATCATAGACATTAATTAGCCAGTTGTACTAGCCATTTTCTATAACTTCGTGGCCATTTCATGTAGATGAATTTCTACCAGGGTATATTTAAGGTTTTTTTTTGTAATTTAACAAATACGTGATTTAAGGAAATATCACTTCAAGCATCTTGTAAACTATCTATAATTTTTTCAATCCAATATTGCTTTACCTATGAATATTCTATTTTACTCATCATTAAAAGTTGTATGCTGAAATCTAGAAAATTTATGTATTATTCATCGTGATTAATGCAATCTGGAGTAGAATTTCAGTGAGAAAAAAATTTTTTCTGCCTAGAGCAACTTTATTTGCGTGAAAAATGCAGGGAAAATTTACGCTGACTAAATAAACAATCATTCTGTACCGTCGGCTTTTTTCTTGCCAACCATTTTCGATATACATTTTTAGATTACTCATCGACTGTATCTGGGTCATTACAAAGCGAATATTCTATTGATTTGTTCATCATGGATAATTTCAAACTCGATACCCATCTTCATCCATTATTATTGCTAAAAATTCATTATCTGTTTTAAAAAGTTATCTTATAAATTCCAATGTATAAACGCACAAATAACATAAGAGTAAAAATTAAACGTCAGCCAAAAATAAGTCGTGGAATAAAAAATCAATCTCAGCTCCCCCTAATAGCACAAAGCACACATATATATATATGCAGCGTGTATAGCATCGCTAATTCACGGGGGGCAATCCTAATTCGCAGGCAAGAAACTCTGCTGAGCGGCAACGAGTCGTCGGGTCTGCAGCTGGCAGTGTGGGCGCCCCAGGATAACGCCTTGGTCTACGTGTTCCAGAGCAACATCTATTACCGGCCACAGGCCGAAGTCGCCACGGACTATCAGATCACCTTCAACGGCGTCTTCAGCACGGTCTACAACGGCGTGCCCGACTGGGTTTACGAAGGTGAGACACGACCTCCTTGTCCCCATCCTCGTCCCGTAATTCCCTTACTCTCACTCTCCGAGAGCGAATGCGCATTTAACGCTCCCCCGATAAATTCGGGAAGCCAGGCGAGACAGGCCGGGCTTATGTGTTTTCGCGTCGTCGATTGTTTCGTCGCGTGGTGGTTGTATAGCGGTAGACTGCGGTATAGCGGTGTGGGGGCTGCTGCTGCTACTCGGGATGCAGAGAGAGGCGCCGAAGTAGTCCGACCGCCATACGTGAACGGATTTTACGTGAATCGCGCATTTGCCCTCTTTGTTTTCCTCTCGCCCCCTCGCTCCCTCTCTCTCTGGGGAAAGAGGCGACGACTTTCGCGTGCCTCTCCGTATCCGACGTATTGATTGCAAAGAGTGAGCGAGGATAGAGACGGCAGTAGTTTCTAATAATTTTTTTTATTATTCTCGGTATGAATAACATTCATCAATTCGGCTTTGTTTAAAGTTTATCCAATTTGCGTGCCTCTTTGAAAGTCTAGTTCGAACAATGTCTTTGAGAGTTGCATACGTCAATTTAAACGTATTGTATGTATGCAACTCTCGAAAACATTATTTGAATATGTTATATTTCTTTTTGTGGGTTAAAACTAGGCTGCTGAAAGTATTTCGCATTTAAAAATTCAAATGATCAACGAATAACAAGTTCGAAATATTATATAATTTTCGGATTTATCGATACAAATGAATTCAAATATGGTTTTACGTTTCATTGAACGTGTAACCTTTAGCCGTGGACTGAATATGAAAAAAAGCCAAAGCAACATTGAAATGATCAAACTCGATGATAAAACGACTATTTGAACCGGATTTTATTGCACGGCCATCATTAAACACCGTTGACACTACTGAATTATATAAAAGCTCAACCTTTGCGTCATTTTCAAATATCAATAAATTTTGTTCTCCCGCTTAAAATTCACCACCAAAATGTGTCGTTGCCAAATTCAACAAGTTTATTTTTAATAATGCACAAACGCGCACATGCGTCCGACGCGCGTTGTTCCCCCTTTTGACATTATCGGGCGTGACAGGTGACGCGTTATACGAGTCCCGAAATTTCCGAACTAAAACGTGTACACAGGCTCGCGCGTGTGTATGTACACGCTGTCGATAAAAAGCCAGATACGCCGGACGATATAACCCCGAAAAATTCAGATCCCATCAAAGTTCCCATCGAATTTTTTCATCGAATTAGGGGAGGAAAAAAAAGCACAGCGACGAAGCATTCGACGAGCGTGCGACGAACTTTCGCGCTCGTCCCAACTCGCAGGCACCAGCAGCATCACGTTCGGTCAATTGATTCGTTAAACTGTGTATCGAGTTGCTCATCGCCCCTCTGGCCTTCTGCCGCTCCTCTTTGCCGCGTATACGCGCGCATTCGCAATCCCCTTATCAGCTGTCCAAGTTTTACTATGCATGAGGGCCACTCACCTACCTCGAGTCCACTCGCTCTCACATTCACCTCATTGTCCCGCTCTCCCATGAATTAAGTATATATACCTCGCATAAGCAACGTCCGCTACACGCCGGAACAAAGAAAAAAATTAGCACCTCCGTGGAGCGGAATATAAAATGCAAGCGTGTGAAATCAAACTCGCGCGATTTCACTGAGTCATGTAGGATATTCGGTTTCGCTGAGTCGCAACTGCTGCTGCTCGTCCTTAGAGTTGAAGCAGCTACTATACTATATATATATACACCTGTTCGTCGCAACAGCCGACGACAAACTCGTGTATACGATTACGCATACTTAGCGCGAATGTGTACCGACACGAGAAACGCAGTGTGGGAAGGTAGGAGACGGGAGCGCTATATACTCGAAAGTCACTCGTTTTCGAGCTGTTAATCCCGCCGAAGTGCGAGCTACTCGTTGAATGCGTAATCCCGAGCTTTTTTCATTACGAGCTAACAATTTTCACGCACGCGCGGAGCCGCGGTCCAGGATAAAGAGAGGACGAAGCGTTACTCTGTCAATTTGAATTTTCCGTGTCGAATGTGCGTGCTTTCACGGGCTGACGTTTACAATGTTCATCTGTAGCAGCTTTGGCGTTGTAATATCGATATGAATGCGATAAATGCATTACTGACGGTGTCCAGTTTTGATTATGTTTGTCGCGGATGATCGAAGAACTCAATTTTCTTTTTCAATTTGTTGCTAATGAATAAAAAGTTAGAGTTTGCTTTGCCATGCGAATTTGTATGGCGAATAATTCGCGACGTAATTGCGATTTCGTTGTTTTCATATAGTACGTGCCTGATCGTAATCGGTTTATACTACTCAAAGTAGTAACTACGCAGATTAAGCTTCCAGACTTTAGGATATAAACACAACTACCTCCAACATATGTTTATTGGAAAGTCTATAAGTCTTATAACTAACAACTAGTGTTTATCAACTAATGTATAGGTATAAATATACGAATATATTTATATAATGCAAAAGTTATATTTGTAGAAATAAGGACTTTTTTATGTAGTTACTCGTAAAATTTTGTTTACGTAACGTTCTTAAAGAAGAAAAAAATGTATTCAGGATGCTTCTCGCGTTACGTAAATATCTTCTTTGAAAATAATAAATTCGCATAGATAGAACAGAGTGCCATCAGCATTCTAAAGTTTTCTGCGCGGTTCATGAAACAGTTCACTCCCGTTCTCATTATTCTGAAGCCATGCATTATTTCTCCTATCTGAGTAGCAAGTAAACCTAATTAAAAACCCAGCGCCACTTAATATATACAATACCATCTACTTGAATAAAATATTTTTGGAAAAAAAATTACTCGTTCTACGATCATACAATAAGTGAATAAAGGCAAGTACCTCGCACCTTCATTTCATCTAATCACGTTTTTATCCGCCAATTAAAATCTCTCACACGTATACTTACATTTGACGAAATCCCGGGGCATTAATTAAAGGGCTTTACATCGGCTTAAATACAGTAAAAATTAAAGCTAATTAGTATGAAAACTCTGTACCGCTTGCTGAAGCGCTAAATTTTTTTCCACTACCTTTCTCGCCCCCTCACACTCTCACTCTGCGTTGCAGGAGGATTCGTGTAAAAGCACGTGCTAAGATAAAATCGGCGGATGATTTTCCGAGTGTCGGATGTGACGTTAACAGCGCTGGAGGGATTTGGAAAAATACTTTCGCAAATCCCCGCGCTCGCTAATGGAGCCTCGGTTCTACTTTAGGAGCTGCCGCCGCTGCCTCATTCCTCGCCTTCTTCGCCTGATTATCCCCCGATGCAGGGCGCGCGCGCGCTTACACGCGTCACATCTTTCAGAGACTATAATAGCGCGCACACTTCATGCGTTTCAGTGGATTACGGGACTCGCGAGTATAGGCGTCGATATCGAGAAAAAAAAGAGTTTTTTTCGTAACACATTTTTCTCGCCCACCGCGTGAATATCAGGTCGGATTTTCCATTTCAATCAGATTGGGGCTTGGGGGTTATATTTAATTAATTTATAATTTATCGATAGTGTGGATTTGAAACAAAGAGCACTGTTGGATTACAGGAAAAATAATAACGAGTAATACAATCAATACCCGGGTATGAAATATGCTTACCTGTCGGACTACCAACATGGATTATTTCGGGTTCCAGGAATATTTCGTATTGAAAGCAAATACATGTGGTGTGGCATATCTTGTTATGCTTTTGAGAATAAAACTTGACCAATTCAAACAATAATGTTCAATTAATAATGGTACTAACAGAACAGTGGGCGTAATTAGGTAAATACATTACAACGCTTAATTATATTAATAATCATTTCATAATCTCAGACTACAATTTTAATTTTTAAACCAAATAAATTATTATCGTAGTATTACAAAAAGACAATGTAGCAAATAAACTCGTAAGAAACCTTTCCCATAAAAAAACTACTTGTTTGTTTATTGTAAAAATTGCTATTAATATTGTAGAAATTACAACAACATAGCAATTTTTGGTAAATTAGTAGTAGTAATTTTCATGAAAATATGAGTCTATACCACGGTTACTATCCAAAATAGTAATTTTTACCAGAAAATTATTCTCCGCGTATCAAATTTTTCATTGCCTTACAATTCATAAACTGAAACTTCCGTAACGAGTAAATCAATCCTCTGCTGCATGCACAATCAATCGACTAACAGGTATAATTGCGCGCTTTCATCCGAACGCGGCTCTGCATAAACTCGGAAAACCAAAGGGATATAGAGAGGCACATCGACGATCGAGAAAAAGCATCAGCGCCGTACTGCGAAGCACGAGCAAAAAGAAACGAAAACACACGCCAGTGTGCCAATGCGTAAACCACGCGCGATATTTTCGCGGCTGGTATAGTTTCTCCTCCTCTTCCTCCTCCTCCCTCTCGCGGCAATCGCTTCTATATTGAAATCCGATCATATCGCGGTCGGAAGCGACGCGGGTATTTCTCAATGGACGGATGCCGATGAGATCTTTGACTCCCACTCTCTCCCCCCTCTCTCATTCTTCGCCTCTCTCCTCCTCGTCGTCCCGCGCATTCTTTTATCTCTCTCTTTGCGGAGGGAGAAAAAGCAGCCAGGCGAGCGAGAGCGCGAATATCGGTATTCCCGACACGAATCTGATTTGGAATTCTATGTTCTCCTTATGCGAGGAGAGAGTCGGAGCCCGCGCGCGCGCGGCCAAGGTGTATAAGCTTTAAGTTGGCCGAGAATATGAATGAAAAGCGAGAGCGCGTGGACGCGGAGAAAATAAATCGTGTTTTCGACGCCTCGCCGACAGCGCCAGCGTCTCCCAGAACGTCGCGGCGACCACTCTAGTATAGCGCGTCTCTCACTGTATGTATACACTTCTTCGCGCTGCACCGAGGATCTTTTTAAATCTCTTCCGAGGAATTTATCATCTTCGTAGAATTTTCGTCTCTCTCTCTCTCTCGCTCTCGTACCCGAAGTAATAATGTAATAATGCAGCGCTCGGCGTTTTTTCTCACTCTCCGCGGGGGTAAATATTTCGCGCTGTGTGCCGTCTGTCTTATATTGCTGGAAATAGGTGAGATTCTTGTCGGGGAAGATTGAATGCGGCTGCTTCGCGTCTGGGTGCGGGAGGAGTGGAAGAGGATTATTAATTCGTATCTTGATCGTACTTAGGGAAAAGAAAAATTGGAACGAGGACGACGCGACGGTGTGTGGCTTTGAAGTGCAAGGAAGTGCGCGGAGCAAAAAATATCGCGTTTCTCACTTGGGGGTACGAGGGCTCCAGTTTCGGCGAGGGAACTTCAATCTCTGGGAAAGAACTTTGTAACGTCGTTATTCAGATTCGTTTCTTTGCCGTAAGATCGCAAGAAAGTCGGAAGCTCTTGGCTTCTTCAAAAATATTTTGCGGAGTCAGTGCGGATTCTTTTCTTCTCCTCCTGCGAACTTTGTTTTGATAAAATTAATTCGTCCCTATCTAAAATTGAAAGAATAAAACTTGTAATAAATGTCTTTTTAACGTTTATTATCCATACAAATTTATACGAGTGTTTACTGTTCATTCTCGATAAGAAATAATGAATTTGAAAAGATAGTATACGCACAAAAAAATATATACCAAAAAAATGCGAAAATAATCTTGCACTGCGAAAAACATTTATGGTCCAAATACATTATTCCTCCATCGATAATCGTTAAACGAAGACATGGAATAATAAATAAATCCCAAATATCACTCACGACTGTCCCCCGAACATGGAATAATAAATAAATCCCAAATATCACTCACGACTGTCCCCCGACAAAGCCTGAAAAAATCCTTGCGCGCCACTCTCGCTTTCGCGTATAAGGAGCTATACGTGATCGAATCCTTGGCTCGACTCACTGTTTCTCTCTTTCTCTCTCTTACCCAGCGCTCACTCGCACATACTCCTCACACATCTCCCTTTTCTTCGTTCCCTATCCGCCGCATCAGCCGCACCAGAGTCGGATCACAGAAAACAAATCCGGGTGTCGAAAAATGCGGGTCGCGCGCTCGCATATATACACATCCGTCCTCCAGCCACCCGCAAGCGGCAAAATTGAAATAGACCGTGTAGCTGGTATACATGTGCATATTATATATACATATATATACGAAAAGAGAGACGGTGTGAGAAAATCCGATACACACGGGGGGGGGGGGGGGTGAGAATATATACGTACGAAGTGTCGCGTACATATATGTAGGTAGAATATTGGCCTCGGGCGGGCCTGCCCCCGGGGCGGCCGAAACTCAAGGTACGGTCGGGTATATGTGCCGGGAGGAGGTGAATCGGATATAGCGTATGTGACGCGCGCGTGGTTGCCATGGGGCGTTTGCTGACGCGCGCCTCGCTGCACGCACGGGGGACACATGTAAATCAGCCTTTATTTCGCGGTATACTACGCGTAGGAGTCTAGGAAAGAGAGTGCCTCTGTCGCGACGATGGCACTCTCTTTCTCTCTCCCGTTGTCACCCCACTCTTTTATATGTATATACACCGCCGTGAGGTGCAGCGTCGGCGCAAAAATCCCGTAGTAGTGTCTCAGCCGCCGCGTGCGTCCCTGCGCAGGAGCGAGCGAGGTAGCTGACGCGAACGAAATACAAGCTGTTGAAAAGTTCTTGGCACGCGCTACTCGCGATTTCCGTCCGTCTCTGTCTTTCTCCCTCCTGGGAAAGAGAGAGGGAGAGAGAGAGTGGGACAAGGGAGAGGGGAAAAAGAGCAGGTATCGACAGAACATCGACTGGCATTACCGTATCGGACTCTCCCTCTCAGCTGGGTTCCGATAATGTACTTTTTCGCAGTATGCGCGCGCGCGGGCGGAACGGTATGGCTGTACGCCGACGCGCGTGGTTCTGTGGAACGACACTGCTGAATTCTAATCGACTCTCGAAGAATGTAATCTTCGCTCCCCCACCCCCTCTTCGGTCTCTTCCTTTGCTTCTCCACCGAGGGAAAAGCGATTGCGCGATTCGCTCTTTTTTTTTTCTTGTTCGCTGCGTCTTTTCTTTTCCTATACTTTTTCCTTTAATTTATGAGTAAAGCCGGCTGATCTTGTTTTGCTCTCGGCCGCAGCACGCTTCGAGATGGGAGAAGTATTTTATTCAATCGGAGATGTAATGGTGCAATTTTCACATTTGCTTTGTGTTATTTATTTAATGGTCAAAGTGAAAGTATGGAGACGAGGAACTTGCGTTGAATTTGCGTTGAAGTAGTGCAACTCAATGTGGTGTCAGTCGGGTGCTATTTACCGATGCTTGTAATATAATTTTCGTTTCCTCGTATTTATTTTCTTTATTTACTGGTATATTAATTAAAACAATTAAATTATTACGTATCTCAAGTCAATAATTATTGATCCACGCTTTGAATGCGCTTATGACATAAAATATACAATCGAGAAAATGCTGCCTGAATTAACCGTCCCCAACTAAAAGATTGATATATTGTTTTGTATGCAGGTTTAATTCATAATAAAGTATCAAACTATGGAATAAATAGAAAAAAAGGTTTTTGAAGTTTTTCATCTATCAATATATCTTTAATTAAGTTTTTCAACGAATTACATCCGGGAATATATTACAATGAAAATATTTTTTTATATATTCAAGTAAATCGGACTTGTTTTAAGTAAATATTACTTGTTTAAAGTAAATTTTACTTGAAACAAGTCCGATTTACTTTAATATATAAATTTTTGTTTTCTGTGTAGGCACGTATGTGCGGCTCAGAACAAAAATAGGTTAAGTTCTATGTTTATACACACAACTTAACCCGTTTTTGCTCTGAGCTTCTAATATATGTGTAATTCAGCATTATAATAGCAATAGACTTTATTATATTCAAGTTCATCTCTACGGAATCTTTATTTTTCGCATCATAAAAACAAATAAAAAAGTTCTGTTAAGACTCATCGTTAACCCTCGTGTTACATCATACTTATTGCTACTTCGCTTGCCGGTAATCAGGCGTAAAACACCTCGTTGTATGCACGGGGGGCGCGCGCGTTCACGCGGCTACATTAAGCCCGATGCCGCGCACTGACCTCCCAGCTCTCTGATCCTTAGCGCTTACATTACGTGGTACATAAACCAATGCAAACAATCTAATTGTGATGTCAACGTCATCTATGCGTCTAGGACAATGGCTCGATCTTAGCTAATGCAGGATAAGCACGGGAACGCTCTCTCTGTCGGATCAAAGGAAGAGGAAGGAGAGAGAGAGAGAGCGAGTCCGCAGCCCGAAGCGGTCCCCGTTCTTTTGTTCACCTAATCGTCGGGAGCTCATTCGCTTATATCTTCTTGTAATAAATTAACCGACGAAAATTAATAACGTTTATATCCGAGGGATCTGCTGAGTTGTTCTATATTTATGACGTTGACATGGAGATCGTATGGATGAAGAATGATTGTAATAGCTAGCGTTGAAATAAATTTCTATAAGTACTTTTATCTAATTGCTCAATGTAGAATATCATATAGTTATCTCGTTATGTAATATGTACGCTAATTTGGAAATTGTTGCTGTTTTATTTATTGGTTAAACAATGTAACAGAGAAAAATACGAACATGTGAGCGGCAAGACAAACAACGTTATATATACGATTAATGTAGAAATTAGTTTTTCATCAGCGAATATTCGCATCAACTTTTTCCAAAATATTGCGTCTGACGTAAAGTCAACATTATAATTATGTGCTATTGCTGTGATCTGACGCAATTTTAAAATTAAATCTCAAATAGAATAATTTATTCCAGTGAATTGTAATTACATACGCCGTACTCCAATTACAATGGTATAATTTTAATTAACCATTCGAAATAAAAAAATTAAGTAAAATCATTTTTGTAAGCGGAAGCTTAAAATTCGTTGTTCATTAAATTACCTTTCATAATTAAATTACTAATGGACGGAATAATTTCGCTGTGGGTAATTTAAATACTTTCACATTTAAATATAATGCCTTAATTTTCATTAATTGAAATGAAATGTTTAAATTATTTTTTACATTTACAAACGGATTAAAAACTGAAGTCAAATATAATTATAATTTAAAATTAGAAAGAAAAATTTTTGGTTTTGACAACCACACAGTACGTTACATATTCATATGAGAGTGCCTTTCGAGACCACAATAGACGATAAATTAATTTAAAAATCCCAAGCACACACTACTCTTGACCAATGTTATACGTTACAATATATAACAATCAGCGTAACGTTATTTTCGCGTCACGCCGCGACTAATTACTCACGGACGCTCGCTCTAAAGGCCAAAAGAGCGACGGGGAGACTGTTCAGGCAAAAAAGCCGGGCGTTACGTATTCAGGGCAACCTCTCCGCCCTGAAAGCTTAGCGATGTAACGGCGCGCGACGTCGTGTAATGCGACATGATTTGATGTCATTCCGGCGCGGGGTCGACGCCACGAGGGAAAAAAAATATCCTCGAGGAGAATCGAAAAGGCCTAGCTGCGAAGCTCTCTGCTCCGGAACGCGTGATGAAATACACGCCGCGCTTTAGCTTGTCAACCGGCCAAAAAGACGAGAGCGCGCGCGCAGCAGAGGAGGAAGTGAGAGCGCCAGAAGAAGAGAGAGAGAGAAACGAGACGCGGAGAGAGGCGGTTGCGCGAGACCGAGAGGAAGTCGAACGGAAGTGAGGAAAAGCGCAGGCGAAAAAAGAGACCAAAAGAGAGCGGAGAGGTAGAGAGGGAGAGACGGCGACGTAACCGGAGCCAGGGTGAAAACCGGAGGAAGAAGAGCGGAAAAGAATCTCAAATTCGTTTTTTAGCCGTGATGAAGCCGCGCTTGCGAGGGGCTTTTTCTCCGCTCTGGAATTTCGCTGCGCGCGCCTAGAGTTGCCTGCCTGCCTGGCTGCGTTGTGCTGTGCCGTCGCGCGACACAAAGACTTTTACCGTGATGCTGCAGCACGCTCCGTAAATACGCGCGCGGCCGAGGTGAACACAACACATGAGAGAGAGAGAGAGAGAGAGAGAAAGAGGGATGCCGAGGGAGAAACGCACGAGTCGCGCGCTCGCGCGTAACGCATATACGCGCGCGCGCGCGCGCGCGCGAGAGTTGGAATGGTACTGCTCGAAACTGAAGACGAGTGCGCGTGTAAGTTGAACAAGTAGTAAAACCAAGAACCTTTCGCTCCGCGGAGGCAGACGTGCGCGAGTGCGACGCGGCTGCCGCTAAACTGTACGTACAGGCATGTGCGTATATACGTGGCGCAGCTAGACAACGGGGAGAGAGAAAGAGGCAGCTAGTACCGTGCGGAGGGATATGTATACGGAGCGTATACATGTATGGATTGCTCGCTTGATAGCTTATAAAAGTATTTTAGTGTAACGAATACGCGTGCGTATACATATATGTTTTTCCCGGGAGTTTCGTAAAAGCAGGAAAAGAGTTTTTACTTCGGGCTAAAAGTATCGTATAGTTCGGAAGGGAGAAAGACTGAAGAGCCGCACAAAAGAGAGATGCTCTTCGGAATCGGAAAGCATTAGCGGTGAGCGCCTGCGTTTTTAGTAAATTATTTGTTGCTGTTTTTTTTCCGTCACGGAGAATCCATTTAGCCTGTATGACATGTTTGTGAAAAATCTGCTGTTCGAAATATGAAATGAAATTTTCGTTATGAGGGAAAGTGTTTTTCTTTTTTATCTTTAGTATAATAAAGGTGAGATAAAACGCGAGTTTTAGATTATGGTTATGAACGAATTTTTAAATAATTTTATCAAAGTGAAAATAATTTTAAAGTTTTTTAATCGGAAAGATATTTGACGGGGTTTTTTTTTTTTATGTTAAATTTTAGCATATTTTTCTTTCAGAAAATTCACTTTTTCGAGTTCTTATCTAAGCGGATTGATAAATATTTATTGTGAAAAATAAATAACAATCACTTTCCACATACATAATAAGTATTCTTTTTTATTCAAGAGATATATCATGGTGCCTAGTCTATACATTTAACATGAATGTTAAAATGTACAACAGAGATCTCCAAATATAGAATCAAAAGTGATTTTACGAGGAAAATATGTCATATCAATGTCATAACAGTGTTCTGTGAGAAAATTAATTATTGAAAGGCCATTTTTACAATTAATTTCAATGCACAATGTTCCACATCAAGTGATTGTTTAAACCAAATTACAGACGTTATTCTTTAACAATAGCGTACGCCAATGTTTATTTAATTGAGTTTAGCAGATAATGTTTGATATTGAAATTGAATACAACTAAATTTTTATTCGACTTTTAAAATAATAACAAATATGATTTTTTAAAATGAATTTGAATGAAAAGTAAATAATAGGAAAAAGTCATCGTAGAATATAGTTTCAATATCGAACAATATAGTACATTACGCAACTAGTGCGCAAAATAGGTCATTCCTGCGCACGTGTTGCGTATACTGTTTTTCCTATCGAGATGCCTAGAGTTCGATTTTGCACACTCCGTTAGGAAAAAGTATACTAAGTTTTGTTAGAAAATCAAAACTTTTTTTCTTAATATTCTACATCATGCATACACTTGCTTGGTACAACAGCTTTGCCTTTGTGTAAATTTCAAAACTAACGTCCAGTCACAATGTACAGGGTATACACGCTGTTAATTATGACTTTAAAGATATTCATTATGATGATAGCATGCATACACGGTTCATCTTTTCCTGTGTTTTATATCTCAAAAACAAATATAATATCAGAATACAATTCAAATTAAATTAATGCTGAAATTTTCTCTAAACTATACTTTTCAGGCAAATCTTTCAACTACGTTATCCGTGAAGTTTTAATAAAATTTTCAGTTTCGAATAAGTGGTGTTTGAAAATTTTATTCATACTTTATATAGAGAGAATTAATAATACTTTCCTGGAATTTTAGGCAGTGGTCTACTTATACCGAGACTATAATTTCGAGAGAAACCAATTCTTTTTGTCACGAATACCATATGTTTTCACAAGTTTACATTATTTGAGTGTTCATGTATTAAAAAACCAATTTTAATTTTTAAAATGGCCAATGTTTCACATTCTACTGTTTGTAGAGTCTATTTTATGTAAAATGCAGTTAACTTTTATAGTCATTTTCTTATTTAAATTTATAATTGTAATTAAACTGACAGTGCGTAACAAAACTAATTAAAATGTTGCATCAACTCACTCGGTAATCACTGAAAATCTACACTTAATTATTTAAATATTGAATTACACAATACAAATGACTGCATTGACATTAAATGTTATTCGATTCGGCCGCTTAAACTTAATTAATGTTAGATTATAGAAAAGCTAATTATTAGGTATATAATTATTTATTTTTAACAACAGAATGACATGATAATTGACTTTAATTAGTGACACATATAATTACATTGCTGTAACAAGCAGATTACTAATTAAAAATCAAATAAATTCAAATAACTAGAAGTGCACACGCCAAAGTGATCGAGTTACACCATTACCCGTATTTTATTTAATTTAACGCGTTAATTCGTCGCGTCGCCAAATGAAAAATTCCAACCACGATTCGATTTTCGGCTTTTATAGCGGAGAATTCAAAGAATTTTTCATTAGTCAGTGATGATAACACTGCCAAATATCGAATATTTCGTCGAGCTGATAATCAATGAAACTTCGTACGGCCCCTCAGAGAAAACTGAAACTTTTTTTCATGCAAAAGACCTTATTAAAAATGCCATTAACGCTCGGATACCTTCGCAGACAGAACACAGACCATAATTCGTACCGTAAAAAGCGAAAGCAGAGGGCGCGTACTAGCCCAATGAAGCGCCGCCACACGAAGCGTATATAAACCGGAGGTGCGCGCGATAATGACACCGCGAGGAAATATAAAAAGGAAAAAAAAACCGTAACAAAAAAAAAAAAAAGAAAAAACTCGGCCGACAAAAGTTTGCTGCGCACGCGTGTGCGCGCAGGACGCGACATTATAAAGCACGCGCGCGCGTACGGCAGGGCCGCATTTTTCGCACTTGCGCGCTCGTATAAAGTTGCAGGAGTAATTAGCGGGAGACATGTTTACTTGATATTCGCCTCGCGACGAGCCTCTCCCGGCTCTTCCCTCCTCCCTTGCGCGACGCGACAATATTTTCCCAGGAAATGGTCCAGCCTAGGTGCGACCTCGTCTCTGTCCCCCGCGCGCGCGCGCCTTCGCGCATCCATGCCGTTTAATTTCGTTTCCTCGTCGAGGCGCGCTAGGGGCACGGAAAAGGTGTACAGAAGAGTGTGAGAGGCCGCGGCGGACGCAAAACATGCTGCCGCTGCTGCTGTTGCTGCTAACCTCCTTTGCAACTCCAGATGGCTTACTCGCACGAGCCAACTCTCTTCCTCTCTCTCTCTCTCTCTCTTCCTCTCGCTCCACTGGTGTAGGTGTGTGTATGTGTGTATTTGTATGTGTGGGTGTGTACAGAATGTGCGCCCGCGCGCTGCTAAGTAAAGTGTACACACGCCGCGCGCTCGGCGAACTTCCGCGAAAATTCTGGCGGCGGCGAGGCGACCCCTTGCGCGTACAGACACACACAGACACACGCACATACACACACTCACGCGCGGAGGAGTAGGTAGCATATAATGTAGGTGTGGACGCGTAATCTCGTGTGAGTTTCCGACGGAGCGTCTTGTATAGTAGGTACCGAATCTGCTGCCGAGTACATCCGCGCACGAGCCTGCAGAGTGAGCGAGTAAGTCTGTGTAAGCGGCTTGCACGCGCGCGTGTGTGCTTTTTTCGTTGCCGCGCGTGCACGCGCTTTCAGTGGCTGTAAATAGCGGATATTATGGGGCGGAGGAGGTAGCGGCGTGGAGCGCCCTTTTCTAGCTCCAAGCGCGCGGGGCTCGAGTCGTTTTTAAGAAATATCTGGCCTCGAATTTTTGCAGGATATAATTCGCGGGAAAATTGAGTGCCTGCCGTTCTCCTCGTCGAGCTTTAGCTGCCCCGCTTTTAATTAAGTGTATGCGGAATGTCCGTTAATTAGCATTTTACCTTAGTCACGGCTTTAATGTATTATATTTTAATAATTACCAGAATAACTTACGAGGGCGAGAGTGAGAGGCAGCGGCCTTTAAATTTGTTTATACACTACATCATTTTTCTCTTACGTTTTAATTTTTACACTTTCATAAAGGAATCAGTTAAGATGTAAGTGCAAAGATAAAAAGTAAATTAAGGTGCAGTTTATTAGATTTTTTCATAAAACGACTGATTAACGCTTTACGTCGTAAAAAGCTTTTATTTAAAGTTTTCCAGAGTTATAGCCATGAAATTTAAATCATATAAGACTTTTAAAAGGGAAAGTTAGGGTCTGTAACGCCAACCCTTTTCAACTTAAGACGTTTTCTTTGAGAGTGACAAAACAACTCAAGGGGGGTCGGTTTTTTCATAAAGAAAATGAAAAATAAATAAATAAAATGCTCTTCGAAGTAAATATATAAACGTTATAAGAAATTTAAGGAAATTTAAAGCAATTCTTTTTTTAATAAAAGATTCCATTACATTATTACACTATTCATGAGTGCGGGGAGAAAGGTGTTATCAGATTTTTCATTCGTCGCGGAGTGAATTGATAATCTTCATTTTAATATATATTTTAATAAAGATTTACCCTCATTATCATGCATTTGCAATTCCCGCGGGGCTCGAAATAGACTCTTATTAAAGATGGCATCAAATTTTCACGAACACCATCAGGCTGAAAGAGGCTTAAACTGGAGGACGGAGGGGATTAGAAAGGTCACAAAATTTCTGCGAGGGTTATCTTCGCTGCCGGCACTGCGCGTGACATGTGAAAATGATTTTTTATGCCGAAGCAGACCCACGGCTATTTACGGCATCATTCCTTTGGGCAAGGGGCGACAAACGTAGTCGCGCGGGGGATAGATATCACGTGGATCGCCCATTTAATCCAAATTGCTTATGCGCACTGCGTAAGCAAGTGACAATAACTTTGGCCATCTAATTATGCCCTCGAGATAAGTGGGCCATAATCTTAAAATGAACATTCGTAAAAAGTCGACTATCTTCTGGACGACGCAATTTATCGTGTGATATACGAGGGGTGGTGAAATGAATAGAATAGAAATAAAAATAATATTATTTTAAAAAAAAGAAGAAAAAATATATATTTATTTGCGAAAGAAATGTCTCGCCTGGTTTCCTTCTTACCGCTCGAATGTGTGTATTGGGAGCTGTATAAACTTCTATATAGACAATCAGCCAGAAAAGACAACTTTTTTATTCTGTCACTTTGATTTCTTTCAGAGGAGGTATTGAGCTCTAACAAGGCAATATGGTTCTCTCCGAGCGCCACCAAATTGGCTTTCGCCCACTTTGACGACACACACACGCCAATAATGAACATCCCTTACTACGGTTTTCCGGGGTTGACCTTCCAATATCCGTCTGCCATCCCAATTCATTATCCAAAGGTGAGTCAATTATTATTTATTAAGTATTGAAATTTATCAATTCATTAGATGTGATTTTCACAAATAAAAATGGAAAGTTCCCTAGTAGAAATTCATCTATATGAAATGGCCAAGAAGTTAGAAAACAGCTAGTAAAACTGGCTAATTAATCGCTATGATGAAACGATTTTTCGATCATTATTTGCGTATTTCTTAGATTGACGTGATTACAAAATATTTGTGTTTGATTTAGTTACTAATTTTTTTTTTTTTTTTTTTTTTTTCATTTATTTATTTACAGTCGCATCCCCCATTAAGGGTATTAGCGACTTTTCGTCATTACAGAATATTTACATTGGTAAATTAACAATCATATATAAGAAGGAAGGTGTGAATATATACATATTTTTATTTACAATATATAGTTTTTTATATTTATATCTTGTAGTAACTTTAAGAGGTTGCTGCAATTTGTGATTGTGTTGAGTAGTTCCTCTAGAGGTTTATTGCAATTATATTTTTCTCGCTCTACGTTGTATTTCTTGCAATTTAAAATGATATGTTCTATGCTAAGTGGAGAATTACATTTTTCACATATAGGTGGGTTTTCTTTTGAAATTAGGTGTTGGTGAGTGATTCTTGAATGTCCTATTCGTATTCTAGTTAAAATTACTTGGTCGCCTCTGCTGAATTTTGTTACTGGATTATACTGATAGGTATGATGTTTTATTTTTCTTAAGTGAGTTCTATTCGATTGCTGTATCCAAAGATCATTCCATTCTTTTTGTATTTTATGGTTGATGGTTTTAACAACTGCCTCAGTTAAAACTGAATTATCTTGATTGTTGGAAGCTGAATTGGGAGGACTGATTTCATATTTTTCTAAGTAGCAGTTAGCTCTAAAATAAAAAGGTTTTTTTGAATGGGCTTTTTTATATGCGATTGGAGTTTTTCGTTTGAGAATGAGAGGGTGAACTTGGTTTTTTGGAGAGTACATAATTTTTGTTGCATATTTGAGAATTAGTTTTTTTCGTCTTAAGTGTAGCGGAGTCATATTGCTTTCATTTAAAATATTGCAAATAGGACTAGTGCGGTAAGCTCCCGTTGCAATTCTCATTCCTGTGTTAAGTATTACGTCAAGTTTTTTAAGAGTATTTGTAGTGGCAGATTCGTAGGCTGCACAACCGTAATCTATTTTTGACTGTATTAAAGCTTTAAAAGTATTAGTAAGTACTTTCTGACATGCGCCCCAATTTTTAGCTGATAGCACCTTTAAAATGTTTAATCGTTGTTGACATTGTTTTTTAAGTTCTTCAATGTGGGGGTTCCAGGTCAGTTTCTTATCAAATATCAGTCCTAGTATTTTAACCTCTGTAACTATTTTTATTTGATCATTTCCTAAGAAAAGTCGGGGATTATAGTTCGTTTTATAGCCTTTGTCAAAGACAATCGCTTGTGTTTTAGAAGATGAGAATTGAAATCCAGAGATTAGTGAGTAATTTGATAGTTGGTCTAGCGTATTCTGCATTAATTTTTCGCTGCTTTTTAAGTTCTTACCTGTGATAAATGTTGTTACGTCGTCAGCAAATATTGTAGTTCGAGTCGGTGGAGGAATATAGTCTACAATGTCGTTAATTGCTAACAGAAAGAGTGTGACGCTAATTACTGCTCCTTGTGGAACTCCATTATTTATGTTGACTCTATTGGAAAAAGTGTTGTTGATTCTAACTTGTATGGATCTGTCGCTCAGAAAATTTTTGATGAAGAAGTACATATTTCCTGTAATTCTGTGGGTTTTAAGAATTTCTAGTATTCGGCGTCGCCATATTAAGTTGTATGCTTTCATCATGTCGAGACATATAGTTAACATATGTTGATTTTCTACAAGTGTCGCATATATTGGATTCTAAATATGTTAAACAGTCCGTTGTACTACACTTCTTCCGGAAGCCGCTTTGATGCTTGTATAGAATGTTGTTTTTTTCTAGATATTGACGTAATCTGTTATTAATAATTTTCTCTAGAATTTTGCACATATTGCATGTTAATGCTATGGATCTGTAATTATTTTTGTTAGCATGATCCTTGTGTGGTTTTGGGATTGGAATCACTATTGCCCTTTTCCAGATGTCTGGAAAGAGTTTTTTTGAGTATATTATATTGTATATCTGTAATAAGCATTTTAGTGCGCTGTCGGGTAACTGTTTTATTAAAATATTGGGGATCATGTCGGGTCCTGGGCTTGTGTTTTTACTGTTTTTTAAGACTGAATGTAATTCACTTATTTCTAATTTCTTGTTTAATTCGTTTTCGTTTTCATGGTTATCCGGGTTTAACAACGGCTTTCGGGAGTTTTTATATTCTAAAAATTCTATTGGATAATTCTTGTCACTGGAGTTTTCGGCGAACGTTTTGGCGAAGATATTGGCTATTTCAATTGGTTCATTTATTATTTGATTATTATTTTTGATGCTTGGGATTGACTGGAAGCGATTTCCTTCTATGTTTTTAATTTTTCGCCAGACGTCTTTGATGGGTGTTTGGTGATTTAATGAGTCTAGATATTTAAGCCAGAATTTTTGTTTACTTTGATTATTCGTTTGGCTATGGCTTTGAGTCTTTTGTATTCGATTTAGTTTTCTTGAGTATTTTGTTTTTTATACCTGTTGAAGGCTTTCTTAGCATTTTTTATCGCGTCTTCGCATTCTTGGTTCCACCATGGTGTGTGTTTCCTTTTTTGCCTGTATTTTTAGTTTTCGGGATACTTTGTTCAGCTGCACTTATTATTGTTTTGCATAGCTGGTTCATTATTGCATTGATATCTATTGACTCAGAGTTTTTACTGTTCATAATAAGATTTGTTGTGTCTTTTATTTCGGAGTCGATGATTGTCTTATAGCGCAGCCAGTCTGCTTTATGAAATTTCCATTTCGTTATCAATGTTTCTTCAGTTACTGTTGGATGGTTAAGAGTACTTATAATAGAAAAATGATCGCTTCCGTAAGGGTCATCTATGACTTTCCAGTCTATTAAGGAGGCGATGTTGCTACTACTAAGGGTTAAGTCTATGGTACTATACTTTCCAGTTGCGAGATTGAAGTAAGTTGGAGACCCATCGTTTAGTAGTACGATGTCATGTTTGTTTAAGATATCTTCCAATATTCTGCCTCTGCGGTCGGTGTGAGATGAGCCCCACACTGTACTATGGCTATTAAAATCTCCTAGTAGTATGGTATTTGGTGGTAGTTGGGCTATTAGATTTTCCAATTGATCTGTTGTTAATTTGTTACGGTTGCTTAAATATATGTTGCATATAGTTATCATTCTATTGTTAATAAGGACTTTTACTGCAATCGCCTCAATGTGCGTAGATAATTTAAATTGTTCACTGTAGAGATGGTTACTAATGAGTATGCACACTCCCCCGCTTGCTGATTGGCAGTCTCGTCTGTTTCTATTGTAACATTTAAATTTGTTTATGTTGATTGTTTGGTCGTTTTTGAGATTCGTTTCTTGTAAACATATGATTTCAGCGTCAAAGTTTGCAATGAGTTCTTGGAGAAATTCGTGGTGGCTATAGTAACTATTTATATTCCATTGGACTATCTTGGCCATTGGTGTGTTATTGGTTATAAAAGTGGGTAAATTTATTTTACTATTCTGAATCGCTGTTAGTGGGTGAAGCTGTTGGCGTAGAGTCAATGATGGAGTTACGGATGCTTTTAAGTAGTTTAGTACAGCGTGTTTTGATGTAACTATCGCGTACATTAGCGTAGACATCTTCCTTGATAACTTTTCTGAAAGCATCGAGATCATTAGTGTATTGAGAGATTATACCGGCCGGGTTTTTGACTTTGTGTGTGTTCTCCAGTAAACTTTTGAATTGGATGTAGTTTAATAAGGTTCCTGCATTATTAAGGTAGTTTTTGATTGATGCTAATTGAATGTCAAGTGGATCGTCTTTGTTGGTATTTGGTTTGCTTTTGTTATTTGACCTGTTGTTAATGTTTTGAGATTGCGTTGTAGTAGACGGATAAACTGTAATGGTATTTTCTGTACAGGGTTTTTCGTTTAAGTGGGAGTTGTGGGAATCGAGTGCTTCGGTTTTGGTTCTTTTAATTGGTTGTTTTGTACTTATGTGTATTTCTTTTGGTGAGTCGACAAGGGTGTCGTTATGTGATTCTTCCGAACTAATTACGGAATGTGTTCGTTTGTTTTCAAAGATTACTTCCATTTGATCTTGTGAGACTGTGCTAACATTTGTGGGATTATCTATATGCGATCTAATGTTATTGTTTTCAGGAATATTTCGGATTTCTGGCTTTATATTATTGGCTGTGGACAAGGAATTTGTGTGTGTCTCCTTGTTATTGATTAATGGTGTATTTATCTGTATTTGTTGATCCTGTGTTTGGGCGACGGTACAATTGCGAGCTAAGTGGCCTTCAATTTTGCAGATAAAACATTTAAGCACATCGGTACTTGCAAAAATAAAATATTCTAAGTTTTCGAATTTTAGTTTAAACAATTCAGGAATTTTCGCAACGTCTTCAGGATTGACGTAGACTTGACGTCTGAAACTTATAACGTGATTGAGACCCTCCTTATTTATTGTAGCTTTAAGATTTATGATCGGAGAACCGCGTTTAACCTTGAGCTGGTTCAAAATATCTTGGAGATATGCATTTGGTATTTCTAGTGGTACATTTGAAAAAATAACTCTTTTAAGTCTAGATACTAGAGGTCTTAACGTTACCTTTTTATCGTTGATAACTATGTACTCATTGGTTTCTGTAATTTGGTTGACCAACTCTTTAGATGATACATATATACATACTCGATTGTTGGAAATTCTGGAGGCACCTATCACATTTTGATTGTTCACCAAGTCTGCAATAGCACTGGCGTAGTCGGTTAAGGTCAGATCTTCAACACAGTCTAGTACGATGGCTTGATCTCTTTTTGGGGCCAGATTCTTTTGAGTGATCGCAAGATAACTTGTATTATTCGTAGTATCTACTGTAAACGTTGGAATTTCTTTCCGAGCTGGATGGTTTTCAGATGTAGAAGCCATCATGATCACATTAGTGATCTACTTGTATGGGATCAGGGCAATGCCCCGTTTGCTTGTATTTGCCTTCTGTAGTAGCCGATAATATTGAGCAGATCAAGTGTAAACACGTCTGTTCACTACCAAGGCCAAACAAGAACTGTACTAATTTTATCTTTGATGAAAGAGCATTAAAGTGTATTGGATGGCTTTCCAAAATATAAATAAATAACATTAACTAATAAATCATTTTGACGTACGCGACATCAAAGTCGCACTCCGGGGAATTGGTCGAGCCCGATCTTTTCCCGGAGTTTCGTACGTAGCCGCGCCGCGGGGAATTTCGCCGAAGTTCAGCGCCGCTGGCCGCAGGCCGGCGATGCTGTTCGCATAGCTCTCGGCTCTAGGGGCACGGTTTGTGTCTTTTCGACCGCGCGCCAGCGGCGGGCCAATCAGAGAGGCGGAGACCCGCCCCTCCTCGCCGACGAGCGCCGATTTCTATTTTTTTGCGGCTCCGAATTTTTTTTGGAGACTCACTCGCTCGCCGCTCCGCTTTGGTGAAGGACCTGCCCCCCCTCGCTGCTGCAGAGGCGGCACGGATCTCTCGAGGAGAGGAGACCTCTCGTCTTCCGCTGACGGCGACGCTCGTCGCTAGTGGCATAAGGAGCGCCTTTACCCTCGCCTAGTGCGGCTGTCCGCGCCGCTCATGGAAAATAGGGAGTGATCGCGCCGAGGCTCCTCGGCATCACTGGGTGAAGAGTCCGTCACACTCTCCGTCGATAACTTCGCGCCGGGACCGTGGCTAGATTAATTTCGAGAGATTTCTGTTTCGGTTTTAAGGTGCCTCTCGCGAGCACTTTCTTCTAAATTGTTATTTTAGACATATTATTAATCTATTTATTTTATATACCTAATAACTTAATTATCCTTCTCCTGATTAAACTTAAAACTTGAGCTTACATCAATTTGTTGTATTCATTCTATGAATAATTTACCAAAACTTTTATTTCTTCATCTAACTTTGTCTCTCTTACTCCTTGTCATAACAGCAAGCCTTCTACTTTTAATATCTTTAAAAAACTCAAGAACAAGCTTATGCTTGTCTTCGAAAAACTAATTCTATTTTTCAAAATAATAGGAGAAAAAGCATTTCATCAGGAGCTAGAAACTGGACAAGAGAAATTCCCATTTTACAGCAAATTTCTAATATAAATGGTTAGTTATTAGTTTTAAAATGTTTTGGATTTCCACCAGGGTTACTCATCCATTAAGTAGTTAAGCGTAATATTGGTCAGACGCTTGTTTGTTATTGTTACTAATACAAAGACACCTTAAGTGAACAATATAGTTCACCCAACTTGGTGTTTGATAAACAGCCTGTTATTTAAAAAGTTCTCTACGCTCATGCGCAAAACTTGATCAGAGTTTCCTTAGTACGGTAGTGCAGATAATGCATCTACATAGAAGTGAATGTTCGCTAAGTACGGTAAGTTGATCCTCAAAATACTTGGCAAGCATCTACTCGTATATGCTTATACAAAGTGCCATTAAGGACGCTTACTCATTGCAATCGTAGCCAAAAGTACGCAGAGTCGAACGCCGTACGCCTAGCGCTCTCTCGGGTCTCCCCACTCTCAAAATTTCACGCGAGACTGTACACGTACACATGGCGCCGCTTCATCGGTGTGTACATTCACATCGAAGCGCTCCGTCTGTGTAGACACACGCGTAGCGCGCGGGCACGCCATTGGTTTGTTTACACGCACACAAGGACACGCGCGGCCGAAGTTACCTACTTTAAACAACTGTATCTCGAAAACGGTGCTGCTAGGCTTTCTGGATTTTGGAGAGCTTGTTTAAAATATCATCATTAGTAAAATATCTCTTTTTCGTTTAATTCTATAGAAAACTTTTGGCGTTATTAATGAAAACGTTAATTTTTTCACGATTTTTTCATAAGACACCGTATTAAGTTGTCTAACTTTGATAGCTTATATCTCATGAACGGTGTTGCTAGGCTTTCTGAAGTTTGCAGATGTTGCACATAATAACAATAAGAATCTACCCTGCAAGTTTCATAAGATTCTATAGAAACTCATTTTGTGAGCAGGCGTCCTTAATAGCACTACACATTTCATTAAGTTTTCATGAGCTCTTCATCATTGAATTAGTTTATTTGCAATTTTCTTACGTCTTGATAATCTACGTAGACATTCTATATTTCTGTTAGCATAATAGTTTTTTGACATGCTTCTTTTTCTTAGTAAAATAAAAAATAACCAGGAGCTTTGGTGCAAAACTGCATCTTTGAAATTTACTGAATTTAAGCAACTATAATCGATACTTAGCCGTACAATCTCCGAGATTATTTAAATTGAAAAAATTATATTTTTGCTTTTCTACTATTTTTCACCGCGAAAGGCTTGAAATAATTTGTTCACCATTGTTATTATTTAATAATACAAACATTTTTAATCCGTATCCCCCCACATTGATTTTAATATAATACATATTATTTTTTACTTTTTTGTACTGTATAAATTTTGTTGGTATAATAAATGTTACTCAACATGAAATTCAAATGCAGTTTATATAAAACAAATTCTTCATTATTTTGATTTTAATAAGCATATATATATAATTGCAGGCAAGTAATTTATTTATTTTTTCAATCAATATATAAAAAGTTAAATACAAATATATTGGTATCGCTGAATCATTCTGTAGGATTATTTAATAACGAATTTCATTGTTGACATCCCTTGTGAAACAAATTAGGTCGCATTAAATAAACTTGTCACTGGGATAAAGAAATGTTTGTCAAACAAATAATAACAGAATCCAAATATAGCTCATCGTTTGAAGTAGAGTATTGATTTAATTTATTATCAATCAGTAAATTTTATTTTTGCTAATAACAAATACATAAATAGCCTTTTACTTGAATTATTCATTTCACTATTGCAAATTTACAATAATATAAAGCTGATATACCTATAGTATCTTTTTTATTCCATTTTACGAAAATAGGAAAAACAATATGCAGTGATTGACCAGAACATTTCTGGTTAGAATGGCAGAAAAATTCTACATATAAATGGATAACTTCCCGTTAACTGTTATAGGTCAAAATTTTAAAATTGCTCAAAATTTGTTTACTCATTCCAAATTAGCCCCAAAACACAAATATAAAGTTTTAGAGCGAAATATGCAATTGTTCTAAAGTTAGAATTAATTGAAAATTTGAAAATTTTGAATTTTTTCATAAATCTTCAATTTTTATGATTTTTTAACTCAAAAACTCGAAAACGTTACGAGAACGTCAACTCGAAAATTGTAACGAGAATTCCTCAGAATTTTTCCAGTTATACTTGACAGAACACCTTTCAAAATATGCTAAGGCGAATGCGATCATCTCAACATCCATCACCAAAGGCTAAAAGATTTGTAAAAATGTTACCTTTAAATGCGATCATGACGAAGATGGAAGACACACAGAAAAAAGTTACGTATAATTAAAACTGTCAAAAGAGTAAAAAAATTCTGTTTTTAGTTAAAAACACACAGCTATCGGATACAACTTTAGTTATTCAACCATTCATGTTGATTCCACAAAATTTTGTTTTTGTGCTACTCCTTGAATATATTATACACCACAGCTGTAAAATATCATTATAACAAATATTTATTGGATCAATAATATGAAACTATTACATGTGGCACGCATATCATGTTGCAAGAACTTGTCTGTCAACCAATTTCTTCTCTGCTACTTATAAGCGAATAATTCTTTTTACAACACTACCAGAAGTATAAATTTAACTACTAAAGAGTATTTTTATAGTATAAAAATTATAAATAAGTAGAATAGTTAATATCATGATATAAAGAACATACCTATTCTTGTGACGCTTCTTGGTATGCTGAATATATTTACAAAAAATAATAATATAATCAAAAATATTTTCAGTTTTAGTTATTCCTAATGATGTCAAGTATGACAAATTTCATGAGTCATATTTGACTCTTGTCGTACTGAACCTGTTAAATGAAATTATATAATCCCAGAAATGGCAAGTCATTTCATTAAGCTATAATACGTACCTTCAAAAACGTTTAACTATATTTTCAGACTAAACACCTTGAATAAAAACTGCCGTTTCATTTGATACTTTTCCTTACATTTGAATTCTTGTATAATTATTTTACTTGTCATTATCTTAATCTGATAAAACATAATCCCAAAGTATCATTCAGAATTATTAGAAAAAATTTTAATTCATTAGAATTATTATTATTTTTTATAAATATATTGAGCATACCAAAAAACGACACGAAAATATGTTTGTTCTTGATTGTTATTATAACATGATATTAACTTATACAATAAAAATACTCTTTAGTAGTTAAATTTATACTTTTGGTAGTATTGTAAAAAGAATTATTGGCTTATAAGTAGCAGAGAAGAAATTGGTTGACAGACAAGTTCTTGCAACATGTTATGCGTACCACATGTAATAGTTTGATATTATTAATCCAATAAATATTTTTTATGATTATAGTTTACAGCTGTGGTATACAATATATTGAAGGAGCAGCATAAAATCAAAATTTTGTGCAATCAACATGAATGGTTGAATTACTACAGTTGTATCACAGGGTTGTAAAGCAGGGTTATTTCACTCTTTTGACAGTTTTAATTGTACGTAACTTTTTCTGTGATCTACTGCCGTCTTCAACAAGGCCGCATTTTAAAGGTAACATTTTTTACAAATATTTTAGCCTTTGGTGAGCGATATTGAGATGATCGCATTCGTCTTAAGCATATTTTTCACCATACTCTGGCCGAAAGTACCACTTTCGCTCCCGGTTCGAAAACGCGAATGTGATATTTTCGGCCCGAGTATGGTGAACAATATTTTTTGTACCGCAAGCACGATTTTCGCATTTTTTGAACCTATTAATAGAGCCGAAAGCGACCGCTTGTCGACCAGCAGGCGGTAAAAACTGAAAAGCGCCCGCTGCTCGCCATAGCAGGCGGTAAAAATCGAAATGTGCCCGCTGCTCGCAGTAGCGGGCGATAAAAATCGAAAAGCGCCCGCTGCTCGCAGTAGCGGGCGGTAAAAATTGAAAAGCGTCCGCTGCTAGCGGGCGGTAAAAATCGAAAAGCGCCCGCTGCCCGCAGTAGCGGGCGGTAAAAAATCGAAAAGCGCCCGCTGTCGTTTTTGAATGGAGTTTTCAAGATTATTTAAGAAAATCATCGATATTTTGAAAAAACACAAAAATCTATACTTTCGGTACAAAAAATATGGTGTGCACTAAGGCCTAAGTGGGTTTTTTGACCCACTTTACGCCCTTGGCACACAATATACTAATACGCACCACGGGAGTAAAATTGGCAAGTTTTTTCATCCCTAGGTGCGTAATATACTATTGAATGGTGTTCTGGCAAGTATCAATTAGCAAATTAATTGTCAATCTTCTGGCAAAAAATCTTGAGTAATTCTACTTACAATTTGTAAACTTTTTGCTATTAATGTGCTATACAAAAGGTTTCAAGTTTTTGAGTTAAAAAATCATAAAAATTAAAGATTGATGAAAAAATTCAAAATTTTCAAATTTTCAATTAATTCTTACTTTAGAACAATTGCATATTTTGCTCTAAAACTTTATATTTGTGTTTTTGGGCTGATTTGGAATAAGTAAAAAAATTTTTTAGTAATTTAAAAATTTTTACCTGTAATAGTTGCCGTGAAGTTACCCATAAATATTTTGACCTATTCAGTCAAAAAGAGAAAAGCTCGTCTACACAAGGAACAAAATGAGTACGTTCATATGCGAATAAACGAGTCGCAATTAAGCTTTGGGTGTAGACATGTCCACACCTTCAAAAGACAGTCGCCTACGCCAGCTCACATTGCGTATAGTACAAACCAGCGAAATGAATCTTAAAGCTGTTTAATTTCGAAGTTAATTCCTATTATTGAAGAAGAATGATGAAATTGAGAAATACTTAGACTATACTACAATTTATTAAAATTGTTCCTAATCATTTTAAAAGAGAGCTTCATAAAAATTTGTACGTTTGCTTTCAAGCGTGAATATCCTCTTTCATGTACTTTATAAATAGTTTATTTGGAAAAAAGTGTTCTTCTTGTGTTATACCACCATGTCTGCAATGAAATGTTGTACTGCCGTCAAGTGGCATTTCGCCAATCTTATCGGGGATAACCCTTTCTTTGTAATAGGGTCATTCACTACACACATCCAGTACATCATTACACCACTGGGATGACAAATTGAATTCTCAGCGAACGGTCGATTTCAGACAGAGTTTCGATCGCGGCGCATCTCGTCCGATAGTTCGCGGCTCCGCGCGCAGTAACCGATATTCGTTGCACAAAGTATTACGTGAAGCGGGGGAGAGGGTCTCGCGTTTCCCTAACGAAATCACCCGTCGCCTCGTATAGTGTCGGATATCACAAAACGTGGCACTGGTTCTAGTATGGCGGCGCGCGTCTCTTAAGACAAAATTATAACGAGCTGCCACGGCCGGGTAATTCGCCGATATGACGCGCTAACAAATCGCGATTCTAATGATAATAATAATAGTTATGATAACAATAATAATGCTACCGTGAAAGTTCATCTCACGCGCGTGCGCTCACAGCGACAACAACAACGTCCACGACTATACGCTGCAACAATATCCGTTGTTGCGCTTATCCGTCACACGCGTAAGATACGCGGCCCGCACGCATGCGTGCACCACGCCACCAGTGAAATTCTCGGGCTCGCACGACTGGGGCAGCGAGTAACTAAATCAGTAATGGCGTTAGTAAACGTAACGCCGCAGCGCCCGCGCAGTTTACGGCTTGCGCGCTTTCTCTACTCTCCATTATCCCTCTCGGGGGCTATATTTCGCGGCGGGGCGGACGGCAAAACGCGCAGCCTCCCTCCGCAAATGCCATAACGATTTGAACAACATGTGTAGGCGGACAGCTCGAGTACTTTGTCGCCTGCGTGCGCTGCTGCTGTTGTGGTTTCGCGGCGGTAGCAGCAGCAGCGGTGGTGGCGTGTACGCGTATAACGCGCCCCTGGATGCGGTTATATATACGCCGCGCGCGGCATTTGCATAATAAAGGCCCCCCGCGAGATAAAGTCGTCGTCGCCGCCGACGTCGCCGTAATCGTGTCGAGTAGCCCCGTGCTCCAGTTTTCGCGCCCGCGTGGAGTGTAGGTGACGAGGGATGGGGGAGTACTGCAGCGCGATGTATGCGGGAGAAGAAGAATGCGGGGGATGCAGGAGAGGGTGTGAGTCCGAAGAAAGGATCACGCACGCGGGCGTTGGGAGATGAATTCTTCCTACGCTTCGGTAATGTTTAGTGGAGGCTATTGGAGGGTGAGTGATAGGTGCAGTGTTCTTGCGAGTTTCACTGGCAAAGGCGTCGTTAGGTTCGTTTGGATTTGTTAATTCTTACTTTTATCACGAATGCTATGGCACTGTTATGGTAGTGCAGTAAAAATTACACTGAGAAAAATGATGTATTAAAAATTACTATAATATGTAGGAACGTGGAGACAAATCCAAATACTAAAATTATTACTATATTTTGTAGTAAAAATTACTATGTACATAGCAATTTTTATTATGTATATATGAATTTTTACTATAAAATATAGTAAAAATTTTGGTATTTGAGATTTGTCTCCACGTTTCTATATATTATGGTAATTTTTAATACATCATTTTTCTCAGTGTAGAATAATTAATTGCTTACCGAGCTGAAAATATAGTAAATTTGACTATAAAACCACTATAAAATATAGTGCGATTTAAATTTAACTGAAAAAAAAAATAGTTTTTGCGAATAAAAAAAAATAATCTTAGAGAAAACCAAAATAATGAAAAACTTACTATGAGTAAGCATAGTTGAATAAAATATAGTTAATATTACTAAAAGCACTTTACTATAAAATATAGTGCTATATTTCATAAAATACTTATTTTTGCTATACATTTTAGTTGGTATTTAAAAAAAAAATTCATATTTAATAAGCTTACTGCAGAAAGTTATACTTTTTTTTCACTAAAGATAAATATTACAAAGTATGAAGACTTAAGGGGGTTAGTGCGGTAACATACAAGCCAAAAGTACAGCTGGTCGAACGCCGTACGCCTCACGCTCTCTCGAGTCTCCCCACTCTCAAAATTTCACGCGAGACTGTCCACGCACACATAGCGCCGCTTCATCTGTGTGTACATACACATAGAAGCGCTACGTCTGTGTAGACACACACGCAGCGAGCCTTCGTTTGTTTACACGCACACAAGGACACGCGCGGCGTCGTCTACCCTGAGGCTACGTACTTTAAACAACTGTATCTCGAAAACGGTGAAGCTAGGCTTCCTGAAATTTGCAGAGGACATTCAAAGTATTGATCTTAGTAACATATCTCTTTTTCTTTCAAGTCTTAAGAAAACTTTCCAAGTTATTGACGAAAACGTTCATTTTTTTACATTTCATGACGACGGTCCCATAAGACACCGTGTTAAATTTCGTAACTTTGGGAGCTTATATCTCACAAACGGGGAAGCTAGGCTTTCTGAAATTTACAGATACTGCGTATAATAGTAATATGAGTCTACCCTGCAAGTTTCAAGAAATTCTTAAGAAAAGCCAATATCGCACTAACCCCCTTAAGCAGGAAATATTAATATTTTTTAAAAACTATTAACCTATAATCATATCAGCAATATAATGCAAGAAGCAAATATAAAGAAAAATATTACTCGTGTATAGAAGATTACAATGTGAATAAAAGAAATTAAGGAAAAAATTATTCCCGTAAAGTGTACGAACGAATTCCATTTGGCAGAATAAAAACGTTACTGTCGTCGAAAAAATTTATCCGTCTAGAGCGGTGGTCCATCTCTTTCCATTTTCCCTTAGGAGAAGAGTGGATTGTTCTTATCCTGTATATACCAGCCGGTGTGGCTATTCCGGGAATCGAGTGCGTACAAAATGCATCCCCTCTCTCTCTCTCTCTCTCTCTCTCTCTCTCTCTCTCTCTCTCTCTCTCTCTCTCTCTCTCTCACACACACACACACACACACACACATACGTCTTCCGCACTTGGACTCACAAAGCACGGGCGCGGCAATCGGGCCAAACGGATTTCAATCTTGGAGCTTTACAACAACGTGGCCACCGCGCTTCCCCCGTCTCCACTTTCTATATCCCGCAGCATCCGAAGCCTAGCCCCTCCGCGGCCTAAAGGCTCTCTCGGAAGGCTCGTCGCGAATCCGCTTGTATATATCGCGCCAGGCTGCCAATTGCGGAAAAGGAAACTACTCGGCAGCTCGTATATGTCTAGGCATTCGGCGAAACACTTAGCCGTGTGTATATACCGGCGCACTGCTGATGCCCTACACTTCGGAAAGGCAAGGAGAGGATAGGGAGAGAGAATAAATTGGACGTGGCCGATCGATGTCAATAAAGTTTTTATAGCCCTTTATAAGCGGATATACAGTGGGTTTCGGTCGTAAAGAGACGCGCGACCCTTTCGCCTGTATGCTCCTTCCTCTTTTTCATTCTCTTTTTCATCCTCGTGTCTCGTATAATATAAGTATATAGATTGAGGGGAAGGGTGGCCGTGCCAATAAGGATCGCATCCGGGAAGTCGTGCGAATGATAATGACGGGGAATCAATGTTGGGGTAAATTAGGTGTTAGGAGAGAGGGGCGGGAAGCGGGGATAAATAAGGGGACGCGCGAAACCTGGGCCGATGCGTATAGAAGATTCAACGGCGCGTTTCGTCCGGATAATTCGGCTTGTAAAGTTTTAGTTTATCACGCTGTCTCGTTTCACCCGCTCGACTGATAAATTACGGATAATCTGCGAGCCGGGACTTAATGCAGCGCCACGCTACGCGGAACTAGCACTTCGTGTAGTTCGAGTCGAGGTCTCGGAGAGGGGGGGGGGGCGAAAGTCTAAAATGAATACGATAATTTTGGAGGCTTTATCGGGGTAAGTTATTTCTGATGTTCACTGCCGAGTTAGGCCGACAAAATCGTACGATTTCGGCTTCATTGAGTAGAAATACCTTATCGCTGTCCGTTAGTCAGATTTAAAAATGCATGCGTATTTTTAATAAAGCTTGGGTAATCATTGATATAGTGTTCTGGAATAAATGTAGCTGAAAATGTAAAATGATTCAACGTTAACGGCACAATAAAAATGCTATAATAATATTTTATCTGTCTCTTATAGAACCTACTATTTATTATTGACTCTAAAAAAGTAGTTAGGAAAAAATAAATTTTCTCATTATAATAACTCTATTTTAGTTAATAAAAGCGGGTAAAAACATTCCGGAATATAAACGAGAAATTGTATTTATAATATATCCCATCAAGAATATTAAATGCAGATTATGAAAGTTGCATTATTTCATACACAAATGTAGAGAATGCAAATAACACGAATAGAGAAAATAATAAAATAGTAAACTATGCTTATTCGCAGTTTATATCTAGCGCCTAACCCCAACAAACCATTTTATAATATAAAACACATTTTAATTAAAAAGAAATAAAGTGTTAAAAATTTAAAATGATAAATATATTTTCTTTCCACATGAAATTAATTTTTCACGTCTTCCCTGGTAGAAATTCATCTATATGAAATGGCCAAGAAGTTAGAAAATTGCTAGTAAAACTGGCTAATTAATCGCAATGATGAAACGATTTTTCGATCATTATTTTCCTACTTCTTAGATTGAAGTAACTACAAAATATTCGTATTTGATTTACTTACTAATTTTATCTTTGATGAGAGAGCATTAAAGTGTATTGGATGGCTTACCAAAATATAAATAAATAACATTAACTAATAAATCATTTGTTGTACTCATTATGTGAATAATTCAGCAAAATTTTTATTTCTTCATCTGATTATGTCTCTCTCACTCCTTGTCATAACAGCAAGCCTTCTACTAGCCATTTCCAGACTAAAGAAATTGATCAGTTTTAATATCTTTAAAATACTCAAGAACAAGCTTGTGCTAGTCTTTGAAAAACTCAATCTATTTTTTAATCTATTAAATGGCCAACTAATAGGAGAAAAATCGTCTCATCAGGAGCTAAAAACTGGACAAGAGAAATCCCTATTTTATAGCAAGTTTCTAATATAAATGGTCAGTTATTAGTTATAAAATGTTTTGGATTTCCACCAGGGATCTTTCTGTAAAATTTATATTTAATTGTTTGATACGATTTTTAATAAAATAACTTTGTTCATATTCATAGATGAATAGTTATGAGAAATCAGAGAATTGTCATGTTCAACTGTCTATCATATACTGTCTATCATATCATTTATATCATGTTTTGATAAGCATCTAATTAGTATTACAGATTATCATCTAATTAGCATTAATGAGCATGTAACGTATCCATTATTAAATGAAAATAATGTTTCTAGAAAAATAATTATCTTCCGAACTAATGTCATTTATATATTAACTTTTCTCAAACAATCGAAAATTGATAATAAAAAAAGTGGCTTTTCAAATGGTTATATATTTTATTACAAAACACTACTGCATAAAAGTGAAAGTAATTATAGCGTTATTTTGAATTAAAATATTCAAATAGTTTTTTTTTATACCCAGCACGTAGTTAGACTTTTTACGGCAAAACGAAAGATTACATAACACGGAAAATATTTTCCTTTTAACTTTTGACCTCATTAAGAGTGTCAAACTTCGCTCGCGCTAATGCTACTCTAGAAAAATTTATAATATGACGTCGCGTAAGCACCAACGCCGATCCAACTTCATCGCGAATGCGCTCGAAACTTCAGATCGGGCGGTCGCGCGCGCGGCACGTCGTAGTGCAAGTTGACGCAAACAGCGAAAACGGATAAACCAAAACTAAAACGTTGTCTACGACCTGCCCTCTCTCTCTCTCTCTCCCTCTTCTTCTCTTTTTCGCCTCCGGCGCCACGCAGCATGAAAGTATGAAAAATAACGATCGAAGTAAATCAGACTCCGTACTAGCGTGTAAAAAGAGAGAAAGGGAGATACGAAATTCTGCGCGCTCGCGACTTTAAATTGATTTCCAAGAGGGTATTCCCGGAGCGCCGAAAGACGGCTGTCTCTCCTGGGGGGTTGGGGGGGGGGGGGGGGGGGCTCGGGTGGCCCGCACTTTTCACCGAAGGGGTGTAGGACGACGCGCTCGCGCCGAGACAGGTGGTTTCTCGGACTCCTCGTAAATGCTCTTTAAATCTTCCGACGGCGCGCGGACTGCTGCTCCCAACTGCTCCCCGAGACTCTCCCGGGGGGAAATGCCCGACGTCATATTACTCTCAATATATGGACAGTTGGCCGATCAAAATGCGGATAGCCGATAAATTACCGTCCTTACAATTCATCTTCCGTTTTCTTTCCGCGGTAGTATTGTTCACTTTTCCGCGTTACTTAGGTACGAAGCTGATGGATTCGACAAAAGATATAAATTACTCTGTATAGGAGAGTGTTATTTACATTGGACCATCGTACCCAATGGATAACTTGATTTATTTTTATTGCGTTGATTACTTGAATTAACGTAACTAATTGATAAATGGCACTGCATGCCAAAGTTTAAAGAGTCAAAACTTAATATCAAGAGGGAGAGTAGCTAAAAATATACTTTTGAGTTTGGCACGGAAATTCTTCATAGCTTAGAATTTCATAAAAGTTGTTGATATATCTTAATTTTTTTAATGTAATTTCATCATTATTTGTAATATTCCGATAAAATTTTATTCATTGAGTAGACAAACAATATAAAACAATCAGAATATACTATTTCTGATAAATGTTAATTACTTAAAATCATCATGTTTTTTAGAGTATTATAGAATAATTACATTATATACTATACGGAATTGGCTACCTACATATACTTCATTTGGAAGGATTTTTAATAAAGCATTAAAATTGTGGGGCTTGTGATTTTCAATATATCTAGTGAAGTGCAATTCTGCCTTGCAGTTAAAGTTTGACTGAATCGAATGATGTGATCTATTTTTTGAAGAAAAATTAATGAAGCAAAAGTAAAATGTATAAAATGAGGCTTGTTATAAAATTTTCTAACATATTAATGTGAATAGTAGTCTCGATTGATGATTATATAGATTTTTAAATAGAAAAGTCAATATTATATCTTACAGTCAAAATATAAAAAAGGCAATTCGTTTTATCTGATTCAATGATGTGGAGGAAAGCTGTAATGTATAATATATTGCACCGGAACACCGATAGTTGAGCGATCGGAAAAAAAAAAAATAAATGCAGATAGTATCTTCAGCGAAATTGAATCTTTTTAAAAGGTCATCATTAATTTATGTTTTTTATTATTTCATTACTTGACTGATTATTACTTTTGCGCATTGGTAATTAGATTTTCTATGATTCACGACTTCAAGTTTAGTAAGCGCAACACGAAAACCATTACACTTTCTCGCACTAGCTACTTTATCACGAGTTTTACTTGCCAATCAAACTTGTAGCGTATCTTGTAAAGAAACTTGTTTACAATTCTCAACTCGGTATCGGAATTCCAATAACGAAAAAAATGATTAGTTAACTTTTCATTTAAAGAAAACACAACAAATGCGAATTTAATCCAGTAACATATATTATAGAACTTTTGTAATTTATTTAAATCATTGGTTTACAATCACTTAAAACAATTTAAATTCACTTTTGTCAAAATTTCATGAATCTAAAAATTTAACAATTTGTTCAATGACACTTTTCAAAAGTAGTACAACAATGTATTATAAAAACTAAAAATGGATATTTATATGTTCCGATATTAATAACGTAGCATGTCCTCGAATAATTCACACAGTGCCGCGCAAAGGACTGTGTATTACTCGAGGAAACTAGGAAACCCCATTACCATGGCGCTTGTTCCTAGGGGCAACAACTTTTTTTCAAAAGAGCCAGCCATTAGAGTCTCATAGCGTAACCGCAGCACCCTGCACAGAGGGGAAAGCATTTTGACATGAAAGTACCAAATGGAGATGAGCGAGACTGCCGCCTTGTAAAAATTAACGATCCGCGAATGTAATTGCAAAAAACATTTGCAAATGGTCTTTCCCTTTCTCTATGTCTCTCACTTTATGTAGCGCCGAGAGAGCTCTCGCAACAGCTGTGATAATTGTGGCGCGGCGAGTAATGCTCGCAGAGAGTAAGCTCTCTCGGCGCCAGTAATAACAGCGCTAACTCTTGCATAAAGCTGATGGGGAGGACTGCGGGGCGTGTACGCAAGGGCGTGGATATACAGATAGATCGCGAACTCGCGCGCGCGGGTTTTGATGCCGCGGCAGACAATCGAATTATTGTTGTCGCGTTTCATTATCGCTGTAACGGGAGTTTTGAACTACATCTGCCTTATAGCTTGCACGCGCTCGCTTGCGCGCTTGCCTACCTACCCCCTTCGCCCCCCGGCCCCGAAGTTCCGTAAACGAACTATTACTCCGACTGCGTCAAGAGCGCGAGAATTGCTGGAACGACTATTGTTGAGGACGCGACGAATGTTGACGCAAGCGGGAAATTCTTTTGGCGTAATAAGAATTCCTCGAAATTTCGTTATCGCGACGTGAAGCCAATGCAAAACATCATTGTGTATTATTAAAGCCAGCAGGAAGTTTAAGAGTTATGACGTTATGGAGCTGGTGTTTTAGATGGTGTTGCAGTAGATTAAAACATAGCAGTTAACAATCATTGTGCATGCTTTGTGTAGTTAAATTGTGTCAATAAAATTATACCTGACAGCTGTGGACAAAACTATCTGAAGTCTTCTCCTATAAAAAGCTCATACCTATTCGATAACAAAATTTATTTAACTTTGAGATGTTATTTGAATAATTACTATTTGATAGTTCCAAAATTACGATTTTAGACTCTGAAAGAATCAACTTTCTTACATTATAGAAAGTATACTTTTCGTTTTTAACTAATTTTATCACTGTGTTGAACTCAAATATCCGCTTCTAACGTAATGGATCAATGTGTCGTTTTTAATCTTAATATAAAATCCGTGTTATTATTTTCATAGATAAACTTTCTTTTTACGGCTAGTAAAGAAAAATTATTATATTCATAAATACACCATTATTTTAATTTTCTATTTTTCAAATTTTTATGATTCTATATATAACTGAATGATTCCAAATGCACAGGAAAACGAAAAAAAACTACTGTTGGGATTAATGGTCATGGAATGAATAACCTTATAGCAATATTACAATTATGATATAATTATCAAATATCAATACTAGAAAGTTTTTCATGCACTTTTTCATTTAAAAATAATTTAAAAGAATTTAATTTAGAATTTTAAAATAATTTAAAAGAAATATTATATTAAGTATCTTATTTGAAATAGTATATTTAATCCTTCAAATCCACTAGGTCTTCTAGAGATTAACTTACAGTGAAATTGAATATTCTCAGGTATTATATAGTGAAATATGATTACAGAAAATTAATATCTTTGTCCGATTGTAGATTTTATAAGTAATATTCATAATAATTACTGTAAATAGACAATTAGTCACCTTCAGCCAAACATTTTTAGTATTTCTTTGTAATCACATTTAAGGTAGTTCCTGTCAGAATGGGGCTACGAAATGTAAAAATTCATATAATAATCTATTTACAAATTATTGTGTATGAAACAAAATAATATGAAAGGGAGTACTTTAAGTGATAAAAAAAAATTGTTCGTAGAAAATATCGATATAGCAAAGTAGATTATGGTCAGCTAAAGAAAAATGTGGCATTAGAATTTTTTTAAATTTTTGTCCTACTTGCCGATAGAAAAATTAAAAAATAACCAAAATTTTCGAAGTTAGATGGATTTTTTTATAAAATCTTACATATTTAAACAAACAAGTGAATGTAACTTTGCAAGTTTTGTTTTTCTTTTTTAATTTTTTTGCTGGCAAATCCCCTGATATTGACCAAGAAATACAATAAGACTTTCAAAATTAAAATCGGATGAGAATTGCAAAACCTCCAGTGTTTTGTCACATTTTTCTCTAGCTGACCATGATCTACTTTGCAACATCGATATTTTCCTAAAACAATATTTTTTCATCGCTTGAAGTACTCACTTTTCATATTATATTATTCTTACACAAAAATTTATGAACAAATTATTACATTTCCTACCACCCACTCCGACAGGAATCACCTAAAAAAACGGTTTGTAAATCTATACGAAACCACGTTGTATCTCCTACTTTAAAAGAAATTTATAATACGCCAAAAGTGATATTAGCATTGCAGGATAAGCTAAATTGTAAAAAGTAGTTTTATATGGTGATACGCGTAAATTGGATACTATTAATACGAAATATTTCTATACGTAAATATGAAAATATGATTTTAAACGACTTGAATAGTACATTTCGATACTATAGTACAAGAAGGTCATTTTACCTGCGAAAAGGTCCCACTTTAATAACTTTTTTGCTCGTGTATCGAACAGTATTTTGTCACACTCCGTGCGCAAAGCTTGTTTCCACTATAGAAAAAAAGCTAAATAAAGCTTTGTACACGTGTTGTCAAAAGACACACAAGCGAAAAGGTGATTTTAATCTCGCGTGACCTTTTTACCCTCGCTTCGTTTCGGCGCAAACGTCCGCACAAAGTTAAAATCACTTTTTTCTTTCACTAGTATCGAAATGTACTATTATATAAAACACATCTTTCATATTTCTTAGCAAACTATATTTTTTATTAAGCTTTCTAGCTAAGGAAAGTCGAGAAAATATAAAGTGATCAATTAAAAAAATACCATTAATTAGTTTCCAAACTTTTTTCTGTACAATCAATTATCTTCAATAAAATCCTCAAATTACTTTCCTGAAAATTCACAAAAAAATTAATAAAATAATTTTAGTTCTAAAAATACAATGAAATAGTTTCCACAGTTTTTCTGTACAATCAATTGCCTCCAATGAATTCCTCAAATTAATTCCACTATAATAATTAATAAAAAATACAAGCACTATTCTGCCAACCAGTTTCTGAAATTCCGGAACCTGTTTCTATACCAAGCTCACTTGACGCGGTTTCAGATGCGCTCTCTCAGATCATTCTCTTGCACGCGATGCGCTAGGGGTATTTGTTAATTAACCGTTCTGGCGGTGCACGCGAAGTTCCTCTTTCACTTGGTGCGCGTGGTAGAACATTTGCGCATATTATATACGGGCGCAGCGCTCGCTCGAGCAAAGTCTCGGCGAACAAGTTATCGGCATCTCTTTGATTCGCGTCGCAGTCAGCCGCAGGCCAGTTGCGCCCAAAGGCCCGTCTCGCGTTCGCGCAGGCATCTGTATTCGCGCGCACCCTCCAAATGCTTACTTTATACCCGATGCCCATATAGCCGCCGACGCCGCCGCCGCGAGCGTAATAATGCGGCGCGCATGCGTCGTTTTCTGCTTTTGTTGGCGCCTTCTTAATTAAAGCATTGTTACTTTACCGGGCTTCCGCGAAAGCCGGGAAAGGGGATTTTAATTGCTCGCCCCCTCATTCCCCCTCGACTGATGGGTATATACGCGGGGCGAGGGAGCGTGCATTATGACGCTGTATTATTGTGCTCTTATGAGAAAACAATAATAGTGAAGCTTTTATTTGTCCGTGGGAAAATAAAGTGCGCGGTAATTGTTTCGCCCGTTTGTCAGGGGCCAATTCACAGGGAGAAGCAATTTTTTCAATCGCGCGTTTCTGAATGCGTGGGAGTGAGCAGTTTAAATTTAAATTTGGCGAGAGGTCCGAGAGAGTTATTTATGTTAGTAAACAAAATAACACGGGACAAACTAAAAGATACTATGCGAATTCTCTTGCAGTTCAGAATAGAACAATACATGTCGTTGTTTCATACGGGAAATCAACAAAAATTTGAATCGAAATTCTTTTTATTTTATTTGAGTACACGTTGATTGCTGTTTCATGAAAAATTTTATTATTAACCATTTCTTTATTATACTTTTACGTAGCTGTTTTCAAAGGAATATTATATTTTACAACTATTGCCAGGTTAATTAATAATGTTACAAGAGATTATTTATTTCAATAAAACTTTAGGATTCTTTGTAATTAAATGAAATAAAACATTCAATGCAAAATACATTTATCAAATTATTTTTAAATATTGATTAATGATAATATTTTGATGCGGGATTTCTTAAATTAAAAAATATTATCTTTCTAATTTGAAATTTTTAAATGTATCCTAACCCACATAGTGCATCACTCAAACATCATCTTTTTTCAAAACGAAAAATTCTATATTACGACCTTTAATAAGTCAAAGTTTATCTTGAGTGATAAATGATGTCCCCGTAATATAAAACACAAAATATTAACGTGAAAGATGGATACTTTATCGAACCAAATATAGACAGTAATGAGCGATTGATTTATGAAATGAGCAATTAGTGTTGGACATAATATTTATCTTTGGTATATTTATAGATTTAACGATAATTTAATTTTAACAAAACAATGTAGTATTAAAATATTTTAAAATAACTATGTAGATATGTACCTTGCCATGACATTTGCAAATTTTTTCTTTGATTTCAGAGTGGTACGCAAAATCCAACTGTAAAATTATTTTCCGTGGATCTACAACAGGTTGTCAAAGGCAACTTGAGCTTAACCGAAATCGAATGTCCAACCAATTTGGCATCAGTGGAACGGATTTTAGCATCGGTTTCTTTTCCCACGGATAGTATCGTGTCCGCCATATGGATGAATAGAGTACAGAATCAGGCTTACTTCCACATGTGCAACGTCGACAATCGGAATTGCTCAACGGTTCGTGATATCTTATTTTTATTTTTTCACTATTTTGTAGTAATATGACATTTAAAAATTTTTGTTTAATATAAATTTTCTTGGTAATAATTATTATGCATATTGAAAGATTTTGTTGAGTTTTTTTTTTCTTTTAAGCAAAAACTGTTAACATTTAGCAGATAACTAATCTTATTTACTGAAAGTTCAAAGTTAATTATTCACTTCCTAACTAAACAAAAAATAGGATTTTTTCATTAAAATAATCAGCCTGAATAATAAGATAATTTATGTGTTTAAAATAGTAAATTTGAAGTAAAATCCTAATGAATTAAAACTTGTTAAAATTTAAGTAGATAAATTTTCCTTTCAATACTATTACTGACAGTCCAATGCACTTTGATAATTAAACGAGTTTCGTTAAACTTTTGACGGCTTTCACACATGCGCTACAATAAATACTTTAATTATTAAAAATAAAGAAAAAATTTTTGAATAACTTATTGTATTTTTTTGTTATTCATTTGAATAATGAAATAACCTTTATTCCAGGCACTTGCGTACAAAGAAAGAAATGGCTGGGTAGAACAATTCGTACCTCCGTTGTTCAGCAGAGATGGTACATCGTTTCTTATTATTTTACCGCAAAAGCAGGGTAATCGGGGCGACTGGAGACACGCTGTCATGGTGTCGAATGCTACGACGAATTTGCCGGAAATAACGTCAGTCACTTCCGGCCTCTTTGTCGTTACTGAAATTGTTGCCTGGGACGAGGACAATCATTATGTGTAAGTGAAATTTTAAAATATTTATATTGAGATTTTTATACTTTGTAAAATCAAATTGTTTTTTAAAGATAAAAAACACATTGTTATATATTTGCTACATTAACTTTTTTCGTTTTTCTGGATAATTCACTTAAAATTAGAAAAAATAAATATGTGTATCAAATCGAAATGAGCCATTTTCGATAACTCGAAAAATTGAAAAACCTTTTTTTATTGCATAAATAAGTTGGAAAATGATCATAATACATGTCTAATTTTATTCAGCAGGAAATTGGTCTGGGTATTGCGAGGTTAAAATTGTTGTCACTTATATCTGCTTAAAAGCAAGTGATACTTTGTTGATAACCGTGCAAAGATTTTAAGGACGTTCTCCGGGTCGAAACAGCAATTTTAGTTTTTATATTTTTAAATAATGTTTTATTAATTTGATAATCCAAGAGTAAGTACATGTAACAAATATATACTTGAAAGAACATAAGACAATTTTTTTCAGACAAATTCAGGCAATAGTCACTATGCTATTGTTACAATTAAAGACAAAAACTTCAATAAGTTCTTTAAATTTTTTTATTTTTTATCCGGTCTTAACGAAATAAAGCTTATTTTGTTCGTTAAGAAATTTCAGGGGGAGTATCGATGGGAAAATTTATGGTACGAGTTACCAGTACGGTGCAATATTAATTTGGTAACTCGTACCATAAATTTTCCCATCGATACTCCCCCTGAAATTTCTTAACGAACAAAATAAGCTTTATTTCGTTAAGTCCGGATAAAAAATAAAAAAATTTAAAGAACTTATTGAAGTTTTTGTCTTTAATTGTAACAATAGCATAGTGACTATTGCCTGAATTTGTCTAAAAAAAAATTGTCTTATGTTCTTTCAAGTATATATTTATTACATGTACTTACTCTTGGATTATCAAATTAATAAAACATTATATACAAATATAAAAACTAAAATTGCTGTTTCGACCCGGAGAACGTCCTTAAGTAGATAAATAATGTTGTGCTTCTATAATACTTAAAGGTCTTTAAAGACTTTACCCTCAATATTTATGCTGTGAAATGCTTTGTAATATTATATTGATTATATTATAAATTATATCTTATATCATTATATCAACAATTGTTTTAAAGTTTACATATTGTTTAAGAAGCCTTTTTATGAATAATTACCCTGCATTTTATTTGTTTTTAATCTTGTATGACTAGTAGCCGTGATAAGTAATGGACTGATAGTCATTGCGAAAAACGAGAGATTAAGAACTTAAATTTAAGTGTCAATTCACTTTACTTTGACAAACTTCTATACGAAACTGTTCGCTGTATGATCAATTTTAGAACTTGTCGAGCGCGTCGAACCGCAACTTTTCTACTGACGTCGCTATTGCACGCGAACTTCTCTAGGTACCATGACTTTTTAATTAGTTGATCCCTTTCTAGCTTCTATCAGATTGCGTGTTTTACGTATTGTCGACACTTTCGGTGTACCGCGATACTTTCACTAGTTTAAAATTAATAAATCCGTCCTACGGGGTTATAGTTTGCCAAATGCTCAACTGTAACACTTAAAATTTAATTAACTTCTCAAATCAGTTTTCGAAGCTGTCTTATCCAATGCAACATGTTGTGGGCATGTATTTGTAGCAAAAAACAACTTACAGTTCGACTTCAAATCCAAAATCAGCGAACTTTTGTCGGCGAGCCAAGTAGCCTTTATGAGCACTTGATGAGCGCACGTTGAACTGTATTTCACATGAACCACACGGTTCGAAGTCCCTGGTTACGGTGCAAGCGCCGACGTTGGCATAAAAGAACGTGACTGGACCTTAAAATTTAATTGGTCTAGCCAAGGTCTGAATTTTAAACTTAAATCGATCGACCGCGTTCGTTTTTTTCATTTTTATTACTTCTTTAAGGCTGAAACTAAAATTTTGAAAAAAACTTTGAAGAAAGCAGAGAATGAGCGTTGCTGGACCGTACATTTAATTAACGAGTAAAACTTCGGAGATTGTTTGAAACTCTCACTCGAGTCGATTATTATAGCTGCAGAATTTATTAGAAAGCGAAGAGAAAGAAGTGCAAAAAAGAATTTCGTGTTGTAGATTGTTTATAGGTCACTGTTTAACAAAACTTCGATTTCTTAGTACGTTTAAAATGAGTATTAATAAAAAAGTTTGTATGCTTGTGAAATCATTGTGGATAAACATATTAGGTACCCTGGTAGAAACGTTAACGACATGTTGGCTAATTGTTGGTTAATTTTGGAGTCAAAAAAGTCACACTAATATTATTTCGTTTTTAAAGATAAATATTCAATTTTCGTTGATAAGAACATATTCTATTGTCAATATTTGAACATGTGATTATAATGTTCGATACTTTGATAATAAGGTTTAAATATTGATTGTAGTCGAAAATTCTTCCATTTGAATAATGCGTTAACCAACGAAAATGTTCTACCAGGATACGATCAACTTTTAACACAAACACTAGAAAATTTAACAAGAATTTTCATTTTTATATAGTTTATTCCAATAAAATGCTAAATTTAACATTGAAAATAATTTATCTTTTACGTTTGCTAATGTGTCACTCCTGTCATACTTCCATTTCGGCGCTAATCTGTGATGGAAGCACATGATATACTTGTCAGAAAAATTCATGTAATTATTCACAACAGTACTTCTGTCATTACCAGAAACCAGATTTTAAACTGAGGTCGCTAGTTACTAGCAATATATATACTCTGCCAATGAACCACCTTCACCCCCTATCGGAAGAATTTATTAATTCGATACGTTCAATATCCGATACTTGCAGTGTTCTAGCAAATATGATTATAGTGAAGTAAAAACTTATATATTTAACTTATACATGAAGTTTGTTTTTATTCTTTTATAATAAATTTAATTATATTAGAAGTTAAAGGGAAAAATTTGTTTTAAGTATTTCAATTACATACTTTATAAATTGTATTTCAAGTGCTCCTTTTAAAGAATATTTAACTTTGCAAGTGAAAGATTAATACAAATATAAAACAATTTTATCTTTCACATACTTAAAAATGAAAAATATTTCTTTAATTCACAATAATTTTAGTTGTCAAACAGTTTGCAATGAATTTTACGCAGCGGTTCAAAATATTTGTTGAAGCCATAAAAATCTATAATACTAAAAGCTTTATGTTTGAACCCAAGACCAAATTTTCGTAAAATAAACGTTAAAGCTTTTCAAATAAATGGACTGTAAATGGAAAATATTTTATTTCGAAACTAAAACAAACACATATAAATAATAAATACTTAGAAAGCACAACATTACCAACTTCAGCGTAAATTCATCCACCCTTCCAAACACGCAACATTGAATAAAAAAAGTAATCCGATTATATCAAGAGATAGATTGTTAAATGAATAACCTTATGAAGGAATAACCAAGCTTCGTGAATGTACGTCATGCAATAAAATCTTCAGCTTGATTTATAAACTATTCCTCTTTTTCCACGTCTCTCTGGCAAAGCGTCAATTTCACTTCCCATGAAACAATGACAAGCTGCCACTCAGAATATAATAATTCATCCCAGACCGTGCCACTATCGAATACGAAAAGAAAAAATCAATAAACTTTCGCGCCGATGAAATCACTGTTAGTTACACGCGTGATGCGTTGTAGCTCGCGGCCAGAAAATCGTCTTTGCCAAGCTCGTGCGGACGCGATCTTTTTCCTGTCAACTCTCTTTCCTCTCTCTCACTCTCTCGATTTGTTACCGTGCAGAATGCGCGGTCAGGTCGAAGTTGGAGGTTTCCCCGTCGGTGGTGGTTCCGAACTCTCGCCTGCGGCTCTCCGCGCGTGTGCGCGATGGATTTTCGCTACCTCCGCCTCTGCGCTTTCTCTCCTCTCCATCCTCTTCTTTTTCTCCCCCGGCTGCCTGTCGTTGCCCTAACAAACTGAAGATTAATATCGGAACAGAGCGATCCTTCCCTCCCAGGATGGATTTAATGATACGTAATTATAATAAATGCAACGGTTATACATCATTTTTCAAGCCCAGTGAATGTGCATTTATTTTTATTACATATAAAACATCGGCTGATGTTGTTTTCCCAGAAACTGGCATTCATCAGTGAAATAATGTTTCAAATGATTTCCGTATATACCTGCATTTCATTTTTAATAACCGTATTGTTGATAATAAAAGAATTATATATAATCGTGAAACGTGATGTTTTTCTTTATATTTCTCCCATTGATATAAATACCGAGAAACTGAAGGTATTATTCAGTATTAAATATATGCATTTAATTGAAATCCGAATATGAAAAATTGAAATAAATGATCCATTGTATTTTGAATACTGAAATGTTTTATATCAAAATATTCAATGCTCAGCGATAACATCACTGTCAAAGTATGTATAACCACAGATTTACAAAGAATTCCATATTCAAATTATCGATCGATAAAGTGAACAATATACAAACTACGAAAAAATTCGTACGACGAGAGCAAAGCGTGTCAGTCTCGTGACTCATCATGAGTCGTCAATTTACGACATTTCATCATCATCATCCTCGGGGATGCTACATAACCAAGTTTTGCTGATCCGGCCTAAAGCACGGTGTAATCAGTATTCGAGAAAATCGCAGGTTGCGAAAGTTGCGACATTACGAGCCGCGCTTATCCCGTAACCTACTGCCGGGCCCGGCGGCTTTTGGAGGGGGCGACTTATCTTTCGGGCCGCGCCTGCGGTATGATTTTTCCTCTCCCATATTTTCCACCTCCTACTCCTCTTTCTTCTCTTCTCTCTCCTGCTACTTCCGCAGCTTCTTATCCTCCTCTGCTCCGTGTAAATCGAAAATCGCGTGCGGATTACGCCTCGACAACTCCGGCAACCGTGGGGGTGAGGCGCTGCGTCTTTCATTCCCCCGTTCGCGGAATTATCGGGCCGAACTCGCGGTAGAATTGCTCGCCTCTACCTTTTCGGAAACTTTCGTCGCCCGCTAATGCGAAGCCCATTCAGGAAGCGGGCCGCTCTTACCAGTACGCGCCGGGGTCGAGAAAAATTAATAATATAAGGGAAATGAAGAAAATGAGCTGAAGCGAGAGGTATATAGGCGGCGAAGTTATTGAAGTCCGCAAGCCTCTCTGCTCTTTACTTGCGCAAGCGAATAGCCCGAGGGAGCCAATCGTCGACGAATGCAATGGAACTCGCTCGCTCGCTGAAAACGCACCGCTGCTTCTTCTCCTCCTTCTTCCGTTTCCCGCTGCACCGTCGACGAATTTATCAGTCGCTACGCGTTCCTAGTCGAACTCCATCATATCTATATACCTCTCTCACTCTATATATATTCCGAACTCTCTCTCTCTCTTTTTCCGCCAACCAGGCTATATACACTGCTCGCGTCAAATGATCTTTCCACGGCAGCACGCCCGCCCCTTCGGAACGACTTTCGAATAATAATTTCGCACGGCCACCGCACGAAGATCCGGATAAAATATTTATGCGACGTCTGGACCGTTTTTATAGAGCGTGTTTTTCTTGCGCGTGTTTTTTTGCCCGCCGACAGAAAAAGCGAGATACACCTCTCGCTTTTTCCCCCCAGCTTTTTTCTGTTATGAGTATTATATACAGAGCGCCTGGCCAGCAAGGCTCCGCGTGCCACCACGACTACTTTAATATCAGACGGTTTTAGCTTGCAGGAGTAAGAGAGAAATAAAGAGAGCGAGAGAGAGAGAGAGGGGGAGAGAGAGGATGCATCATACTTTATTTAAATCGTAAAAGCGTCAGTGAAAGGCTATGAATCTTTATCTTTATGGTGGTGAATTTACGACATATAAAATTGGTGCTTTTCTTACTTTCACGCTCTTTGATGGTTGCATGCGTCTTATTTTTTTGATTCCTTATGGAAGACGTTACCTGCTGGTTTGCTTTCATATTTGTCCTACGTAATATGAAATTCGCAGTTTTATTGCATTATCTAATACTAACTCATTTTTTGCGTACCCCATTCTGTAAGTTTTAATGTTGTAAAACGTATTTTTTATCGATTATTATTATAAATTTGTTATATAGTAGAATAATATAATATTATAAATTCTGCAATAAAAATATGCAATACTACACGAAAACTAATATTTCGCCTATATTTTTTTAAAGACAAATTCTTCAACAGAAATTAAGAACCACACTCTAATTTGTTTGGGATGCGGTATAAGTAGATTAATACCCTCTTGTACTATGTGTGTAAAAAATTCTTATTATTCCTATCCACTTGCAAATATTTCATTACATAACATCATGTAAAACTGTCTTTATTAATAAAAAGTATAGAAAAACTACTTTTTTAATTTACAAACTTATAATCTTAAGATAAGCAAGAATCCTGTCGTTCTATATTAATAAAAAAAGAAATGTTACGTTAAAGTGTAAACAGTATAGAAGCGCGCAGTATGCTTGGCGATGGGACTATCAAAAATTGCTTCTTGAGCAGTATATAAAATATATGCTTAAGATGTTGACAAACGGAGAAGAATATTTCATTAAAAATTAATGTAACTTGGATTATGTCAATAAATTAACCTAACTAAATTAAAATTTAACATAAATCTAACTAACTTTAACAGAAAGTTAACTATAAGTTAACTATAAATCTAACCAACTTTAACAGCACTAAATTTTAGCGCAATTTTACAACCTCCATATATATATATAGTAAAGAAATTCTAACTTTTAATGAAATCTTTTCCTCCACGAACAATCTCCATTTAAACCGAAATTCTTAATCACATTATACTTTAATTGATTGAAACTTCCCGACATTCATTCTATCTAAATCGCCGACAAAACTCCCAACACGTCTTTATTTTTCCTGCGATTATCGCGTCGTAGCGATCATTCCCACGCCCATTCTTTTCCCCGCCCATATACACAACGAATCTGCAAAACCACTTAGACCAACGCTGCCATCCCTATAAAGTTCACCACGCAAGCCACGCTCACCCTCCCCCTTCCCCTCACATGCACACGCATCTCAAAGCCACATAAGAAATGTATATAAAACTCCCATTTGCACGCAGGTTCTCTCTCGGCCTGGAGGGCGAAAAAAAAGAGACAAAAGCGCCATCTTGCCGGCACGCACGCTAAACACGTAACCGTACGGTGCTGGTGCGGGTGTGTATATCGCTCGATTACGGAGGGAGAGAGAGAAAGAGACAGGGCAGAACTGCTGCTGCTGGCGCTGCACTGCTATCACGTGGCCGGAGGCGCTAAATTGCAGCGCGGGCGCGTCCCCTGCGGGCTAGACCCACACACACAAACGCACGCAGGCACACTCATGAACTCCCCGCGGGCGGCTGGAGATCCACAAAGATGGATCGATCGATCGGCTGCGAATTAACGCGGGAAACGCTCCGAATTAATCCGGCCCGAATGACCTGGACTCGCGCGCGGACAAAGCCATCCGTCTTCCGACAACTTCTCCAGCGGGCGCGACCCGATGCGGGAAGGCCGCGCGCGCGCGCACACGCGCTAGAACCCCTTAGCGTCTGAAAACCCCAGAGCCATTATGTCGCTCTCTCTCTCTCTCTCTCTCTCTCTCTCTCTCTCTCTCTCTCTCTCTCTCTCTCTCTCTCTCGTCCGGTATATGCGAGCGCACGCGTGGTATTCAATTACGGGACGCGAGAGAAGGAGAGAGAGAGAGAGAAAGCTCTGCGGGCATTCTCTCACTTCTTTTCTGCACGCTCGTTCTTGTTTCACTCGTCGACTGTGTGTCTATGTACTCGCACACTGCAGAGCTGGCTGAGGAAGTGAGAGAGAGAGAGAGAGAGAGAATCGAGAGCGCGTTTTCTTCGGTGTATTTCCTTTCGGGCGAATTGCGCGCGAAAAACAGCTTTCGCTGTCGCTTGCCAGTTCCGCAAATTGTTTCGCCCGAGCTCGCGCAGGTATATATAGAGTGAGGTGAGGAGCGAGGTGTCTCTATAGAAGCTTTCGCACTAATCGAGATAAGGCGCGATCGAGCGCGTCAGATTTTTCTCCGGCCCCGTTATCGAAGGAGATATATAGCATTGTTCGCGGAAGTGAAAGAGAGAGAGAGAGAGGGAAGGAAACGTGCTTCGACAGGCGGTTCTTTACCGTGGTGCGCCGATGAGAGAAAGTATAAAGGTGTGTGCGCGCACACGGCGGCGCGATTCTCATCTTTTTTTTCCTCCCTTTAATCATAATTTAATTAAAATTGAGCTCGAAGGGTGCGGCTTTTTCCCCATCGTGCGCGTGCGATGCAGCTGTGATTGATAGTTTTATTAAGGCCGGCTTAACCCGAGCCGCGAATGATGATTGATTAACAAACTAAATGCGCCGTGGTGGTGCGCGCACCCGCGTTATACGCCGGAGTTTTGTGCCGCGCGATGCCGGTATTTTTTGGACTTTTAGTAAAGTGGAGTTGATGGTTAGTATAAACATTATAATGCCGTGATTTGCGCGTTTTTCGCTGTTACTATCAATCAGTATTTACAAAGTTTGGACAGTAAATTTTTAAGGCGGTAAAAATTAATGTTATTAATACTTTTATTTTTTGTTTTATTTTGTTATGGTTTCTGATTTTTATGACATCCAATATGCATTTCGAAAGAAGATTTACGGAGAATAAATATAACTTGCCTTCGGTGCATTCCCGCGCTCTTTGATATTAAAGTATAAGAATTAAGTAGCTGTAAGTTACCAAGGTTATTGTTAGAGTTTGTTGAAGTATGAAAAAAATAGATCCAGGGCAGCGTGAGAAAGTAAAAAAAGGCGAGGGTAAAAGTAGCAAAATAAGTAGAAAAGTCGCGATTTCATCGTACGGTGTGATATTTACGTTACAATACCCACCTCTATAAAAAAATGAAAGTTTTAGTCGAAGTTCGCGTTTAAAAAAAATTTATCTCAAACTGGCAAACGAAACTTTATCAAACTACAATATTCATGAGAAATAAATTTCTACAAGTCTAGCAAAAAATTCTTAAAAATATAAAAAAAAATTTTCACAAATTAATTCAAATAACGAACCAAACAGTATTTTTTCCACTGAATCTAATCACTCACTATTACATAGTTACTGTTTTTTTCTTATTAAATAATTTCAAATAATAATGCAAGTTCATATTTTTCACCCGTTCTTATACAAATGAATAAAGGAAAAAAGTCGATTGATTTAATGATTTTAAGCACAACGTTTCGGAGGCTTTTCTCCTCCCTCATAACTATTAAATGACTCGTAGATCAATCGCCTTTTTTCCTTTATTTATCAATAATGCAAGTTATTAAAGAAATTCTCGTGAGGTGTTTCATTTCTTCCCCAGACGATTTGGTTTCTAGATAAGAAGAAACCAATAGATTAAGTGGATAACGAATGAGCCCAGCAAACATTTTTTTTTGTTCAATAATTTATTCAATATAATAATATATTTCCAATTTTCAACGAGTTCAACTTATTTGTTTTCTTAAAATTTTTACTTCGGTAAATAAAAATAAATATTGATAAACTGCATGAAGAGCTCTTTCGACATTGAAAGTGAGAATCAAAATTTAACAATGTCATTGCTTCAAAAGTTATTTCCATATTTCTTTTGTAAATTGATTGAAATTAATTGTTCGTTAAATTATAATTTTTTTATTTATAAAGACAATTGTGACAAAGTTTCATTATTCCAAAAATAAATCGAGATTCATTTGTGTTATGCAATTTATAAAACGCCAATTCAATCGAATTAAACGATAAATCGAACATATCACAATCGGATTTGTTTTTCTGATTGAAATGAATCAAAAGTGAATCGCGTTCCAGCAATTCGTCTTTTTACATACTTTTGGATTCGCAAAACTTTGTCTAGACTAATTCCTCATAGATGTCAAAGTTCCAGAAAGTCTCATTGATCAACTTCGAATAAACTTTTGTTAAACATGAATTTTAGATGAACTTTTACTGAACTTAAATTGTTTTTACATAAACATTAGGTAAATGATGTATATGTGACCCCAAATATCTAAACTGTTTCGAAAGACATCCCCTACTTTAATATCAAGATTCACCGCTCAACGATTTTCTCGCAATTATTGCAGCACTACAATATATACAATAGCATATATAGCTCCAAAACCCTCCCTGAACTGAACTTCGAAATTTGCCGACCATGGAGAACTCGTTCTTACGCAACAGCACTCCAATTCAGGGCAGCATAATAGTTTCTTTATCGCACTATAATCAACTCTCAAGTAGTTAGCGCAAAGTAACAATAAGTCTAAATACACGTATGCGCCGCCTCGACAGCAAGAAGTCAGTATTCAGACTGCTTTCGTGCGCGGGGGCGTCGCCCCCCCCCCCATCCCCTATACTCAGTGACGAACTACCCCCAAACTACCATCAGAACACCAGTTCAAAGTTTATCAATGTTCGCGCCATTACAATTATATACCGTGTATACGCGAGACACACGCGTATATAGTCTCGAATGGACGCCCAAACTCTAACGCGCGCGCGGCCATTGTTTTGTGCGCTAAATCTTTGCCGATAGCTGCCATTTATTCTAAAAATGGCTACTACGCGGAACACGCGTTTTTGAGAATATGGTGTACGGGTTTTCCGGTTGAAAGTTAAATGACAATTAGGGGCAGAGAGGTGGAAACTATATGCGAGCGAAGTCGTTGCAAAAATTCTGACAATTTTGATGAGCTACTAGATCTCTCTCTCTGGACTTTTGGTAAATGTAAAGTAGCATCATTATGCTCGTTACGCGGTAATGACATAATTTTTTCGTAATTACCCGCGCTGGCTGTAATAATTTTCCGTGAAATTCTCCTAATTGTGAACATTCTGAACGCGCGCGCACATGCAGGGCTACTTTTATATTAACGCAACGCGCGCGTACTTAAAAATAAGCGAACCTCCACGATTATACAATTAACACACGCTTGTAGGTTTATTACACACCCAAACACGCGCGGAAAAATGCTATATAAAATTCTCGGAGGACTTTCAAAGAACCATTCAATTGTGGGCCCGTGTCCCATGGGTGTAGCGCGCGACGAGGACAAAAAAAATGCAGCAGAATTTATGACGATTCCGTTAATATAAAAAGCCCTTTGTTCGCGAAAGAGTGGAAACCTGCAGGAGGAGCAAAAGAGAGCGAGAGGAAAAAAAATGAACGCACCGCGCAATGTAGCAAAAATATAAAATTGGCCCCGGGGCGCACAAAGACTTTCCCTCTCCCCTCACTCGACTCCGCACGCGCGCAGGACTTACCGCCACCGCGGCGACGGTGGATGCGGTATAGTGGAAAATGTTTGAACGCACGACGCGCACAATAAAACCCCGTGAATGACGCATCTATACGTGTCGGGAGATAAATGCGCGGTCGCGGCGAAATTAATTTACAGCCCAGCTTTTAATAATGCCCCGCCGCGGCAAATCGCGCGTGCCTGAATCGCATCTGGCGAAATAAGCCAGCCTCGCATACACACACACACACACACACCCGAGAGTAGCCGAATAAACGCCGCGGGAAAAGCGTATCGAGCGTTCGCTCGCGTCCCTACCGACACTTGATTTCAATACGCGCTTATATGTATACATATATACCTGTTCATATATATGTAGAGGCGCGAGAGAGAGATTGCCACCGTGCGAACAATGCTCCCGGCGCGATGTATATACACGCGGGGGTTGAGCGGCTTTTTCCGCGCCGCCCGTTTACAGTGCGACGCGTGAACGCCCTTAAAATACGCTAATTCCCTAAATGCCCCGCGCCAGCGCGCGCGAGAGCCGTGCTTTATCGCGCGGTGTCGTTATACGCGTGCACGCACGCGCCGCAGCGCATGTATATATATGTGTGTATGTGTATACAATACACCGGGCCGTTTCTCCGCGAGCCAATTTCCTTTTTCATTTTCTATCTGTTTGCATGCTCGTTTTTGCGTGTGCGCGCGGGAGTGTCGTGGATGAACGTGGAGAGGGGACCGGGGTTGCAACAGGATTTTAATTATAAAATAAACAGCTGATTACGAATTTACGAGCGGATTATTAACGCATGATATTTCGCGAATATATACGGGCGGCACGCGTTAATCCCTTGTGAAAGCAAATACGGTTTTACGACTTTGGGACACTTTGTAACCTGCGCGCGTGTGGGTATATGCGGAGTGTATATTGATGTGTTTTGCCGCCCACGCCTGGGAACATCACACATAATTGTCCCGGACGCAGTATATACTATCTCGCGCGCGCACGTTCGATTGAAATATCGTTGTTATTGCTCCGGCATATTTTTCT